>CM067170.1:120332135-120367135 GCA_034093135.1 Erigeron breviscapus | reverse complement strand
ATTTACTTTTTTCTTTATTTGAAACAGGAAACTTTATTTTCTTTTTCAGTTTTTATTAATTTGTAATCATAAACTGGTTAAAGGAACGTAGTCTTTGTTTCATCATGTTTTTATATACATTAATAATTTATAAATTAAATATGTTTTGTGAACGTGAAATAAATTTTAATCTAATTAGTATTGTTTTATTTTTGATGATAAATAATAACTTAAATTTTCTAAAACATCAAAAGAATTTCTAGTTCTTATAAGGAATATTAAATAAAAGAAACATCAATTATCAAATATTATTATTTGTTAAAAAAATATAGTTTGGTTGGGTTGTGAGTGGGAGTATAAAAGTTGATTTTAGTTGGGTTGGATATCATAAGAGAGAGAAATTAGTTTTATAATGAATAGTATCGTTGGGTTGGGTTGTGAATGAGGATGGTCTTAAACCCAAAGGAAGGGAGGAAGGAACAAAGACAGAAACACGTTGATATATTTTTTGCATGATTTTCATTTTTCGTCCCTCAAGTAGCTATTTTTTCACTTTTCGTCCCTCAAGTAGCTATTTTTTCACTTTTCGTCCCTCGGTGTAAGGTGAAATTACATTAGTGTCCTCACGTGTCTCGCACGTTAACGGCCATTTTTTAACGCCGTATGGCCAAAGGACGATTATTGAAAAAATTGGTCAACTTTAAGGTCAAAATTGTAATTTTTAAAGTTTAGGGATCAAAAGTGAAAAACGTGCCAACTTTAGGGACGAAAAGTATAATTTACTTTTTTCTTTATTTGAAACAGGAAACTTTATTTTCTTTTTCAGTTTTTATTAATTTGTAATCATAAACTGGTTAAAGGAACGTAGTCTTTGTTTCATCATGTTTTTATATACATTAATAATTTATAAATTAAATATGTTTTGTGAACGTGAAATAAATTTTAATCTAATTAGTATTGTTTTATTTTTGATGATAAATAATAACTTAAATTTTCTAAAACATCAAAAGAATTTCTAGTTCTTATAAGGAATATTAAATAAAAGAAACATCAATTATCAAATATTATTATTTGTTAAAAAAATATAGTTTGGTTGGGTTGTGAGTGGGAGTATAAAAGTTGATTTTAGTTGGGTTGGATATCATAAGAGAGAGAAATTAGTTTTATAATGAATAGTATCGTTGGGTTGGGTTGTGAATGAGGATGGTCTTAAACCCAAAATGATATTTCAGAATCTGACAATGTAGAAATGGAGATGACATATAAACATTAGATATAAGAATAGATGAAACAATCATATCACACTTATATAAACAGTAAAATTGCATTCATTGTATAACATGGGGCGTATAAACTTAACATAAACCCGGAAACAAATGTGCGGTTAGCCCGATTGTTAGAAGTTTATACATTTTGAAAAAAAAGTTGAGATTCAATCCCGGAAACAAAGGATTGAATGCACTTCACTGAAGTTTTCACAAATGTAAACAAAGTTAGCAATTGCCAAAAACAAATCAACCTTTGCAATCTTCTAGTCATTCCTCCAAGCATAAATTGTCAAGCAAAAATTAGAACCCTGTGAATAAGACCATGGAACTATAGACCGATCAGCGAATGCACCACTCTTTCCATACCCTGGACACGTTTGAAACATGAAGAACGCGCTTGACGTCGTTGATCCAAACAGCCACTCGTGCACGTCCCAATATACTTCCACAGGAAGCCCATCAACTGAAATGGTGAAATTCCCTCTAAACTTCCATACCAAATGCGTAACTTGCATAACTATCTTACTATCCATCCGAACCACAAGTTTTGGGTCATCTAGCCCGAATGTATCACATTCGATCCTTAAATCATGAACCGGGCCATTATCTTTAAACTGGGCTTTAGTAACATAAAACTTCTTCCCAAAAACATGTTCCCTTTTCAATATCCTTAAAGAATTCGACAAATATTTAGTTTTCTTCAACATTTCCTTTCTTAAATCACCAAGTAACAATATCATTTCACCTTTATAACCAAGGCCCAAATAGTACCCCTCAATGGGCTCTGGGCTCGACCCGAATTTCGCATTAGTAAGATCCCAATACACATCAAGTGTAACAAAATCAACTTGTAATGACTTCAGACCTTTTCTTTTTGTAAAAAGAGAAGGCTTAACATCAATTCTATTAAGACATTTACGTGACAAATCTTCAATCTCAACACTAAAACAATGTCCAACTAAATTTTTACTCCAGTTAATAATTATTAATCTAGATTTACCAAGTAACTTACATTGGTAAACACATGTAACCATATTTTGAGAAGCTTTAGCTTTACTTACATTGTTAGATATAGATGCTGCTGCACTTGATATTGAAGAAGCACCTGTACATGATGCATCAGCAACTTGTACTCCATTTTCACCAAAACATGATGGAAAATCTTTCATTTTTTGATGTTTTTATGAGAATTTAAGAGATACCCAGATGAGTTTTTGATGAAATCTAGAGACCCATTAAATATTTTTAGATAGAAGACAGAAAATTTGAAGGAAGGAATTAGAAATATGATAAAATAATAAAAGTTGGAATGTTATATGCAGAGAGAGGAGTGAATTTATTGGCTTTTTTTATTTTTTGGTCATAAAGAAAGAAAAAGACATATAAAGAATCGTGTATGTCACGTCCTGTATTTCAAAAAAAAAATATAGTAGTGCACTAGTGCCAACCAACAAATTCGCTGGCCGGCCCCAATACTTTTTGTAGGGAATATTTATGTAAGTGTATAGGGTGAACTACAACAATATATCTATATCATTTTGATTTGAAATGGAGTTGTGGATATCGGTAGATATTTTTTTTCTTTTTTTTTGTACGGTATCGATAGATATTTTTAAGGCTTGTTCCAACGGTTTTATTGGTTTTGTTCGTCGATTGTGTTATAAAAAGTGATACTCTTAAGTCTTAACACCATCTAGTCGGTTGCCTCGTCAATTTTGCTGCGTTAATTAGCTGATGAAATCATATTGCCTCGTCAGTTTTGGGCGGTATCTTTATATGTAAATAATAATTTATATATATACAACTAGATTAAACCTGTGCGTTATATCAATTTATAATTAAAATATATTAGATTGTAATAAAATATAATAGATTCACATATAATTACAATAATAAATTATCAATATTTCAATGAAATGAAAAAAACTAAGATAAAAAGGTAAGTAACAATAATATATAGCAACAATATCTATAAATTAGAAAATAAGAAATGATAGTAAATTTAAAATTCTTGAGTTTAATAACTTTGAGAATATTTATGTTCATAAACATAAACATCGTAGTATATCCAAAAATAAAATTCATAATAAGCTCTATACCATGCATCTACATGATATTTACAAATAATTATAAGTGAAACTTCACAAATCAAAACCAAGAAATTTATAGAACCATGATGACAATATTTTTTTCAAATATTCGAGTAATATGGGTAATATGGCTAAACAAATGTATACAAAAAAACAACTATCATGGAAAAGATTATTACTATTAATTAGATAGCTATAGTTGATAATTAGCCAATCTCATACAAATGTAAATGGGTGGAGATCCCCTCAAGTTGATTTCAACTTGATAGGTCAAGTTAAAGAAATCTTAACCATTGGATTATAATCAAAGGTCAAGATCCAAAAATGATCTTTTAATCTCGACCTTTGATTAAAGTTCAATGGTCAAGATCTTCCCAACTTGACTAGTCAAGTTGGAGAACTTGAGGGAATCCCCTCCCAATGTAAATAGGATGATATAAGAGAGTAATTAATTAATTATATTATTAAATCAAATCAAATAACAGTAAACCATAAAAGTTACGACTATTTTTGACTTTAGATTTCAGATTATGAATAATAAATAACAGCTCAACTAAATCTTAGGGAGTAAAAAATGCTACTGATTTTAAAAAATGACAACTCTATGATTAATATTAATATTTGATATGAAAAACTAAATTACATTAAACTTAAATAAACTTTTTAAAATAAACCAAAAATAAGCAAAAATTATAACAATATGACAAGTAAGCAAAAATCCTACTTGTCATTCAAAAAAAGTTGTCACATTTGCATTTTCATATCCTCTCTTAGTTATAGATATAAATAGATATAGATTGTGATGAATAAATCATAATATGTTATTGGCAAGGATGAATCAGTTTAAAAGTATTGGCACGATTCTAACGTGGCAAACTGACTAAGCCACCATTGACTACCTAAGTAAACCTAAAATTTTGATTAAATTTTTCATTTTATTTACCTTGAAAAAGAAAGTTTATATTTTTTACCTTTCAAAAAGAAAGAAGAGGTTATATGAGCGAAATGAGTTTAATATAGTTTAAAGTTTTAGATTCGTATAAAAACTTAAAATAAAAGCTTCAACAAGATGTTCATTAATATGTTAGAATTTGCTATTTATATACTGTATATAATTACACCTAAATAACATGTTATCTTACAAAACATTCTGATTTAATTCCTGCCATTAATATTGATATTTTATTGACAAAAATTATGATTTTTTATAACATTTACAAATTTATTCTAGATTTAAATTACCTCAAATATTTTTATGTCAAGGTTTGAATCTTAGTCTTCTCCCCAAGATCCCCAAGAGACATAAGTCTCTACCAAGTGGCCGGGATAGTCCCTCATTGAGTCATTGGCTACTTTTATTAATAACTAATGTCATTCTCCATTCATTGTTAAAAGATCTTTATAACTATAAATTATAAAATGTTCTTAATTGTTACTATATTCAATTCAATTCAATTCATTAAGCCACTTTTGTGAATTGTGACCTACATGGTGTCTTTAAGGACTATGCTGCTAATTGTATGTGTGAAATAAATACATCTTGTAAGGTTTTTATGCATTTCAGTTCATTATTTACTGCGTTTCTCACAACCTCCATTCATATAGTTAATATATATATGTTGTTCAATAAGTATACTTTTTAATTATATATACATGGTCTACATAATCTATGAAATGCTGAAAGATTTTTTTTTTTTTTGAACGACATTCTATTCTACTCCTACTCCTAAATTACACGTATGCCTGAAAACCAGGACTCTCGAAAAACCCCTATTAATCCACCCTCACAAATGTGAGAAGTGAGACTCGAACCCAGGTGGATCCCTTCAAGTTCAAAGACCTTACCAATGGGCCACCAAAAGCATTGATGATATCAAAAAGTAATGAAGTGGGTGGTACCACAACTTCATCAATGTGCTACAAATAGATGTGTTTTTTTGTCCCTTTTTCTTAAATATAATAGAAATGTTGCTACATATACAGTAATAGGCATTTTTGGTCCCTCGCAATATGTTAAATATCTGAGCAGTGTCAATGAACGTGATAGAAGATTTGGTGATCCCACTACAGGGGAGTGTTAGAAAGAAAATTTGGGGATTATATTTCTAGGTTTTTCTGTATTTAAGCTCATTTTGAGAGTTCATTAAAAAAAATTCTTGGATTTTTTGTATTGTTAATGAAAAATGGAAGGTGGGTCAAGATTATGTCGTTCTTTATGTAATCAGCTTCTAATTAATCTTATTTTTCTAAACAATCAACTTCTTATGCCACAATCCATAAGATCAAAATGAGCTTAAATATAAAAAAAAACCTAGAAATTTGAAACCTTTTTAGTGAAAATTGTATTCAGTTATTAGTAGTAGCTAAGACATTTTGATAATTGATTCGAAACACACTGATAAAATATGAGGGTTTAAGAATTGTATATTGATCGATGATATTACAATAGGCATAATGCCATTATTTATACATGAGTTTGAGAATTGAAAAAAAGGAAATAAAAATCAATCCCGTGAATTATGATCCAAGACAAGATTTTCTAAAACAGAAAAAAACCATTAACAATGTAATATCTTTTTCTGTTTATTCATATATATCGTTGAACCACCAAATTTTTGGGCCCCAATAAAACATTGGGCCTTGCTCGTTTGCGCGGGTTGCACATGTTCAAATCCGGCCCTGTGTATTATTATTGTTTTTGTTATCACGTAACATCGCTGCTGAAAATCAATATACAAAAAAGTAAGCTCATTGGATCTTTCGGAAGTACATTTTTTGCTTCTACCTTTTTGGGAGACAAGCTGCTCAATTTTTCCCAACTTATCTTGGGCTTCCTATATTGTATGCAAAAGTTGTTCAAATTGGCTTCCAGTCTCTCACTAAAGATTCTCAAAGATATTATTTAATTGGAACTTGGAAGTCTAATTTCTTCTCTTTTTGATGTGAAACTTACCATCATGAAAACTTACCAAATATTATACTCCTTTTAGAGACCAACACGAAGTGCTAATTAACGATAGATTTGTAGTCATTGGACTGCCAGCTCTTGTTATTGGGCTTGGAGAAAGACTAGCTGAAATGGGCCAAGTGTTGGAGCTAGATCAAGAGCTTGAAAGTATCCTTTTCGAACATGTGTTTATGATTGGGCCTGCCCGGCCTGATATATAGGATGTTATCATAAAGATGTAAGTTGAAACTAAAAGTAAAACTGGAAATGTAGCGCGTTTGGTTCACGGATTCTGATAAAATTTGATGGAATTAGGATTTTGAATGCCATTCCATAGTACGTTTGGTTGTCAAAATATGATGGAATTTCATTCCATTGAAATGTAAACATTCCATCATTTGATGGAATCTCCATTCCTTGGGGTTATAAGATGGAATTTCATTCCTTCCTTCTCTTGAATTTTAATAAAACAAAAAACATTCCATCAAATTTCATTCCTTTGGAATCTAATTCCTTTGACATATTTCATTTTTTACAAAAACATTCTGTGAACCAAAAGCGCCCTAAGGTTTCTCTCAAATCATCACTTATGAAGTAGTGAAAGTATAACAAAAATCACAAAATTGTCATTGTAACCTTGAATTTACTATCCAAGGCTATATTGTATTTGAGAAAGAAATTTTTTTTATTATAGTCTCAAAATGAAGATTTTTTGATCCAGAAATCAAAATGATCATGGTAACCAAAACAATGAGGGAAGCATAGATACTAAATACACTAAAAGGGATTACATTTCTAGAAATAACCAAAATTAATCAAGTGTGCATATATGATATCCACTTTGTCTTTGTAATAGTATTTAAATCCAAAAGTAATAATTTGAAATTAAAAATTTGAAGATTATATTAACAGCAAGTTGAATTAAAAATCATTCCAAAATTAACAAACGTTACATGACTTACATCATATAGTTTAGACTAATGTGTATCTCCTTATAAAATCAAACTCAATTACAATTCAAATCATCGATCGAGTTCGTCATTCAACTTAACAAATTATAAGTCGATCGATCAAATACAAACAGAACAAATATATAATATTATATTATATATGTAGCATAAACAAAGAACTCCTCTATCAAGCAAATATTAATCCATCAAACTGATCTTCAAAAGAATGCACCCTAGCTACATCAACCTGTAAAATGACCCACTGTGGTTATGCAACATTTCAAAGGATTTGCCACATGAGCAACTCAACCGGATGCTCGTACTCCCGTCGTTCTGTCTTTTGAACCGCACGTTTTCTTCTTTAACGTCGTCTTGCTCCACGATTTTCTACACAAATTAATCGATACATTTAGACTATGAAAGATCGATATACAACCATTGAACATGTAAACATACTTGATGCAATACGTTTAGGTGGTAATTGTGATATGTCTACCCAAATATGTCGATTTTGGTTGATTATATTCTACGTTTTGGTTATTTCGAACAAAACCCTTTAGATAGATCAAACAAGTAGCTAGGAAAATGGCCAAATTGTTACCAAACGTTTAAGACTTTATAAATCTTTATCTAATTTTTCATAATTATAAATATAAGAGTAACTATTTATCAGAAATGGAAAGATTTGGGCAAAAGTTAATTATATAATTCAAACCATTTTATTTAAATTTAGGTGTATTTTCAAACAATATTTTGATTCGTTATATCCAACCCGTACGTGTATATACATGCTACTAATCTTGTATATTAATACATTTTTATATAACTTGGTATAATATTAAGATATATAAGATTGTATATATAAATAAATATACCTTAGAAGAGTTCATGTTGACATAATAATCTTGAGTAGTAGTAACTTGGGATTCACATTCAGTCTTAAATTCCAAACACTTGTTTTCCATCTCTTTCACCATTTCTTCCATCTTCTTCATCCTCTATTTATATTCCAAAAACAAATATATAAAAAAAAAAAAAACAGATCATAATATTGACAACAATCTTTTTAAAATTCAGCTGTAAGAAGAAATATTATTAATATTAATGCTGTATATATACATTATTATATATCCATATATTGATCAAGAACTTATATAACGAACTTAAACAAACCTTGATACGGGGACTGATCTCTTGAGATGGTTCCAAATTACACATGGTTTTTACTCCGGTAAGCGGCGGCTTCTTGGACGACGTCGTTTTCTTCTTCTTTTTCTTCTGTTGTTGTTGATAATCATCAATAAGAGGGCCGCCAGTTGAAATAACGGAATCATCAGATAATAATGTAGTCAGGTGAATTGGGTTTCTTTTTGCAGTAGTGGTTTTTTGTTGATCATTATTATTATTATTATTATTATATAAACATGATGAATTAGTGATCATATTTTCGAATTGATAATTTCCGCTTTTCGGTTCGTGGGTCGTAGTGGCGGTGGTGGTGGGCCTGGTGGCAAATGCTTCCCGGAGTTTAAAGATTGCGTGGGAAAGAGAGGTGGCAGCAAGAAGAAGTTGTTGTTCTGAATCTTGGGTGGTGGTGCATGAAACGACGTCGTTGGAAATGGATGAGGTTGGAGATTTGTTGTGATCATGAGCAGGGTGGTTTCCGGTGGTGGTTTGTGGTGGCAAGAAGCCACGTGTTTTATCTTGATTGGTGGTTGTTGTCATTTTCTGGGGTGTTTGAAAATTAGTTGATATATGTTAAAAGAGGAGTTTTTTTAATCAAATTATGGTGAAAATTTCTATTGATGATGGATGTATATATACTACTCCGTAGTTTATTTAAGCCTCAAGTGGTGAAATTTACAAAATAGCCCTTGTAAAACTTTTATTATTACCGTATTAGTCCTGATTTCTGAATGTAAATCACAGTATATTATTTAAGCTCTGTTTTTATTTTATTTAATTTACATCTACAAAAGAAAACAAAAATTCTCTCTCCAAAAACAAAAGTTTTTCCACGTAATCCAAATCTACTTAATTCATTTACATTTATATCTTGTATAAAAAACAATCTACATGTAGAATGTGAATAACCATTATTCTAAAATAGTGAAGCTAAAAAATCAAATACTGTAAATATTTCTTACTATTCTATAGGAACATACAATACAAAAATTAATAATTTCCAGGTGCAGGCCAAACTGTATACGCTACGCCCGCCTGCTTAGACCACTGTAAGTCCAAGTCACAAACCGGAAGCAAAACTGTTGCTAGTCTCTGTTCCCACTCCATAGCTGTAATTATTTAACAAGGTTTCAAGGTGGCTCATTTCTTTTGGTAATGATCCTGTAAGAACCTGCATCAAACAATTACTATCAAATGTCTGAACAGTCTGCATATGAACGTGCCAAAAGAGAAATTGCTGCAAGTTTAACGCGACAAGGAAAAATAATTAGGTTTAAAACCTTGACTATAATTATACCTCGTGACCTGATTCTGTGATTAGGACTTCGTCCTCAACCCTGATCCCGATTCCTTGGTATCTGTATCAAAACAAATCCAATGAGTCGGTTTCTTTCATAGATGTTTTTAACTTATATTGAACACGAAAATACTAAATACAAAATCAGTGCACTTACCTCTGTGTGCAGTCAAAATTGTGTGGAATATAAACTCCCGGCTCAATTGTAATCACCTATTGAAAAAGTAATAAATGTTTAGTTAAACAAATGTTGTAGCAGCTACAAGATCAAAAAGAGTCTGAATAACGAGTGTATGAAACTATGAATACAGTATGCATATATATTCTGGTCACACATGCATATAAACATACTTGATTTTACGCATCAAAAAGATTGACGGATTGGGAACTTACAACACCTGGCTTTAAGGTTCTGTCATAGCCGATCGTATGACAATCATGCACATCCATTCCTAAATAATGACCTGTATAATATAATACAAATATAATATCAACATACTCCCTGTATGAACAAGAAATGTAAATCCAAAATCGAAGAAGCTTCAAGTGAAATCTTAAAAATGAGCCAATATCTGATTTATCTTATATACAAATTTAGAAATGACCTATGTTTGTTGGATTCAACTGGTGATAGCTGCTACGCAGATTATCTCTCAATATTCCTAACTCCTTTAACCCTCTACTGAGTTTGTCAACCTACAAAACATAGAATAATAACAAATCAAGCTACAAATTTTAGTCAAAATGAACTAAAAGATATCAAAAAAGACAAATGAGTGATTATTTCATACCGAGTAGTTGTGTATGCGTTGGATACTTGTACCGGGTTCACAAAGTTCAATACATTCTTTGTTGGTCTCTAAGATCAGATGATACAGTTCTTTCTGAAAATATATGCATTCTTATATGCTATTAGAACATACAAACAAATACATATATACAAACCAAGGATGTATTAAGGGGCAACATACTTGAGAATCAGAAAATCTGCCACAGGGAGGCCATGTACGTGTGAGGTCACTAACATAGCCATGGAATTCACACCCAATGTCCATCAAAACAAGGTCTCCATCTTTGACCTGAACATCATTAACATTGTCAATGAGAAAAAGGATATTTGCATAGAACAAACAGAACAGATTAAATGCTAAAAAAGAGCTCACTTTCTGGTCATTTCGAGAATAATGAACAACGCTACCATTCGGCCCTCCACCAACAACAGGATTGAACCTGTGCAACGTGAATCAGTATACTGTTAGACAATAAGCAAAGCCCTGGATGCGCTACGGAGAATAAAGCAGAAGATTTCAAATAATGAATAAATAAGACAAGGTTCAAAAACTTTGTAATCCAAGCAAAGATTGAAATGGCTGTGATGTGAACATGAAACCTTCAGACTTATGACATATGTGTGCATATGGAACAGTCTGAATTATATATTCTTGGTAGTAAAAAGGACAAAATCTGTGAGAAAAGCAAGGCCCCAAAATTGCCATTTGTGAAACATAAAAATAAAAAATTTACAAGAACTCGTTTATTGATTAAAAAATAAATAAAAATAATAATCTGAGATGCGCAAACACCATTTTGGAAATTCACATTATAAATATTGGATAAACACTCTCATCACATAAAAACCCACTGATACTTTTTTATAGAACCTCTTCTTATCCACTACAAAAGCTAGTAAAAATCAGAAACAAAAACAAATTATTTAAGCTTCGCATATATTTGGGCTTTTTATTTGATCCTCTTCCTGGTCCATCAACTATTAACAGAAACACCAAAAGATCCCTCCCATCTTTAAGGAGAGTCAAGGATTAGATGAGAAGGCTCTGCTTATTAGTTTCATAGGAAAATATGTTAAAAAACTTACGACATTCTCTGGGCACCTCTCACTCTGCACTCATATTCAACTTTGGCAGATAAGACATTCTCATAAGGAGATATCTTGGACTGCAGCATTGTTTGTAGAAGAGCCTATCCAAGAAATTACTACACATTTTTAGTAAGTATGAATATAATGCCTTAGCTCACTATGAAAACCATGATTACCGAAAGCACAAAGTTAGATAAAGAATCATCCGATCGACTTAACCATCTATTTTTAGGTGCATGAATATTGAAACAAGAGAAATGTTACTCCCTCCGTCCCATATTCATTGTCTCCCTTACTACATTTGTTTGTCCCAAAAAGATTGCCATCTTTCATTTAACATTAGTCATAAATAATCGAATTTCCAACTTTACCCTAGTTTAATATCTTAAAACTTCTATTTTAAAACAGAGATATGATAAGCCAACTATCACGTTAAATGCATCTATCTAAAATCACAATTTTTTTGTTGGGAGAGCATAAAATTGGGACAGAGGGAGCATTCTAAATACAAACTCACAGATTTTCGAAAGCACGATGTATACACTTCACTTGTAGTCAGTTTAAAGACTACACGTCAAAATTTCAAATAATAAAATAAATGTGTGTAACACTGAAGATACTTGTGCAACCTCAGCATACCTGGCAACCTATGGAAGCAGATTCTCTCATTAGATTAAGCTCAGATGCTGATTTCACCCATCGTGCTTCATGAGTGTACAAGGAAAGATCAGCTACTTTCCCATAATAAGCAGCCTTTTGAAATGGCTCCAAGTCTGTATAAGTTGGGATAGCGGTCTTCACATTATGATATAGCTTCGAACAATTTTTTATCATGTTTGGAAGAACCTTCAGTTATGAGAGCGAGGTTAAAATTGATGTTGGGGCATAACAATGTAAGAAAGTGTATATATATATATATAACATTTTTAGACTGCATAAGCATATAAAAAACTGTGATACTTGACTATTTTAAAGGCGACCTTTTATAAAGTTTCATATTTCCATCGATACAATTGCATAAACTAGACTGGAGAAAAACTCTCCAAGTTGAGAAAGTTAATCAAAGATCTGCAGTATTCCCGCTTATCTGGTGAGACAGTTAAATCAACATTGTAGCTAACCCAAGCAGACTGAAGACGTAGCTTCTATGTAGCCCAATAAAAGACCCAAACCAATTAAGGAAACGGGAGAATGCTGAGCAGTGGATGGCAGCTTAAGAGAAACCTAGGCATGATACCTAAAAGCACTATGCATGTGTATTGATCAGATATGAAGGTTAAAAGAATTTCAAACATAATTGTAGTGTTTGCTACTTTTCTTGTCGAATCAAGTGATTAATCAGGTCATGAACCTAACTGTATCAGCTGTTTTAAGTTCTAATGTATCATATGTTTTTCACATCTCTTATGACGTACTTAGCAAATTAGATATTTATTTATTTTTTCGGTGTTAAAATTTGAACTCTGAGAAGCCATTTTCGATGTTATGAGGTAGCATCTAAAGACTGCAGAATCTTTAAAAAATGTGTTTGGTAATGGGTACGGGAATGACAGAATAGCTTTCTTTCCCATATAGACTATTTGGTGAATGACTTTGGGATTATAAATTGGATATCAAGCCAACTAACTTATGCATTCTAAACCCGCCAAGGGTAGCGGGTTTAAAAACCCATTCTCATTACCACTTAAAACCTAAAGCCATAATGATTCCACGTTTAAAGCCAAACACCCCATAAGATTTATTGAAAAGTAAACTACCTTATATGTCTGACTACCTTACATGTCTGATCGTGTGTAATAGATGTTTCACTATTAATAATGTATGAAAAATAAACTTGACTAAATTATATGCTTTACATAAAATGATGTCTTTTGTTTCTTAAAAATAAATTTTTAAACCCTGGATCAAACAACAGTTAGATGAGTTACCATCGAATAAAACATCCATATCAAATTATTAATATACATATATATAGTTGTAATCATCTAAGCAAAGTTAGAAAAGGCTCAAAGCGCACTAAAACGCAAAGGGGTCTTGGGGCTTGAGGCGCAAAGAGCAAATCGCAAGCCCAAGTGTGGGGTTTATAGAAGTAAGGCTCATCGTCTTAAATTTTTTAGGATATATATATACAGGGCCATTGACATATGCAATAATATAAACTGTAAAGGAGCCTACTGGTAGCATCATTACATTCAAAATATCATATAAACATCAGCAATGTCATCAAATGCCAAAGTCTTAACGCAATTAGGCAACTAGTTGTGCATAAGTTATAGGATTTAGCTAGAAGCTTCTAGTGAAAAGACTTCTAAGTCATCAAGCAATAGTATCTGAACCTCTTGATTATGTTACTCGTTTACATCAACAAATAGTATCTAGGTGACTAAGTTTAATATAATACAGATAACAACTCATCACTTAAGCCCTCTTAACCTATGAAATTAAGAACAAAGCATGCAACAGTCACATTTCTATGTATATCAAAGAGAAATGAACCTTTTATTGGCAATCATGCTTTAAGACGGTAGAAGTGTTGGCTTTGTGAAGGCCTTACGGGCCTGCTGGTTCTGTTTATTGATTAGGAAGCCCGAATTCGTTTCCTTTTTCAACAAGGAAGAAACCCTAGTTGTCCTCCTATATATACCTCTCATTGTAAATGTAATCTTATGGTTCAGAGCATCAATAAAGTTCCTAGTTTGCAGCCGGTGGATTAGGCCCCCCACTGGGGCCGAACCACGTTAAATTCTTGTGTAATTTATCTATTTACTGGTTGTTATCTTCTTGTTTAATTGTTTCCCCTGTGCTACGGCTAAGGGTTGTTCCTAACAAGTGGTATCAGAGCTAAGGCTCGTGTGATCCGTCCCTGGTCTATTTTGCAGCAGCTGTTGTTGCTGCTGTTATTTCAGCTGTTTGCTGCTGTTATTTCAGCTGTTTGCTGCTGTTATTTGCAGCTGTTTGCTGCTGTTATTTCAGCTGTTTGCTGCTGTATTTCAGCTGTTTGCTGCTGTTATTTCAGCTGTTTGCTGCTGTTATTTCAGCTGTTTGCTGCTGTTATTTCAGCTGTTTGCTGCTGTTATTTCAGCTGTTTGCTGCTGTTATTTCAGCTGTTTGCTGCTGTATTTCAGCTGTTTGCTGCTGTTATTTCAGCTGTTTGCTGCTGTTATTTCAGCTGTTTGCTGCTGTTATTTCAGCTGTTTGCTGCTGTTATTTCAGCTGTTTGCTGCTGTTATTTCAGCTGTTTGCTGCTGTTATTTCAGCTGTTTGCTGGTTATTTCACTGTTTGCTGCTATTTCAGCTGTTGCTGCTGTTATTTGCAGCTGTTTGCTGCTGTTATTAGCTTTTGTTGCTGCTGTTATTTGCAGCTGTTTGCTGCTGTTATTTGCAGCTGTTTGCTGCTGTTATTCAGCTTTGTTGCTGCTGTTATTTGCAGCTGTTTTGGGTCTGGTTTGCAGCTGTTGTTGCTGCTGTTCCGCCACTGTTTCATCATCAAACAGCCGCCTGTCATCACCGCTGTTGCAGCCGTCACTGCTGCTGTCAGCTGCCGCCGGTTAGGAACTCTATTAGGGTCTCTGATTTGGGGTTTTGGTGTTATTGATCGATTGGAAGATGATAATAGCATTGTTTTGGTTTTGTTTCTTGTTCGAGAAGGTATTTGGCTACTGTTCTTGCTTACCATCGTGACATTTTTGTTCGTCATTAATCAGAGGTTGAGGTACGGTCTCTGTTTAGTTTATTGTTTGAGTTGTATCTCGGGTTATTCTGGTTCACGATTAGGGTGTGGTTTTTTGCGGGTGGTTACTAAGTTTGTTGCTGTGAAATTACCTTGATCGATTAGAGAAGAAAAGAAAAGAAGATAAGTACCATTGTTTGAAGTCAGCCCATTGAAACAAGGTATTGAGTCGATTAGGGTTAAGCCTTTGCTCGACCGGGTATATACGGGTGTTTTGGATTGGATTGGTTTCTGTTGGATGTCGTACTGGTCTTGAAGAAAATAGAGCTAGCGGGTTTGGAGTGCTTTGATTTTTGAGTATTCCTGTTCCGAGATTGCTAGTGTCGACACGAGTGAAAAAAGCTAGTCAAGTCATGGAACTAACGCTTGTTTTCTCTACTGTTGTTATTGATCGTTGCTGTTAACTCGTTTGGATATATGGATCAGTATTTTTTGAGTGGATCTTTGTACTGGTATTGGGTGAAGGTTTTCGCTAGTTGAATACGAGTGAAGGTTCGTCTCATGAAGTCTGGTTTAGCATGGGTTAGAATAACATGGATAATGGGAGCTGTGCGTAGTTGACTTATGGGGTTGCATGAGGTGCTTAGGATTTTAGAGTCGTCCGAGGTTGATAAAATTCTGCTTATGAGAATGTGTCTGGGTTGATGAATTGGGGCTCATTGGAAGGCAGTGAAAACTCTTGTTACAGATTTTGGTTTGCTTCATTTAATGTTACCTACTGTAGTGAAGCACTCATCTGTTGATTAGACTTTTGGAGTGTGCAGATTACTGCACTACCGAAAGAATTGAACCAACTTTTGGAGAAAAGTCTTGGCTCGCGGATTCGAGAGTTATACGAGTTTGGTGCGCGGTAGAGGACTCTGGGACTTCGAGTAATCTGTTTCAGCATATTCGGAGGTTTGAACTTGGACGGGATTTTGTAACAGTGGGAGCACGAAATATGTTGACATGTTGAAATCGACGTTGAGTTCTGAAGACCAGGGTTCCGAATGAACGCTTTTTTTCTCTACTGTTGTTATTGATCGTTGCTGTTAACTCGTTTGGATATATGGATCAGTATTTTTTGAGTGGATCTTTGTACTGGTATTGGGTGAAGGTTTTCGCTAGTTGAATACGAGTGAAGGTTCGTCTCATGAAGTCTGGTTTAGCATGGGTTAGAATAACATGGATAATGGGAGCTGTGCGTAGTTGACTTATGGGGTTGCATGAGGTGCTTAGGATTTTAGAGTCGTCCGAGGTTGATAAAATTCTGCTTATGAGAATGTGTCTGGGTTGATGAATTGGGGCTCATTGGAAGGCAGTGAAAACTCTTGTTACAGATTTTGGTTTGCTTCATTTAATGTTACCTACTGTAGTGAAGCACTCATCTGTTGATTAGACTTTTGGAGTGTGCAGATTACTGCACTACCGAAAGAATTGAACCAACTTTTGGAGAAAAGTCTTGGCTCGCGGATTCGAGAGTTATACGAGTTTGGTGCGCGGTAGAGGACTCTGGGACTTCGAGTAATCTGTTTCAGCATATTCGGAGGTTTGAACTTGGACGGGATTTTGTAACAGTGGGAGCACGAGGAATATGTTGACATGTTGAAATCGACGTTGAGTTCTGAAGACCAGGGTTCCGAATGAACGCTTTTTTTCTCTACTGTTGTTATTGATCGTTGCTGTTAACTCGTTTGGATATATGGATCAGTATTTTTTGAGTGGATCTTTGTACTGGTATTGGGTGAAGGTTTTCGCTAGTTGAATACGAGTGAAGGTTCGTCTCATGAAGTCTGGTTTAGCATGGGTTAGAATAACATGGATAATGGGAGCTGTGCGTAGTTGACTTATGGGGTTGCATGAGGTGCTTAGGATTTTAGAGTCGTCCGAGGTTGATAAAATTCTGCTTATGAGAATGTGTCTGGGTTGATGAATTGGGGCTCATTGGAAGGCAGTGAAAACTCTTGTTACAGATTTTGGTTTGCTTCATTTAATGTTACCTACTGTAGTGAATCACTCATCTGTTGATTAGACTTTTGGAGTGTGTAGATTACTGCACTACCGAAAGAATTGAACCAACTTTTGGAGAAAAGTCTTGGCTCGCGGATTCGAGAGTTATACAAGTCTGGTGCGCGGTAGAGGACTCTGGGACTTCGAGTAATCTGTTTGAGCGTATTCGAAGGTTTGAAGTTGGACGGGATTTTGTAACAGTGGGAGCACGAGGAGTATGTTGACATGTTGAAATCGACGTTGAGGTCTGAAGACCAGGGTTCCGAATGAACGCTTGTTTTCTCTACTGTTGTTATTGATCGTTGCTGTTAACTCGTTTGGATATATGGATCAGTATTTTTTGAGTGGATCTTTGTACTGGTATTGGGTGAAGGTTTTCGCTAGTTGAATACGAGTGAAGGTTCGTCTCATGAAGTCTGGTTTAGCATGGGTTAGAATAACATGGATAATGGGAGCTGTGCGTAGTTGACTTATGGGGTTGCATGAGGTGCTTAGGATTTTAGAGTCGTCCGAGGTTGATAAAATTCTGCTTATGAGAATGTGTCTGGGTTGATGAATTGGGGCTCATTGGAAGGCAGTGAAAACTCTTGTTACAGATTTTGGTTTGCTTCATTTAATGTTACCTACTGTAGTGAATCACTCATCTGTTGATTAGACTTTTGGAGTGTGTAGATTACTGCACTACCGAAAGAATTGAACCAACTTTTGGAGAAAAGTCTTGGCTCGCGGATTCGAGAGTTATACAAGTCTGGTGCGCGGTAGAGGACTCTGGGACTTCGAGTAATCTGTTTGAGCGTATTCGAAGGTTTGAAGTTGGACGGGATTTTGTAACAGTGGGAGCACGAGGAGTATGTTGACATGTTGAAATCGACGTTGAGGTCTGAAGACCAGGGTTCCGAATGAACGCTTGTTTTCTCTACTGTTGTTATTGATCGTTGCTGTTAACTCGTTTGGATATATGGATCAGTATTTTTTGAGTGGATCTTTGTACTGGTATTGGGTGAAGGTTTTCGCTAGTTGAATACGAGTGAAGGTTCGTCTCATGAAGTCTGGTTTAGCATGGGTTAGAATAACATGGATAATGGGAGCTGTGCGTAGTTGACTTATGGGGTTGCATGAGGTGCTTAGGATTTTAGAGTCGTCCGAGGTTGATAAAATTCTGCTTATGAGAACGTGTCTGGGTCGATGAATTGGGGCTCATTGGAAGGCAGTGAAAACTCTTGTTACAGATTTTGGTTTGCTTCATTTAATGTTACCTACTGTAGTGAATCACTCATCTGTTGATTAGACTTTTGGAGTGTGCAGATTACTGCACTACCGAAAGAATTGAACCAACTTTTGGAGAAAAGTCTTGGCTCGCGGATTCGAGAGTTATACGAGTCTGGTGCGCGGTAGAGGACTCTGGGACTTCGAGTAATCTGTTTCAGCATATTCGGAGGTTTGAACTTGGACGGGATTTTGTAACAGTGGGAGCACGAAGAGTATGTTGACATGTTGAAATCGACGTTGAGGTCTGAAGACCAGGGTTCCGAATGAACGCTTGTTTTCTCTACTGTTGTTATTGATCGTTGCTGTTAACTCGTTTGGATATATGGATCAGTATTTTTTGAGTGGATCTTTGTACTGGTATTGGGTGAAGGTTTTCGCTAGTTGAATACGAGTGAAGGTTCGTCTCATGAAGTCTGGTTTAGCATGGGTTAGAATAACATGGATAATGGGAGCTGTGCGTAGTTGACTTATGGGGTTGCATGAGGTGCTTAGGATTTTAGAGTCGTCCGAGGTTGATAAAATTCTGCTTATGAGAACGTGTCTGGGTCGATGAATTGGGGCTCATTGGAAGGCAGTGAAAACTCTTGTTACAGATTTTGGTTTGCTTCATTTAATGTTACCTACTGTAGTGAATCACTCATCTGTTGATTAGACTTTTGGAGTGTGTAGATTACTGCACTACCGAAAGAATTGAACCAACTTTTGGAGAAAAGTCTTGGCTCGCGGATTCGAGAGTTATACAAGTCTGGTGCGCGGTAGAGGACTCTGGGACTTCGAGTAATCTGTTTGAGCGTATTCGAAGGTTTGAAGTTGGACGGGATTTTGTAACAGTGGGAGCACGAGGAGTATGTTGACATGTTGAAATCGACGTTGAGTTCTGAAGACCAGGGTTCCGAATGAACGCTTGTTTTCTCTACTGTTGTTATTGATCGTTGCTGTTAACTCGTTTGGATATATGGATCAGTATTTTTTGAGTGGATCTTTGTACTGGTATTGGGTGAAGGTTTTCGCTAGTTGAATACGAGTGAAGGTTCGTCTCATGAAGTCTGGTTTAGCATGGGTTAGAATAACATGGATAATGGGAGCTGTGCGTAGTTGACTTATGGGGTTGCATGAGGTGCTTAGGATTTTAGAGTCGTCCGAGGTTGATAAAATTCTGCTTATGAGAACGTGTCTGGGTCGATGAATTGGGGCTCATTGGAAGGCAGTGAAAACTCTTGTTACAGATTTTGGTTTGCTTCATTTAATGTTACCTACTGTAGTGAAGCACTCATCTGTTGATTAGACTTTTGGAGTGTGCAGATTACTGCACTACCGAAAGAATTGAACCAACTTTTGGAGAAAAGTCTTGGCTCGCGGATTCGAGAGTTATACAAGTCTGGTGCGCGGTAGAGGACTCTGGGACTTCGAGTAATCTGTTTGAGCGTATTCGAAGGTTTGAAGTTGGACGGGATTTTGTAACAGTGGGAGCACGAGGAGTATGTTGACATGTTGAAATCGACGTTGAGGTCTGAAGACCAGGGTTCCGAATGAACGCTTGTTTTCTCTACTGTTGTTATTGATCGTTGCTGTTAACTCGTTTGGATATATGGATCAGTATTTTTTGAGTGGATCTTTGTACTGGTATTGGGTGAAGGTTTTCGCTAGTTGAATACGAGTGAAGGTTCGTCTCATGAAGTCTGGTTTAGCATGGGTTAGAATAACATGGATAATGGGAGCTGTGCGTAGTTGACTTGTGGGGTTGCATGAGGTGCTTAGGATTTTAGAGTCGTTGATAAAATTCTGCTTATGAGAACGTGTCTGGGTCGATGAATTGGGGCTCATTGGAAGGCAGTGAAAACTCTTGTTACAGATTTTGGTTTGCTTCATTTAATGTTACCTACTGTAGTGAAGCACTCATCTGTTGATTAGACTTTTGGAGTGTGCAGATTACTGCACTACCGAAAGAATTGAACCAACTTTTGGAGAAAAGTCTTGGCTCGCGGATTCGAGAGTTATACAAGTCTGGTGCGCGGTAGAGGACTCTGGGACTTCGAGTAATCTGTTTGAGCGTATTCGAAGGTTTGAAGTTGGACGGGATTTTGTAACAGTGGGAGCACGAGGAGTATGTTGACATGTTGAAATCGACGTTGAGTTCTGAAGACCAAGGTTCCGTATGAAATCTCTCCTGTGATGCTACCGCTAGTGGAGAGTGTTGTTCCTCTGGAGTCTCTGGAGCCGGTATTTCATATCAGTAGGACCGGTTGAGATTGAGGTTGAGTCATTGGTGATCTTTGCCATGACTGGGTCAGTTGTGTCTGACTATATTGGAGCGGTTTACAACTTCAATGGGCCTTTCAGGTGACTGATGAAAAGGGCCGCTGCAATTAGGTACACTTGGGATGCTTGGATTGAAGTTTGGTTTGTTCTTGGGAGCTGGACCGTGAAGACTTCTGTTCCTATATGTTTTTTATTGAAATCTTAGTTTGTTCATGGAGAACTGAAGACTTGGGAAACTTCTGTTTTGAAGTTTTAGTTTGTTCTTGGAACTGAAGGCTTGAGGATTTCGGTTATCTGAAGATTACTGGAGTTACTGGATGACGGGGATATTGTTTGCTTGAATGGCGGGCTGAAGTTTTTCGCAAGGCCTTCAAGTGGGAGATTGTTGGGTTTGTGAAGGCCTTACGGGCCTGCTGGTTCTGTTTATTGATTAGGAAGCCCAAATTGGTTTCCTTGTTCAACAAGGAAGAAACCTCCTCCTATATATACCTCTCATTATAATTGTAATCTTATGGTTCAGAGCATCAATAAAGTTCCTAGTTTGCAGCCGGTGGATCAGACCCCCCACTGGGCCGTACCACATTAAAGTCTTGTGTCGTTTATCTATTTTCTGGTTGTTATCTTCTTGTTTAATTGCTTCCGTTGTGCTACGGCTAAGGGTTGTTCCTAACAAGAAGAACATTCAACAACACTTCAAACTTTTGCTTACCATAGAAAAACTGATGTTGATAATAACTAAAAACCTCAAGCAACTAGCTAAAGCTGTGATGTGGTGCCATATATCTTATACACCTACTTGCAGCATCACAAAGATAAACTTTAGATAATCAATTGCTAGTATATATTGAAATATACTTCTTAACCGTTAAAAATATATCTACAGAAAATGGATATCCAATTTTTGACTCTGCTATTGCTTTGAGCTCATTATGGGATCATGTGCTACCTGTTCCTACCTAGCTACAGTAAAGGTTAAGTTAAAGTTGAGTCCAAGCTATCAATAATTTGATGACATTCACCTTTTCCTCTTCAGGTGTCAAAGTGTTATGAAGATATCAATTACTCCATACATAAAAGTTAGGTCATACCAACAAAATTTTCATTCGAACTTGGTGTAACCTTATATTTCAAGAATCTAGATCAAGTTCATATAATGTTGGGTCTATAACATATTTGACAAACTCGATCATTTTATCAAACCCTTACGAACAAGATAAATATGTTTAAAATGAGGATTAATACATACTTATCATGTAAACAAGCTTTTACTTGACGTGTGTGCATAGTTGAACAAATAAATCACATGACAAGCGTCGCAACTATGGATGATGTTAAAGTTTATAAGGTTATTTTACATTCATATATTCTTATTTGGGTTACTTTCACTTAAGGGTCTCGTTTTTAGATTGTACACTGCCGGGGTTTTTAGGCGTTTGGATAATCCGATTTGATGGCAAGATACTGAATCCATATCAGCTATCAATTTCCATTTTCAGTCAAGTGCTTTTTTTATGTTTTATTTCTAGGGTTTTTTTTGTATACTTTTTTCTCACTTTCATTATATCTTTATATAAAGTCAACTGATTATATATTTTCTTTGAATCACACAAGTAAATTATTAAAATGAGTAATCACGTCCTCTTATATTTTCCTATAAATATCCTCCATTGCCAGCCCATGTTCATTGTGCTACAACTTAAGCATTTACAGTTATTCTAACATATTTTATGATCTCAACAGTTCAACACAAATGGCCATTGAGAACCTATCTTTGGTTGACCAAATCCTTGGTGAAAATGTGTCATGGAGGGTGAAGGTAAAAATAACTCGTGTTATTTTTTTCTAGGAATTTTTATAATAAGTTAATTTTGACTCAAAAGTACACAATTTTCGTATGTTGGGATAGTAGTAGAGATCTTTGTCATCTGAATTCTATATAATGTTGTCACTCCAAATCAACGAGATATTTGAAAGGTATGTCTTTAATCAGAAACCAGTAGTGTTATTTTGCCTTTATATTAGTGGAATACGTGTGTCAGAATGTTGACATGAAATTTATTTAAAGTTTTGCTAATGTAGAAACATGAAATGTATTTAAAGCACTGCTAATGTAGACATAGTCGGCGTTTATTCATTAAATACTCAATACATTTGTTCAAACTTCAAAGAGTGGTTAAGGTATTAAAAATAACAAAAAAGAGAGACGTGAGTGATTAGACCCTTAACAAAGCATGATTGGCCCAAGTAGAACTATTTTAAAAGTTGCATATTATATAGTGATCATTTACATTGTAGGTAATCAAATTTAATATACCTCATTATATATGTGAAAAAACAAAATGTATAAAAGTGAACATGTCAAGGTGAATTCGACCTGTTTTAACCCCAACCAAAAAAGTTTACCTTTTTCGTCTCTTTACCTTACCTGCCGGACATTTTCCCACCTCTAATTCTGTTGTTGTATACTAATTGTAATACTTTCTCAAGATTCTGAAGTTGAATTTGCCAGTTTTTGATGTGTTCTAAAGTAGAATGCGACTTAATAAATGTTTTGGTGCATATGCGTTACTGGTTGAAGATGTACTTGTAGTTGTATCAGGTTCAGTTTTGGTACATGAAGTTGCAGCCTCACACAAACAGCGGCTAACATAAAAGCATGTTTCTGTCTTATGGACATACATGGGTGGCCATGGAGCAACCGATAAGTAATGGTACTTTTGTAATCTTAATGCAATCGGTGCTTTATTTACTATTTATAGGAGTTTTGGTACTCTAAATTTGGATCTTGACAATGAATTATTGGATCTTCAAAATGAATCTTGAAAATGTATTGGATCATAAAACTGAATCTTGAAAAATGAAGTTTTGGATCATAAACAAAAGCTTGATAAGTTAAAGAATGATTATGAAAAGACTTATCTTGAAGCTTCTCTTCATTCAGTTTCAAGTAGTTGTCAATTTTCTAGGTGTATTTTCTGAAAAAAAGATGTCCGCGTATGAAGGTTGTACAAGTCAGAAAAAAGCATTGGAAGAAAAGCTAATGAGGGTGATGTAACGGCTAAAAGTGCATCCTGTCCACAGGATACTGATATGAAAAATGAGATGAGCTAGATCAAGAGTGCTAATATGCAGTATTAATTGAAAGTTCAACAGCTTGAAGGGGAATTGAATGAATGCCTGAAGAAAGTCCATGCTATGGAGGAAGATCTAAAGCTACTTTCAGCCAAAAGTAAATTGGTGTGTGTTCTAATCTCCATTTTATTTAATCGATTAAAGAGTTTAGTTTCGGTTTACTTAACAGCTGAATCTCTTCTTATAAGTTAGCTGGAAATGGAATCTTTTCACTAGATGTTCGTTTTGTCTCTTTCATTTCTATTGTATCAGGGTGATCATGAGATTCGTTCTCAAGAAGATATTGATTATGCTGCAAAAATAAAAACCTATCAAGCAGAACTTGACAAGGCTCTCGATGCTAACAAGTACAGAATTCAACTTCAAAGGTGAGTATTGCTACAATGCTACATGTTTCCTTCGTCTAAGTACTAGAGTCCGGCTAACTACTATTAGTAGTCTAACATCAATGTGAGACATGAGCTCTCACACTGATAAGAAACTAACAATGATGATATACATAGGTGGTAAAATTTTGGTATGGGTCACATTTATATTGTTTAGAAGGCATGCTGCTTTCTTGATAGTTTATTTTATATATTAGAGTAGTGATATTGATATTGAAATGGATTTCAGTTAACTTTTTTGAAAATGTAGTTCTTTTTTAGAATGAATAGTATACATTTATAGGTTACTATAAAATTGGTTTAGAATGTATGTTACTGGTTTTTAACCAAACATATGCCAAGATTTAGTTAAATCACTGGTTACTTGTGATTTAAGATTGCTGTGAAGTTATAGCTTTAGTTATCTTTCTGTTATTTTATTTAATTTGTTACATAGTTAAACCTTCATGGCTTCATCATCATGACACTTATAGATCATTTTGACCTATTATTGAACTCTTGCAATGCGTCTATTTTGCTAACTTTCATCTGGTTTTGTGTAATCTGTAGAGTTATTGATCCTTTTCTTTTAGATTATCGAGTTATATATCAGAAGTGCTGCTCTCTGGCTTACTGTTGTTATTGCCTAATGAACTATATTCAAGTCTATAAACAATTTTTTTGGGTCAGATATCTGAATAATTTGTGCCAGGGTCATCAGGAAGTTATGAATGAGGAGGTTGACCTAATAGGAATTACATCCATCATGGTGATGAGTTTTCTCAACATTACTATTTTTCTACTATATTTGTATCTGCATCCCATCTAATTCTTATATTTGTTTGTAGACTCTTATTCATTTGATTGGTCTCTGTTAAAGAAAGAAAAGAAAGAAGATTATAAATGCATTTCTTTCATTCATCTAAGCATAATCTTTTGACAGCTTTTGAACTAAAGATGCAGCATCCAAAATCCAATTTAACAGATCAATGCTTGCACAAAACATAACCAGAAATATATAATGTTTCCTTTCGACCTTTCCTATGTTATTATAGGGCCATTGTTCTAAACAATTTGTAATTTTGATGAGTTCACATCTTAGCGAGCGTAACTAAAACGACATAACACACTTCCTTATTATCAAAGGGATATTGGCCATAACAGAAAATAATGATGAGAAACAAAGGTAGATACGGTAAAATACTGACCTTATGTAAATTGCTGATTGGGTACGACTCATTAGCCTTAAAAAATTGGGTAGCAGCATCAACTCCAGCAATCTGTCCTTGCCAAGTAATTTCCTGCAAATCATTTAATATATTCTTAAGCCACTATAAATTCAGACTTTTTAACCACAAATTGTTTAAGAAATTTCGCTATGCATGAACTCAGGCATACGTGAGGGGAAGGTTCGGGCATGAACATGCACAAACCAAAGTCATGACCTAATACAGCTATCCCGCCTGGCTGTTGACATCCAGTAATATAAAGATAGTCGGCATCTTGGCGAAAAGTGTAAGGAACAACATCAGTCATCATCTTTACGGGGGCAGATGCAACAATAGCCACACTCTGTTCTGGAAGAAGTTCCAGTAATCTCTTCCTCCTTGATATATATTCATCAGACGCAATTCCTGGTGTAATCTCATCTTCTTTTAGTAACTACCACACAAAACGAAAACTTATTACTAGCGATTACTAACTACTAACAAAAAAGGGCCAATGTCATAGAATAGCAACATACTTAGTTTGGTGATCTGTTTTGGAATTAATGCTCGGCCTAGTATTTATACTTTTCGTTTAAGTCCACAAAAGATAAGCTTACCCAAACACTGCACTTTTATGAGTGCTTATAGCTTATTGCCTTTTTTTAAAGTGATACGCACTTTCTGAATTTTTGGATAAACAAGTTATACGTGCCTATTTGCTTATGCTTATTGTACACTCAAATGTGCTAATTTTGAAAGCACTTTAAAAATAAGCACTTCTAAAATGCGCAATCGAAGCTTTAATCCGCACTACGTATAATTACCATAAGTTCCGAAACTAACCTAAGTCGATTGCTACATTACGACATTAACCAATATAACAAAACACAAATAGCAAAACAAGAATATATTATTTTTTAACCTGAGGATGAGTACTTGGTGTTGGCTGCCCAGCATCAAAACACTTATTTGTAGCATAAAAATGTCTACTTACAGCCTACAAATAAATAAATAAATAAAACCCAATATCAATAAGAGCAAAAATTCAATAAATTAATCAAGAAATGGCAAAAAGATTAAATCTTTAAACAACTTATGAATGATAATTAAGAATAATAAATTAATTTTAAAAAAAAGGTACAAACTTGATTGAATAATTTGAATGAAGGTCTATTAGTGATTAGCTTTTTGTGAAGATATTGCATTCTGCAACTTCCCTGTGTTTATCAGTTTAGGGTTTTAGGAGGAAGGAAGAAAGAAAGGGGGAAACCCTGTTTTGGACAAGTTTCATTCCTAACCCTCGAGTTTTTGTTTACTTCCAATAAGACGCCCAAATTGAATTGTATTTATAATTTTACTCTTCATATTTTTATTATTTTTAGAGTTAATTACAGAAATCGTCCCTGTCATGGTACTCAACTTGCAGGTTTCATCCCTAACTTTCAAAAATTACAGTTTCAGTCCAAAAAACTTTGCTTCGTCAACAGTTTTAGTCCTGGCCATAAACGTCCGTTTAAAACCAGGTCACGTGATTCGCACATGATGGGTAATCTCGTAAATTGGCTTAATAATACCCAGACTTAATTACAGAAATCGTCCCTGTTGTGAATCGTCACTTACAGCTTTCATCCCTAACTTTCAAAAATTACAGTTTTGGTCCAACATTCTTCAACCTTTATCATCATCATCAACAATAAATTAACCTAAAAGTTAAAATTCATAAAAAACCCAGAAATCAAAAGCAAATATTTAACACAGATCCTAAAATAGATGTATAACAAAACCCAATTAATAGTACTGTAATGGTTGATAAGTGTTTTTTCTCCATATATCACTATATATATATGGCTGATAATAATAAATAATACCTAACCATCTCTCTATTTTTCTCTTTGAACAAGATATGTTCTTAACCATCATCACTTCCGGTCACCACCACTTGCACCACCCCATATATACATAGATGTAGATGGATATGTGTATATATATAGATCTTGAAGAAAAGGTAGATCGATCGGTTCCTAACCACCACCACTTTCGGCCACCACCAGTCCCATCCACTGTCGGATCTGCGCTGCCCACAGTCACCACCACCCTAGCACCACTCAGATTCGGTTCCCTTCCACCACTGCCACTTCCTTCTTTATTTTTCTTTATGAAAATTCTGGATGCTTTTTTTTCTCCATCATCATCAATGTCTATATGTATAGGTAAAATAGTATTAAAAAAGTTCAAATATTGTTAGGATATGTCCAGTTGTACCTTTTCTTTTTAATATATATATATATATATATATATATATATATATATATATATATATATATATATATATATATATATATATATATATATATATATATATATATATATATATATATATATATATATATATATATATATATATATATATAGATATAAATCTGAAATATATACATATAGATCTCAAGAAATCCAAAGATATATTATATATATATATATAGATATATATATATAAATCTGATTTATGTATAAATTTATATATAGATGTATGTATGTAAAAATTTTTTGATATATAGATGTATGTATGTGTAAATTTTTGAATGGAAATAGATTTGGTTGTTAGGAGATGTATGAATATAGATACAGATTTAGATATACAAATATGTAGATGGTGATGTTGATGATGATGATGATAGTTGAACAAGTTAGAGTTAATTACACTTTTGGTCCATATATTAATGAAATGACTAAATTACCCATCACGTGCGAATCACGTGACCTGGTTTTAAACGGACGTTTATGGCCAGGACTAAAACTGTTGACGGAGCAAAGTTTTTTGGACTAAAACTGTAATTTTTGAAAGTTAGGGATGAAACCTGCAAGCTGGGTACCACGACAGGGACGATTTCTGTAATTAACTCTTATTTTTATTTAAAATGTTTTGGATAAAACCTATCGAATGCCCCTAATAATCAATCACCACTCTTGATAATTTTAAGGTCGTTCATGAATAATAATATCGTAGTTACTAAAAACCACAAGAACAAAGCCTCAACAAACCCGAATAGTGGCTACTTAAGTGTAAAACAATTGAAGTTTCCAAAGTTTTAAAGGCCTCAAAATTATGTACCAACATATACATATGGTTTTTTCCTTTATAAAAACAGATTAGTTTTTTAAATCTATCTAGTTTGAGCTTTTATTTTAAATATACGAGAGGGTTACTCGCGTAATGCGGCGGCGGGACGGCGACGGGTAATGGTGGCGTTAACTGTGTGGTTATTAATGTAAAGGTAGTTGATGTAAAATGATGGTGTAGTTAATGAAAAACGTTTTTTTTTTTTTTTTTTTTTTTTTTTTTTTTTTTTTTTTTTTTTTTTTTTTTTTTTTTTTTTTTTTTTTTTTTTTTTTTTTTTTTTTTTTTTTTTTTTTTTTTTTTTTTTTTTTTTTTTTTTTTTTTTTTTTTTTTTTTTTTTTTTTTTTTTTTTTTTTTTTTTTTTTTTTTTTTTTTTTTTTTTTTTTTTTTTTTTTTTTTTTTTTTTTTTTTTTTTTTTTTTTTTTTTTTTTTTTTTTTTTTTTTTTTTTTTTTTTTTTTTTTTTTTTTTTTTTTTTTTTTTTTTTTTTTTTTTTTTTTTTTTTTTTTTTTTTTTTTTTTTTTTTTTTTTTTTTTTTTTTTTTTTTTTTTTTTTTTTTTTTTTTTTTTTTTTTTTTTTTTTTTTTTTTTTTTTTTTTTTTTTTTTTTTTTTTTTTTTTTTTTTTTTTTTTTTTTTTTTTTTTTTTTTTTTTTTTTTTTTTTTTTTTTTTTTTTTTTTTTTGTTTTTTTTTTTTTTTTTTTTTTTTTTTTTTTTTTTTTTTTTGTCCTTCTTTTTTTTTTTATGAAAATTCTGGATGTTTTTTTTTCTCCATCATCATCAATGTCTATATGTATAGGTAAAATAGTATTAAAAAAGTTCAAATATTGTTAGGATATGTCCAGTTGTACCTTTTCTTTTTAATCGATGAATGCGTGAAATATGATGTCCATATTTCAAAATCACATCCACATGCCTTTTTATCCACTTGTACTTTTTTTCTTTGATGTATAATACTGTACGTGTATATTACAATTAGATGAAATCAATTTTGTATATATAAATGTGTAGTCATCAGATCTCAAGAAATCTAAAGAGATTTGCTACATATAGATGGGATATATATATAAATCTGATTTATGTATAAATTTATATATAGATGTATGTATGTAATTTTTGAAAGTTAGGGATGAAACCTGCAAGCTGGGTACCACGACAGGGACGATTTCTGTAATTAACTCTTATTTTTATTTAAAATGTTTTGGATAAAACCTATCGAATGCCCCTAATAATCAATCACCACTCTTGATAATTTTAAGGTCGTTCATGAATAATAATATCGTAGTTACTAAAAACCACAAGAACAAAGCCTCAACAAACCCGAATAGTGGCTACTTAAGTGTAAAACAATTGAAGTTTCCAAAGTTTTAAAGGCCTCAAAATTATGTACCAACATATACATATGGTTTTTTCCTTTATAAAAACAGATTAGTTTTTTAAATCTATCTAGTTTGAGCTTTTATTTTAAATATACGAGAGGGTTACTCGCGTAATGCGGCGGCGGCGGTGTCGGTTGTGTCGTGGTTATTAATATAAAAGTAATTGATATAAAAGGAGGTATTGTAGTTAATTTAAGGGTTAGGAGATTTATGTTGTTAATAATTTCATTAACGGTATTATAGGTATGTTAGGTGAAGATATTAATATTATTGAATAAAGGAGATGGGTAACTTGGGTATATCAAGCTCTTTTTTAAAAAATAAGAAGGGATAAATGCTTTATAAGGTAGTTAAGAAGTTAAGATTAAGATTATAGAATACATCAAGTTTTATTTAAGATATTAAGTTTGAACACATCTAAAACAAAAAGGTGGTGTTTCTTTAGCGGCTCATGAGCATCAAAATGCATGCTTTTAGATTTTATGTTTTATTATATCAACGGTTTAAGATGGTAATAGTTTTACTTAAGTTTGTATCCAATACTTATTAGTATAGTACAATACTATAAAGTACAATTTGGTCTTGATGTATGAAATACATTTTATTGTTTAACCTTCTAAATTGAGGTGCATCCAAGAAAAACAGTCCGTCGTTATTCACTAGCATTTTAGTAGCATACCTATATTTTTTTTAAGTAGTGTTTCGTCACACCAATTTACAACAATTTTACATTATTGCTATTTAAGCTCTAAAAGCTCGAGCATGAACTCAAACTCGACAAGAGTTTGCAGTCTCAAACGAATTTGAAAATAAATAGCTTGAATCTTTTTGCAACTACACTTAAAAAGTTAAAAGTGATGTGAAGAGTTGTTGACATGATATATAGGATGTTATCATAAAATGTATGGTGAATTTTATGAAATAAGATTTTAAATTTCTTATGTTAGCTTAACATGACAAGGAACCAAATAGACCCTTAGTGTTTATTTTAATGAACGACAGACATTTTTAATTTTCAATTGTATCCTCTTTTATTTAAACACCGGTTGTAAAACTAAAGTCAACTGGATGCAAAATCTTAGACATCCCGGTTTGTAACTTTCGTTCTAGCTCTTCGCTAGCTTAGTTAATAAAAATGCTATTCTAAATAAAATAAAAACAAAACAAAACAAAACAAAACAAAGCATTTTAGCAAGTGAACCAACAAAAGATGTCAAAGACAGTAAAGATGATATGCGTTATGTAGTTAGGGATTTTAATTTCATATATGTTATATGATTGGGGATTAAATAAAAGAGGGTAAAATTGGAAATTAAAAATGTCATCTAATAATTTTAAGGATTTTAATGTTTTATAATGATAAATTTAGTGATTTGGGTAATTATGATATTTTTAAACCTTAATAGTGACAAATTTGATATTTCAAAAGTTAATTGGATAAGAGTAAACGACACAAATCGTCCATGTGGTTTATCAAAGCATTTTAGCAAGTGAACCAACAAAAGATGTCAAAGACAGTAAAGATGATATGCGTTATGTAGTTAGGGATTTTAATTTCATATATGTTATATGATTGGGGATTAAATAAAAGAGGGTAAAATTGGAAATTAAAAATGTCATCTAATAATTTTAAGGATTTTAATGTTTTATAATGATAAATTTAGTGATTTGGGTAATTATGATATTTTTAAACCTTAATAGTGACAAATTTGATATTTCAAAAGTTAATTGGATAAGAGTAAACGACACAAATCGTCCATGTGGTTTATCAAAGCATTTTAGCAAGTGAACCAACAAAAGATGTCAAAGACAGTAAAGATGATATGCGTTATGTAGTTAGGGATTTTAATTTCATATATGTTATATGATTGGGGATTAAATAAAAGAGGGTAAAATTGGAAATTAAAAATGTCATCTAATAATTTTAAGGATTTTAATGTTTTATAATGATAAATTTAGTGATTTGGGTAATTATGATATTTTTAAACCTTAATAGTGACAAATTTGATATTTCAAAAGTTAATTGGATAAGAGTAAACGACACAAATCGTTCCTGTGGTTTATCAAAAAAATCATGTTTCGTTCTTTCTAATCCGAAACATCACTGGCAGTCCTTTATAGGAGGATAAGGTTCGTGTTTAGTCCTTTGACCAGTTGACCGTCATCTTTCATCCGTCAAATCCACACGTGCTACCCACGTGAGGGGTACTTATGACATTTCCTTCCCTTTGACTCATTTCTTCCACAGAGATGATTCTATTTTACACTTTCTTCCTTCCTTTGACTCATCTCATCCTTCTTTCTTTCTTCCTTCTTCATTAGTATTTCAAAACAAATACAAATTTATATCATAATATCAATCTCTAAATTTGCTACAACATATACTGATGAGTATTTTAGTGATCCTTTTATAATCTCTTACTCAAAAACATACAAATAACAAAAGAAAAAAAAGAAACATGAGTGCGTGACTCATCTTATAAATTAACAAATCTATATCAATCGCTCAAAAGACAAAAACATATATATAACAATTCTATATCAATCACTCATCATCATCACTCATCTTATATACATATACATAAAAGCACATATAGAACTAAATCTATATCTATACCAGAAATCGGAGGATGCCTGCCAACATCCGGCTAACAACCTCCGCCACTTTTAATCGCCGAGAAAGCCGCCACCATCACTGCCACTGCGTTCTGTTGAAACTGTAGCCGGAATAAACACCACCACAGCCACATTTTCGTTGCACCTCTTTATATATATCGTTAGTGGCGGCAGTTAGTGGCGATGGTGGTCCGAACGGTGGCATGGTGGTCAGAACGGTGGTATTCAAAATGGCCGACGGCAGCGGTTTGTATCAAGGGGTGGCTGACTTAACGACTTTCTTTGTTTCTAAGAGGCGACAGTGGCAATCTTGTTAATCTCCGACCGCTGTTACTAATTTTATAGATCTTCGACCAACGTCGCCGTAAATCTCCGACCACTTTTACTAATCTTTAGATCTGTTTGTGTGAATGGATTTGTTATATCTATATATAGATCTATTATATATAATGGATTATATATCATATATGTCTTCGATTTGGTGTAGAGATATAAATGGTAGAATGGATGGATTTGTGTGTGTGTGTATGTGTAAGATTTTGTGGGTTTCTGGGTTCATATGGATGGCAGAGGAAAATATTGAGGTATTTATGTTTTTTTGGAATATATTTTGTCGTATTTATGTTTATTTAATGTTAAAGAAAGGAAAACAAGAGAACACATAGTTAAATAGAGGGAAAAAGACTGGAATACCCCTCATGTGCGTGGCACGTGAGAGGTTTAACGAAGTAGAGATGACGGTGATATGTCGTATTTTATACCCAATTCCCATACTGATTCTAGTTGCTTTTGTATGGTTTTCGAGTCGTTTTCGTATACATTTGGTGCGTTTATGGTATTTGTTAGTGTTTCAGGGTATTAACAGGTACTTGAGCGTAATTCTGGAGGAAACGATGTTTTTGAGGCAAAATAGGTGCTTACGAAAGATTTACGAGTCCCGAGGCTGCATTTGGAGTCTGGTCAACGAAAGTCAAACATACTAGAGGCACATTGCGACACAACTTGCATGTTGCGCCGCAACAGAATTACAGCAAGATAAGTTGCGCCGCAACTTGCCTAGTTGCGACGCAACGCCTTCAGTTATCAGCCAGCAGAAAAGTCAAAGGTCAACGCAGTCAAAGGGGGTTGCGACGCAACTGGAGCCGGATTTTGAAGACTTTTTAGGGATACTATATAAGCTTGCAAAAACATTCTTTAACCTATCTTTAGTTTCCCAGCCGTTTTTGGAGCTCTTTGAAGCAGATTTTCATCAGATTTATCATCTTTGAAGATCCTCATTACGATTGGACGAATTCCGTTATTCGCTTTCATTTATTTGCATTCGGTAACGATGAATTCTATTAATTTGATTTGTTATTCCTATTTCAATATGAGTAGCTAATCACTTTATCATCCATCTTGATGAAGTGAAACAATATGTAAGGATTGCACTATTTATTAATTCAAAAGTTGATTTCAATTATCGTTGTGTCGAGATCTTGATGAACTGATTCTTTATTAATTTTTTTTATGATATTGGTGATATGTATGTTCTTCGTTAGTGGTACTAGTTGAACATATATGTGATTTCAATTAATTATCTTTAATCAATTGTCACTAGTTCATGGTATGATAGTGAATGTCATTTTAATAAAAGGAATCATTTTGTCAACGTGTTGATTAACGGTTGGTGGTACCACGTTGTCTTCACATAGATACAATTGTTAATTGATAATCAAATAAACTAGTTGGTTAGGGAAATTGTTTTAAGCATTGGTGGTACCAGCTTTTACAAAGGAACTGATTAATTAGGTGATTGAAATGATTTTACAAACGTTGGTGGTACCAGTTTGTGTCTTAATTGAATTTGAACTTCATTTATGTGCAATCTGAACATGTTGTTGAGCGGATTCGAGATGGATGCCTTTTAAATTATTGTTTTCAACAACAAACTCTCCTTTCGATTAATCTTTCGGGATTACTAACTTATTTTCTAACTATTTGAAAAGTGACAATTCGGTCACAAAACCCCCTCTTTACTTGAACTACTTTATTTTAACAATTGCTTTACTTAGTCCTTGTGATCGACCTCGGATTTACCAAGTTTACTATACTGCATACGATCAGGTTCACTGCCTGTGAGTGTGTTGTAGTCAGTCTTTTTGGTAGTTCGTGTTTATAAATTTTATTACTCGATTTCACACATCAAGTTTTTGGCGCCGCTGCCGGGGACTTTTGTTTTAGTAGTTGTTTAATTTTGTAGTTCGATCCTTTCTCACATCTATTTGTGAGAAAGTTATTGCTTTATTAATTAGACTTTATTTTATTTTTATTTTTATTTCATTTGTACCAGGTGAGGTTGCAAAGGG
>CM067170.1:120272054-120331135 GCA_034093135.1 Erigeron breviscapus | reverse complement strand
TTTTGCTGATGGTTAAATTATACTTCTAGCTTCTAATGTCAAGTACAAATCACTTCATTTAACTTAATATTTGTTTATATTTGCGAACCACAGTAAATATTCAATGAATACTAATACTAATAAATTTTTTTCCTATTTTCACGATGTACTAATATTGTTGTTGTGTTTTGATATCTGTCAAAATTAATTTTGGTTATTGATAGTAATTTCATTAGCTGTTTCATCGCGTCATATAAATATGGTATTATATTAATTTTTATTATGTCAATTATTATATTAAATTAAAAAAAGGTAAAAATCTAAATAATAATTACCTTTAGCAAGTTTTATTTAGTATAAATATTCTTAAATTCTCTTTTAGATAAATTTATTTTCCTTTTAATAAATTTTTTTAAAGTTGTGGTGAATTACTCGCGAGTGATCGGAGGTATAACACTATAACACACATTGTTTTAATTGGATCCGCGTTAGAGAGCGTCTGGCAAAATAGATCCTCAATTTAAGTCACTCGTTGAGAAATCCCTATCACCGTAGAAAAACCTTTCACAAGCTCACCATATGTGAAAATTACATATATGTGCAACCCAATTATGTTTAGGGTAGAGCTTAAACATGAGACCTTTTGTGGGGAAACATGACTCATTTTTCTATCTATAGGTATTAAGTTGTTTATATATATACACAATTGTGAGGTCCCAAATACGAGATGGTTAAACCCAGAAGTGTAAAATACAACAAGTCTAATAATCACTAGAATGGACTAGTATTACTTGAATATAAATGCAAGTATATAAACAAAGTAGTACAAGACTAAAAGCAGTAAAATAAAGGTGGAACACAATGTAATATTTTCAAGTGTATTTTATTTATGATGTTAAATAAAATACAAGGTTGTGGTGAATTACTCGCGAGTGATCGGAGGTATAACACTATAACACACATTGTTTTAATTGGATCCGCGTTAGAGAGCGTCTGGCAAAATAGATCCTCAATTTAAGTCACTCGTTGAGAAATCCCTATCACCGTAGAAAAACCTTTCACAAGCTCACCATATGTGAAAATTACATATATGTGCAACCCAATTATGTTTAGGGTAGAGCTTAAACATGAGACCTTTTGTGGGGAAACATGACTCATTTTTCTATCTATAGGTATTAAGTTGTTTATATATATACACAATTGTGAGGTCCCAAATACGAGATGGTTAAACCCAGAAGTGTAAAATACAACAAGTCTAATAATCACTAGAATGGACTAGTATTACTTGAATATAAATGCAAGTATATAAACAAAGTAGTACAAGACTAAAAGCAGTAAAATAAAGGTGGAACACAATGTAATATTTTCAAGTGTATTTTATTTATGATGTTAAATAAAATACAAGGTTGTGCGGAATCAAGATAATACAAATAAGTATGTATCCTAACAACCTATGAATTACAAATGATCTATATTTGCCAAATAAACTCTTTGGATCGAGATACTTAAAGTTGTGAAGTATCCCTGTTTAGATCGAGAGTATTTAGACAAATTCACCTTTATGCTAAAAGTAATTTTCTCAAAGAAATGACTTTGTATTTATAGGCAAACAATTTCACCAGTGAAATTGTGCCGTACAAATATGGTTGCATGTATTTAATGAATCGACAAGATCATTAAATGCATTGGTTAAGGTACAAGGATAAAGTCACATCAATATGACTTTATTCTTTTAACCAACCTCCTTTACACACGTATAAACTTTGGTAAAGAACAAGTGGAATGTCCTTTGGAAAGTGTGTAAAGGTAAAAGTCAATTCCTCGATATCAGTGTTCAGACTTGTAAGGTCTAGAACACTGACAATCCTTCAGTGTACAGATCTGGTAAGACTTCCAGTGGACTCCGCCATTTGTCAGTCTTCTTTATTCTGACTTCAGTCTTTGACTTCAGTGAGAACGTCTTCAGTAGAGTAGATCTGGACTGGGTGAAGTCCAGTGAGCTAATCTGGAGAATACTCCAGATTCCTATACAAGTATTTGCTCACTGGTCTTCCATTATTCCTGAACAAATCTTCAGAGGGACTCCAGTTTCCAAGTCTGGAGTAGGTCCAGTAATTATCATTTCTGGACAGATCTTCAGTAAGGCTCCAGTAGTCGAGTCTGAAGCGAGTCCAGTAAATCTGGACCTAACAACAATCATAATATTACTTTGAGTCGAAACTTTATTTTAAATATACGCATAATTATGAGGATTCATAGAATATGTACGTAAGATAAGATATGTTTTTCTTATAAGTTCATATACATAATATTATTTTTTGTTGAAATTTTATTCTAAATATATAAATTTTTATTTTATTCTTTAACTATTTTTATTTTCATTATCATCAAGGATTTATAATTCATATTCCATTAACGTTATAGATTCATAAGTACATGATACATCTTCTTATATACGCATAATAAGGTATATCTTATTTACGAATGTTAATATTGTTGTAACCATATGATGTGTAGATATAACTGTCTACTTTTATTAATAGATGTAACAACCATACACGGAATCGTCGTGGGTTACATGTTTAAGGTAAAAAAACTTCAAAAAATTTATTTTCGTTCTTCATTGAAAGTTTCCTGAATACAAAAAAGCTGACCTAGAGTTCGTGCACACAATAACTTTTGGTGATTAGTTGACTGCATTCCGGCGCACTTAGCCCTTTAAATTATATATAATATAGTTGTTATATATATAAAGATATATAAATTACATGTAAAATAGGTTAGAAATCTAAATATAAAGAAAAAATCTTTAGGGAGGGATTCTCTCAAGTTCCCCAACTTTGACTAGTCAAGTTGGGGAGATCTTGACCATTAAATTTTATCCAAGGTCAAGATTCAAAAATCATCTTTAAATCTTGACTTTTAATTATAATCTAATGGTCAAGATTTATTTAACTTGATCCCTCAAGTTGAAACTAACTTAAGGATGTCCACCCAAAATCTTTATCATCGACCAAAGGAGAAACTACTAAAATACTACAACACAACTTAAGTAATAACTAAAACAACACTAAATTAATACTCCATAATCTATACTCCCTTATAAAAGAAACTGACTATCACTCCTTAAACTTTTAAGAACCTGATATGTTTAATTTACCATTCATCTTAATACATCCCTATTTCCATTATATACACTGTGACTAAAATACCTTTACAAAAGTTTCGACTTTATTAAATTCTCTTTGTTCGTCAAATATATATATTTTTTTGTTATTGTCAAAAACTATCATACCAATAAAAGTTCCGATTAAGTATTTGATTTGAAATTAACATTGTTACAACACCTCGAACGTTGTGTATTTTTACCGCTGCAACGCACGGGCATTCATCTAGTCTTTCATTAACTATTTTGACATTTTGGTTTGAAGTTTGAAGTGTGGCAAAGAACAAAGAGGGTAAAAGTGGAAAGCAAAGAATAAATGGGCCCCAACAGTTGCCGTTACAAAATCTTCTTTCCTGCCGTCATCATCTTGACTCCCTCTCTCACACTATTTACATGCTTTCAGTCCACATAATAAACGGATTCCGTTAATCCTTATTATAAATATAAATATATCCTCAAACAAACACACACATACATACAACACTATCTCTCTCATTACTCTCACATAGTCACTCTCACTACTCAGTCTTCTCTATTTCATCTTCAAGTGAAAGATTATTTATTAAAAAAATATGAATGCGTAAAAAGAAAGGAAGGAAGTAACCAAAAAAAAAAAAAAAACACAGAATCTCTGTTGTTTTTCTTTCTCATTTTAAAAACATTATTATTTGGGTTGCTTACAATTTTAGCTACAACAACAACAAATGGGAAACAACAACAAAGATACTACTACTACTACTTCTTCTGTTCAACATCCCCATATTGATAAAACCAAAGTTGAAGCTGTTCTTCACCTTCTCAAAAAATCTTCTCCACTCACTCTCAAACAGGTTTCAATCTTCTATATCTATTTAACTATACATATATATACATGCATAATTTGTTTGAACAATTTTCATCTGATTAATTACTTACATTTATATGTTTGTATATATATTTTTTAATTTGTAGGAGAAATATTGTAATGAAGCATGTGTTGGGAGATTTTTGAAAGCAAAAGGAGAGAATGTCAAGAAAGCTACTAAGCAACTACGTGCTTGTCTCTCATGGAGAGAAAACCTTGGCATTGGTATGTACCTTTTTTTTTCTTTCCATATTTTGGTGACAATATTAATTTCTTGAAAAAATTATATACGAGTATTTCAAAATAAAAAATTTCATGTAATTAATTGGAAATTGGTGAAAATGTTTCATGTGATATTGTGAGAGACTTTTATTTTGATCTTAATTTTAATATTTTTGTTTTCTTTTTGTTGTTTTTGTTTTGAAAATTCGTATGTATGTGTTGACAAGTATTTTCTGTCCTATAAAAAGTACATCACATTCTTCATCATGTGGGTTGTTCAAATTATTAAACATTTGTTAAGAATGATCCTGATCAATACATGTGATTTTATATTAGTTGACATTTGTTTTATTTAAGTAGTTTTTAAAATTTTGTAGTACCATATAAAGTATAAAAAAGAATAGCAAATACATGGAGTAGTAAATTCATGTGATTGTTTTGTTTTATGGGAAAATATAGTTAATGAATGTTTTTGTTGTATTAATGTTGTTGATTTTGTAGAAAGAAATAAATTTAAATAAGAACCTAAATAATATGCAAAAAAATATTCATCATGTGCTAGTGATTAAAATATCATTACACATGATTTATAATAATTATATATCTCTGTAAAAGTAAAATCCTACTTTATGTAGCCATGGGAGTATAGTACAGCAGAATTTGAATCTCCCCTTTTTATACATACATGCTTCTTTAGAAATTATATATAGAGTAGCTTCTTTTATTTGTTCAAGCTTGTGACAAACCAAAAGAATCTTGCTTTCTGGTTTTGAATTACTTGCACCATGTATTAAAGTACTCAAAATTACTATCTTCATGATTAAAGTGATCTTTCTAAAAAGTAAATAAATTTCACTTTCACATTTTATTTTCTAACCTTTGTTTTAAGTTTTGTCTCTAATGTTATTTTTTTTTTTAATTTATAGATCACCTAATAGCTGATGAGTTTTCTGGTGAGATAGCTGATGGGATGGCTTATGTAGCTGGTCATGATGACCAATCAAGACCAGTTGTGGTATACATCTTCAAAGATTCTTATTCAAATTTAAATGTTCCAATAATAGGAGTACATATATGTTACATTTAATGTTTATACTCGCACTTTCCTTTTATATAAATTTTTTTAATTAATACATCTTATTAATAAATTTAAGTTTGACTATATAAAAGTGTGTAAGCTTATTTTTTTAATGAAAAATCTGAGTATAATTAATTCTTAAAATTTATCATATATCAACTACCTTAAGTAGTGTCATTATCAAACCGTAATTTACAAATTTACTCTTAGTTTTACCTCCCTAATGATGATATAATGTTGATATGTGTTATAGATTTTCCGAATCAAGCAAGATTATCTCAAGTTTCGCTCACAAAAACAGTAAGTTTTTACTATGTTATTTTTCATTCTTTAACATTATATCATTGTCAATTATAATCAAACAAGATTATCTCAAGTTTCACTAACAAAAACAGTAAATTTTTACTATGTTATTTTTGTCATTATCAAGACCATATGTTATTTGTACAAAAATATTATATCCCGTGTGTGTGTTACATATGTGGTCCTCTCAGCAAAGCATGTATTTGGGTCGCTTTGCAATGTCTGATAATGTCTATACTTTTTTGTCATTTTTATACCATTTTAATGTAACTTTAAATTTCATATAAAACCTATATAAAGTGTTTCTACATCTTTATATAGAAGTGGTAGAAACGACATATTTGACTTCTTTTATCCATAACAATTAGAAAGTTAGCAACATTTGTACTATATATGCTACCAAATATATATAAAAAAAACTCACAAATGTGCCCAATCCCGTCGTCTTTCACAAGGTATGGTGGAAATGAGATAGCCTTATTCCTACTCGAAGATAGTGAAACTGCTTTTAGAAAAACCCCTGACCAGTTTTACAGGAAGCGGTTATTAAAACTTTGACTTCCGCTTTTAAAAATAGAGATTTTTCTAGCTGATCCGACTCTGTTTGTTATATGCTACCATATATAATGTCACAAAAACACATTTGCAGGATATATAAATTATATCAAATTTGAATTCAAATGGTAACATATTGGAAAAATAGAGGAAAAAGTTGTCATTGATTTTTATAGTAAAACCATTCCATGACAAGAGAAAAATGAGAGTAAAAACAAAAGAAAAAAGTTGATAGAAAACTTTGCATGTCACAGACATTATGTCTCTATATTATAAGTATATATTATAAGTAATATTAGTATATAGATTAATGTATATATGTATTGTTAATGCTAATATATGATTCCTTTACATGTATAGGTTCACCCGTTTGTTGGTTTTCACTTTGGAGGTTGCAATCCAAACAATGGCAAAATCCGTAGAACAGTTGGTTGTCTTATTTGATGCAAGTAAGTCCTTCCATTTTGAAAAAATATACCTTATCATTTGACAATAGTTACACAATTCAAAAATATATTCTCCTAACTCTATATACTTATCAAAAGGTCAAACAAATTATCTTCACACACATGAAGTCAGTAACACCTACTTAACAACAACATTATTATTCTATTATTATACTTGTATAATATTTGATTAGAATAAAATATATGAAAACAGTTTCTTTAATCTCACTGTCTATACTTTACCCCTTTGATGGAAATTAGTATTGTTATTCTTGTTATTGTAAGACGGACCAAAGGGTAAAGAAGTAACTTTAGAACATTATCTAATGGACAAAACATTTAAATGAGCTTTACGTCAGTTTGGATGTTGGAAATTAATGTACATTCTTCCAATGTTGTCCTTCCCAAAAACCATCGTTTTCACAGTCTGAAATGCTCCTTTGTCACAGTTTTATATCACGCCCATTTCATTCCCTCATTTTTTTATACTAATATATGTCTGTCTTTAAATCCTTAACTCACGCCTAATGACATAATTAATATGTGATTAAAATCTGACTTTGATGGTGATTTTTATGTGTCTGAAAAAACTGGCAAGCTAAGCTTACTCAGTCTTGTTTCAGAAATTGCCGGAATTTCACCTATTCTGTCCCTCTCACATTAGTCAATACAGTCGTCCTAGTTTGTTCTCTTCTTGGCAAAAAAATAGTTACATTTATATTTTCTATAAATATATATGTAGTAAATGGTTACTTTCTTTTATGTGTTGTAAGATTAACTTTATGTCACACTTTACTTTCTTTCAAGTCTTTATTTTCGATGGTCACCGAAGACCATTTGTAAGAAAATTTAATGTGTAACTACTAGGTCACTTTCGTAATAATTTAAACCAAAGAATAAAATAATTGCATTTAGCACAATCAATCAAGTGTACTAAATTAAGATCGCAATATCAAAGAATAAATTAATTGCATTATCAATCAAGTGTACTAATAAAGATCGCATTATATGATCCACAAGTGACTTTAATTGTCACTCATCACAAGTTAATCATTTATAAAGTCAACCACTTTTTTTGGTGGCCAATAATAACATTGTTGACCATTGCTATCATGGACATTTTGGTCCCAGGGACAACGTTAATATAGACAACACTAGTTGAATCCAAATCCATCAAGCTTTTTTATAATGCTTTCTCTTTTTGTTTCAAATTTTCAAATTTTTGTTACTACCAACTACTACTTTTTTTGGAGTTTATAATACAATAAATGATTTTAACAAATTACCAAAAACAAAAAATGAAGATCAGACAGAGTAATATTGTAGTACTGATGATAGTGATATAAAAATGCAGGCTTTTTCAGATCAGCATCAGGGTTTATGAACATATTGGTGGCAGGACTGAAAACCATAGGGGAGCACTATCCTGGTCGTCTCCACAAAGCTTTTGTCATTGACCCTCCTTCCCTTTTTCCATATCTTTGGAAGGTAACTACACATTTACCAACATCCATCTATACATACATTTGTACTATCTATATGTATATACATTTAGTATATATCATGTAACATTCCATGTTACTATATTAACAAAAAACAATTAACTAGTTACAACAAACTTTTATTTAATTAGATGAACAAATGTATATTTTTTGATAATATAATTGGAGATACTAATTCAATCTTGATGTTAACATGTAGGGTGTCAAGGCATTTATCGAATTATCTTCAATCACAACAACGGTGTCGTCGCTTGATTTTGATGATTTTCCCGACTTTAACCATTTTACGACGTACCCAAGAGCTGCATCGCTTCGATTTAACCCTTCATCCGTGCCATCCAAGGGCAAAGTTGGTACATGTGCGTCTTCTAGATTTTCCTTCACCGTTTCACACCACTTTGATTCGCTAAAACCTTGGTATCTCACTTTGACAGACAAACCGTCTTTCAAAGTGGGTCCTACGTCAACCCCGGTCCTAGGACCGGCCCTTATATCCCCTGTTAATGCCCGATCTTACTCATTTGCATCACCAACCGCAAGAAACATTAACTCAATGAGAAAAAGCTTTTTTCCTTCAACCCCATTACCACAAAAAACCCAAGTAATGGACCATTCGGGCATAAACCACCCACGAACCCCTAAACCGTCGTTTCTACACTCACCCGCACTCTTTTTCAAAAAAGAGGGCCAAGTTAGCAAGACCGAAAAGGGTCGTGAATCATTCCTTCCATTTCTAAGATTCTATAGACGACCATATGATGAAATGATCTATAGATCAAAAATGAAGCCTCCACTAGGAGGTCTCATTTCGATTGTTTCTCCACAAATCAAACGTCGCCACATGTCCGTCTCTCAACGGTTTTGATAGCATCGATCAAAAAGGAGTCGTACATATAGATATGATCACATTGACATTGACAATATCATCAAGTGTAATAATTTATATATTACTATTTATATTTTTGAATATTTCCTATGTGACAAGGCAATATTAATGTTGCTTTGGTATTATTTATGTCTGGTGCATTGATTGTGTTACAAATGTTTATGCTACAAAGAGAGTGTAAAAAGATATAGACGACGTGATAAGTGGGATGTGATTTAGCGTGCAATATATATATTTTATTAATATTAATTTGGGATGGCAAAATGTATGGTACACGACGTGGTCGCAACGGTGAACACATGCATTGGAAATCGTTTCTTGCTTCCAAATAAATAAAGACATTTAACAAGACGAAAGTCAATTTTTGTTTTGTTATTTTCTCTGTGTTTTACTACTGTTTCATATCTTGGTTTGAGTTAATAAATATGGTTCCATGGCTTTATTATATTATACTTATAATACTTTGTAATATAAAAAATATATAAACAATTACTCTTAATTTATGATTATGTTACATGATATATTGATATAATCATTGTAAATTTAACTAAGCATTAGTTACCAATGATTTACAGCTAGCCCAAATATTCTGAGATGAGATGAAAAGGTTTACTCAGAAAAAGTACAAAAGTTCCTATATGGGGGTTTTGGGGAATTTGGCTTGGGTGTTAATCTAACAAAGTCATGTCTAACCATTTTACTGTCTTCATCTATACTCCTTATTAAAAATTATCCACCCCCAATAATGGAAAGTGTTACAAGAAAGTTACATGCGAAATTACCAAACTGCCTTAATAAACACCTACTATGGGAAAGGTTTTTATAAATTATAATCTATACTCCTTATTAAAAATTATCCACCCCCAATAATGGAAAGTGTTACAAGAAAGTTACATGCGAAATTACCAAACTGCCTTAATAAACACCTACTATGGGAAAGGTTTTTATAAATTACCAAATTTGCCCTTAATGAATTAGTTTACACTCTAAACCCTGTTAGGTCGGAAATCGACCAAGTGTAATTTGTTCATAAATAGCTTGAAGTTTAGTGAAGACGTCCGTACAGAATTCTGAGATGTCTCAGAATTCCTTCACTGAAGCTTCACTTCAGTTCAGATCGAGATAAATCTGAAGCATTCATTCTGAAGTCAAAGACTGAAGTATGAAGAAGAGAATCATCTCAGAAGCGAGCAAAAGAGTGATTCTACCAGATCAAGACTGAAGCATCTCAGTGTAAAATATTTACAACACTTTACACTGATTACGAGGAAGACTTTTACTTTACACCTTTATCCGGTTAATAGATTTATCTATTAACAAAAGGTACAAAGTATAGGCTTGGAACCTAGTACTATAAGTCACATCAAGTGACTTATATACTCTTCCAAGTGCAGCATGTAAGGAATTATGGTTTAATTCCTTAAATGCTCACAACCACATTTGTACGATCTTGTCCACATCATCATGGACTTGGTCTATAAATACAAAGTCTTCTCACAACTTGCAAACAGCTTGAAACTTTAGCATTGCAACTTGTGAGATATACTCTAAGTAAACTTACGAGTATTTCCAAGTTAATTAGATCACTTGTATTTCAGGATTGTTTAGATACTTACACTTGGGTGTTTATCTTTGTTCCGCAACAATCCTTGTATTTGTTTATACATCAATAAATCAAATACATTGAAAAGAAAACAACGTGTCTCAATGCTACATACTTGATTATATTTATATATATCCTTATATAGTTTCTGCCATTTGTTCTTGCATTTTTATATCTAGTCAATTGTTTCTTGTTATCCATATCTGGATCGTAAACTGAACTTGTCCATCAAGATCAGTTGTACTTGCCAGTCGGGTTTGTTATTCATCTATATATTTGGGACTCACAATTGGTATCAGAGCCACAAGGTTGAATTTTATCAATTCATTAACCTTTGATCTGCATAGATGGCTGACTTTGAACAAGAACGACCTGACCCTAATAATGCTACCCCACCCCCTCTCATCAACAACAATATACCATCACACAATGTACACGTACACTTTCCAAATAATCCTGTTCCCAAGTTTGATGGGAACAGTGAAAACTTTCAAACATGGAAAGCGTGCATGCTTAAATATATTGCTGGTGTTGAGAGACATTTACCAGATATCTTAAAAGAAGGACCCTTTGTCCCCATGAATGCTTCTACTGTTGTCAGAAATGCCGATGGGACTCCTAGGCAGTCACCTAAGGAGAAGGATCATTGGTCTGAGGAAGATCATAGACTTGTAGACCTGGACACCAAGTTACAAAATATGATTTTATACGCAGTTCCAGAAACCCTAATGCCCACTCTTGTTTTACTTGAAAATTCCAAATTAATGTGGGAGGAACTAATGACACAGTTTGAAGGCACGAATGAGACAATTGTCACAAGAAAAGTTGCTTTAAACAAAAGATATGAGTCTTTCTTTGCTATCCCTGGGGAGTCTTTAACTCAAACCTACATCAGATTTACAAATCTGGTAAACCAACTGAAAGCCCTGGGTGTAACCAAAGACAAAGAAATTTTGTTGGAAAAATTTTGTGACATTTTACCTTCTAAATGGGAAAATTTAATCTTGGTCTTGAGACAAGGCAAAACCTTGCACAGTCATACTCTTGCTTCCCTTTATGGAGCCTTCAGATACACTGAAGAGAACAAAGCTGAAAGAGCCTTGGCTGAGCAGGATGCCAAGAATCATGTTTCTACCAGTTCTGGTACGGTTCAGTATTCTGAACCACATAGTACTGCTCTACTATCTTCTGAGAGTGATGTTTTTGACTCGATGAAGAAGATGGTGTCTGAAATGTTAAAAACTGGTGTCTCTGCTAATGTCACTCATGATTGTGATGAGAATGACAATGATGATCTGGTTGCCATGCTGGCTAAAACGTTCAATCGTTTTAAGGCCAAATCAAATCGATCTGGCAAACCTTTTGCTTCCAGTGCTTCTATTGACAAGTCTAATCTTGAATGCTTTAAATGCGGCAAGAAAGGACATTTCATGAAGGAATGCAGATCTAGTCAACCTTCATCATCACAATCTGCTCCTAACCATTCTATTTTTCAGAAGTCTGATGACAGCTATAAGGCCAAATACAAGAAGTTGAAGGCACATATGGCTCTTTTGGCACAAGACAACTCAAGCAACAGTTGTATGATTGCCAAAACTGAAAAGTGGGAAGACTCTGATGAATCATCTGATGATGAGGAAGAAGTTAGGGACATGTGTTTCATGGCACAAGAAGATCAAGGTCATTTGGTCAAATCCGATGTTGAATCTGGTCGCTGGGTGGATATAGTGATGAAAAAGGTCAGTAATTTTGGCTTTGAAGAAAATGAGGAACACAAACTGGACCTTTTGGTTCTGTTAGAGGCTGACATCTCATTTGTTGAGACAGTGCGTTCAGAAAGCTTAAAAATGTTTGAAAACAATACTTCTGAACTGAACGCCAGTCAGGCCAGACTAAAAGAACTGAAAGATGTTCATTTGGCCCTAAAAAGTTATCAGTCCATGGTTGCCACTTTAGAGTTGGAAAAAGAAGAGTTAAAAACCATCCTTGAAAAAGAGCAGAAAATAATTAAGTCTTGGATGAGTGCACCAAAACCAGATGCTGCAATTAAAAATACTTTTGCAAATCAAAAAACAGCATATGAATCTGGTGATCTTCACATGGCATCTATAATCACTGATTTAGATGCACTTCCAAAGGAAATGAAACCTGAAATTATTTTTCCTAAAGTTGGCAAACAGAAAACTGTGACTGATAGGGCCCAGGAACAATCTGAGGGTAAATCTGAAACAGCTCAGACAACTGTTTCAGAAAAGAAGGCTAAATCCAAAAAGCCATCCCCTCAGACTTCATCTAAGGTCTCTAAAGGCCAAAAGAAGAAGAAAAATATCTCCCCCACTGAGCCTTCTACCTCAGATTCTGGTAAGGCTCAGGTGTCTAATGAAGAATCTATTTTGTTAAGGTTAGAAAGTCAATTTCAACTATTGGCTAGACAAGTGCAGAGTTGTAATGCACGTTTAAAAAATGTTGAAACCACTCCTCTTCAACCTAAACAAAATGCAAAACCTTTTTCTAAGCAAATCAAGCAGAAATCTGAGACTGCTAAGGGAGAGTCTAGTGAACCCATCCAAAGATGGGTTCCCAAAAAGAACTAATCTTTGATTGTGTGCAGGGAGACCGAAAGAAGAACATATGGTTTCTGGACAGTGCTGCTGGCCGAACCATGACTGGTTATCAGACCCTGCTAGAGGAATATAGGGTGCAAGAGGGGCCCTCAATAGTTTTTGGAAATGATGGTAATGGAAAAACTGAGGGATATGGTGTGATGAATAATGGTCAAGTCAAATTCACACGTGTTGCATATGTGAACGGTTTGAAATATAACCTGATCAGTGTCAGTCAACTATGTGATGATGGCTTCAAGGTTTTATTTGATATTTCACAAGGCACCATATTCAACAGAGATGGAAAGGTGGTACTGATTGCACCAAGAAAGGGAAACATTTATGTCATTGATATGAATCCTTCTACCTCTGAACAATGTTTCTACTCAAAGGCAGATGAAGACACAAATTGGTTGTGGCACAAGAGACTATCCCATCTGAACTTCAAGAACATTAATAAGTTGTCAAGGAAACAACTTGTTGATGGGATACCCTCTATGTCTTTCAACAAAGACAAGCCATGTCCAGGTTGTGAAATGGGTAAGCAGAAAAGAGCTTCATTCAAGACAAAGCAAAGCTTTAGTATTACTGAACCTCTTCATATGCTTCACATGGACCTTTTTGGACCAGTGAATGTTCAGACCAGAGCAGGAAAGAAATACACCCTTGTTATAGTTGATGAATATTCAAGATACTGCTGGGTGATTTTCCTCAGGTCCAAAAGTGAAGCTGCTGCTGAAATCATTGCTCTCATCAAACAAATTGAGCTCAAATACAAGCGAAAAGTTTGTCAGCTCAGAAGTGACAATGGCACTGAATTCAGAAATGCCACTCTGGAGTCCTTCTGCACTGAAACTGGCATATCTCAGAACTTCTCCTCAGCACACACACCAGAGCAGAATGGTGTTGTAGAAAGAAAGAATCGTACGCTGATTGAAGCTGCTAGAAGTATGTTGAATGAATCTGGTCTTCCCAAGAATTTCTGGGCTGAAGCTGTTGCAACTGCATGCTACACTCAGAACAGATCTATCTACGTCAAAAGACACAAGAAGACCTCCTATGAAGTACTCAGAAATAGAAAGCCTAATATTGGATACTTCCATGTATTTGGGTGTCCAGTATACATTCTGAATGATTCTAGTCAGCTTGGAAAATTTGACGCAAAAGCTGATGAAGGATACTTCCTAGGATATTCATCAAATCGCAAAGCCTTTAGAGTCTTTAACAAGAGACTTGAAAAGGTTGATGAGTCAATTCATGTTACCTTTGATGAATCCAATTCTGCAATCTTTAAAAATTCCATCCCTGTACCACCCTCAGAAAGTCCAATAAGTTTTGGTGATTCTGATCCTGTTTCTGAAACTGATCAGTCACCTGAACCTGCTTCTGAACATCTTCGTTCAGAACCAATAATAAACAAGCCTAGCAACATTCCATTTTATCCTCCAGTCAGTTTCAAACTACCTTCTGAACTGACTATTGGATCAGATGTACATGCTGCTTCTCCTCTGATATCAGGCTCCACTGAGCAACCTCAATCTGAAGAATTTCATGATGCAAGTCATGATCTGCAGGAAGAAGAAGAAGCTGCAGATGTATTTTCTGAAGCTCCTCCTGAAGTTACTCAGAGAAGTTCTTGCACTGATATCATTATTCATCCTGGTCAATACACTAAGTGGACTAAAGCACATCCTATCGAGCAAATCATTGGGAATTCCACTAGTGGGGTTCAGACCAGAAGAGCCACAAGCGATCAATGCTTAAACGTCAGTTTCTTATCTCTTATTGAACCCAAGAAGATTGACGAGGCTATGAAAGACCCAAGCTGGGTTGAAGCCATGCAAGATGAGCTCAACCAGTTTAAAAGAAACGATGTATGGGAACTCGTTCCTTGTCCCAGTAACCTGAAGAAGGAACCAATTGGGACAAGATGGGTCTTCAGAAACAAGATGGATGAAGATGGTCATATCATCAGAAACAAAGCAAGACTTGTTGCAAAGGGATATGCACAAGAAGAGGGAATAGATTTTGATGAAACTTTTGCACCAGTTGCTAGACTTGAAGCTATCAGAATTTTCTTAGCTTTTGCAGCTCATCATCAATTTAAAGTCTATCAAATGGATGTCAAAAGTGCATTCCTGAATGGAGAACTAGAAGAAGTCGTTTATGTGTATCAACCACCAGGGTTCATCAATGAAGAAAAACCACATTGGGTGTACAGACTGAACAAAGCCTTATATGGTCTGAGACAAGCACCCAGAGCCTGGTATGATACTCTTACTAAACATCTTCTTAAAAATGGTTTTAAACGTGGTGCAATCGATAACACTTTGTTCATATTGCATGATAAAAGTGATATCCTTTTAGTACAAATTTATGTTGATGATATTGTGTTTGGTTCTACAAATGAGAAGATGTGTGAAAAATTTTCTAAAATCATGTCTTCTGAGTATGAAATGAGTATGATGGGTGAACTGACATATTTTCTGGGACTTCAAGTAAAACAAACTGAAGATGGTATTTTCATAAACCAAGAAAAATATGTCAGAGATTTACTAAAGAAATATCAATTTGATTCAGTCTCATCAAAAGATACTCCTATTTCTGCTCCATTAACTTTGGATTCTGATCCACATGGAAAACCAGTGGACCATACAAAATATCGTGGTATGGTTGGTTCACTGATGTATTTAACTGCAAGTAGACCAGACATAATGTTTGCAACATGCCTTTGTGCTAGATTTCAGTCTGATCCCAGAGAAGCACATGCAAATGCTGTTAAAAGGATCTTCAGATACCTTAAAGGTGTCCCCAGACTGGGTCTTTGGTATCCCAAAGGCTCTAGTCTAGATCTAATGGGTTATTCAGATTCTGATCATGCAGGTTGCAAGATAGACAGGAAAAGTACCACTGGTGGGTGTCATTTCCTTGGTGGCAAATTAGTAAGCTGGACTAGTAAGAAACAGACTGCAGTATCACTATCCACTGCAGAAGCTGAGTACATTTCTGCAGCAAGTTGTTGTGCTCAGATTCTATGGATGAAAAACCAGCTGACTGATTATGGTGTTACTTACACAAAGACTCCAATCTTTTGTGATAACACTAGTGCCATTGCCATATCTCACAATCCTGTGATGCACTCGAAAACCAAGCACATCGACCTCAGGTATCATTTCATTCGTGATCATATTCTGAAAGGAGATATTGAATTGCACTTTATTCCCACTGATAAGCAACTCGCTGATGTTTTCACAAAACCTTTAGATGTCAAAACCTTTAAACATCTAGTCAGTGAGTTGGGTATGCTAAATCCTTAGACTGGTAATCTTGTTATGAACGCCTCAGTGACACTGATCTGGTTCACCAGTCTGAGCGATCCATGTAATTTTTGCTCGCCTAGCTATCGAACGCCTTTGTGATACTATCTTGGCACTTATTAATTCATGGATCATCACTTCAGGGGGAATGTTAAATATTTTTCAAACATTAAAATAAACCTTCATTTTTTTTAAGGAGGAACTTTTTGCTCAGAAAAATGTATTTAACTGAAGCACTTCAGAAAATCAAAAATATTTCAGTTGAATTTTATTGACTGAGATGGTTCAGATCTCTTTGGAACTGACCATTCTCAGAAATTGTTTAGTCATCACTGAAATACAACAACCTTTCAAGATATTTTCTTTTTGATACTTGGTCAATTGTGTGTACACGTGACCTACTGCATACTATGTTTTTAACTTACGTTGGTCATGCTTATGTGTCACACAAGGTGCGCCGTAAAAGGAAAAGAAATGAGTACTTTTTCTGAAAAAATGTTGCAAGGTGGGGTCACTCAAACGGCTTTGCATTTAATGCTGATTTGACCCCAGAAATCATTTTAGGATCTCAAACCCAATCAAAATCATTTTCGAATATAAAATATTTTATGAATCTTGGGTTTTGAAATTCAAAAATTATTTTTTAATTGTTTTTAGTTGGAAAATCACTTTGTAGTCCAACTTAAATTCACATTCCTTCTCATTCTTTCATTTACTTCCCAATCATCAATCTCTCTCATATTTACTCTCAAAATTCCTTAACTCTTCATATTCCTTTCACTTTCATTTTTCAAATCTTAAAATGTCTAAATCATCATCTTCTTCTTCACACAAATCACTCATAAATTTTGAATATACTCCATCGAGTGATGTGAAAACATCTGCCACATGGCCAAAGAACTTCACACCTTCTCAAATCCGATTCAACATGAGCAACTTTTTGGCTCAATTAAATGTGAAGTCCGAAACCTTAATGGGAAAAATCAACAATTTTTGGGAGCAGTCCCCTTTCCATTATGCGTTGACTGCAAATCCTCAAGCATTGTATCATCGATACTTGCTTGAATTCTGGTACACTGCTGTGGTGCATAAGGATGAACAATCCATCTCCTTCACTCTAAATGAGGGCACCAAGAAGTGTGTCATCACTCTTGAGGGGTTCAGAAATTCCCTTCATCTGAACTACCTCGAACCTCCCCAGGTGTTTGCTAGAAGACTCAAAGGAGTCAATTTCAGGGAGGTTCTAGTCGCCACTGGTCATGGTGATATGGAGGATGCTGATGGTAATTTGAAGACCTCTGGACACATTTTCATGTCTGGTTTTGGCATTTGCTGGAGGTTCTTCTGGACCCAGATTGTGGAGAGTCTTGGTGGCAACCATGGAGGGTTGGACCAACTTTCATTACCCCAAGTTGAGATGGGGTATTACATTTGGAATGGGATGCAAGCAGATTTTGCTGAGATTCTCTTTGCTCAGTTGATTACAAAGTTAAAAGGAAAGAGAAGTCTGCATATTGCTTTCCCAAGATTTTTAAGCTTGTGTTTTATGGATATCCTTGGAGAAGCTTATAATCAAGCTGGACCTGAAGCTTCTGTACCTGAATATGGCAGAGATTTCTCAAAGGCAACCATTACTGAAGATGAGCCTGAACTCTCCTCTGCTATGCTTCAGGTATTTACTAAAACTGTTTCAGCCACACTAGCTGGTCCAGAAAGGTCACTAAGTGGGCCACAAAAGAATGTGGGACCCGTTAGTGTACCTACGATTGTACAAATCGTTGAATCTGGTGACGATGCACCTGCTTCTGCAGATGTTGAACCAGAATCTGGTGAGGGTACTAGTGACCCAAACCAGGGCATATCCGACCAGATCGTAAAAGTGAATGCTTTCTGGGATGACGATGAGCTACCTCAGGAGAATCTTGATTCTCTTGCTGACTTTGAGTTTGACGAGGAACTATTGGAGGCGAATCTATCTGATTCTGAGCCAGCCCCCATCCTCGCAAACGCCCCTCCTCCTCCCCCAGAAATCCAACCAGAACAACAAAATGAGCCTTATGTTCCACCACCACCATCTCACCAAAATCCAATCTTTCCACCAGGTACCACTCCCGCATATGTAACCGATCCATCTTTCACTCCATCACTTCAATTTCTACACCCTCAAATTCACAACATACCACCACCAATCAACTATGATGCCCCTTCAGAGAAGGACTTGGATTCTGAGACAGAATCTGAGAGTCCAACTGACATTCAAATGAACAAAGTACTTAAAGGGCTTGGAAGTTTACCATTTGTGGCTCCTGCTTCTACACAACCCCCACCTCCTTTGAATATAGAAGCACAGTTAGAGAAAACACAAACCGAAGTCCAAGGCCTTATTTTTAGGGTGGAGGACTTAACCAAATCTCTAACTGCCAACACTAGTTCCTTGGCTGATATGAAAGGTGCTCAGATGTTCCTTGGAACTGAGTTGACCAAAGTTGCTGGTAATGAAGGACTAGTGGTTGGGAAGCTAAATGAGCTGGTGATGACTTGCAACAAGGTGAGCTCTGCAATCAGAGAAGCCTTCAGGTTGACAAAGAGAGATGTGCAAGCTTCGGTGGTTGCGAACTTGACATCTAGTGTTGAGTTGTTGAAGCAAGAGTTTATGGTAGTTGGAAATGAAGTTCGTGAGTTGGTTCAGAAGCCAAGTGTTAATGAGAAAGAACTTGGGACTTCTATTAGTGCTGGTATTGTGGAAGATCTGAAGTCTGAGCTATCTCAGAATCTAGCTGCTCAGATTTCAGATTCTGTATGTCAGAAAGTTGGTGAAGAAGTTAGAATGATGATTGCTGAACTGACCAAAGACACAAATGACAAGGTGGAAAAGGCTGTCAATGAAGTAAAAAATTCAGTTTCCAGGCTTGAAGGTTCAGTTCAGAATCAGTCAAAGCAGTTAGATGAAATTCTAACACTTCTGAAGAAAGATAATGTTGTTACTCCTCCTCCCCCTGCTTCCTTCACTGAAGAAGACAGAAAAATGTTGAAGGACTTAAAAGATAAAGAAGCACTGAACCTTAGCTCTTCATTCAGACTAAAGGCTCAGTTTGCTACAATGGCAAAAGGTATTTGTGAGTGCCTAGAACAACAAAGTTGGGAACCACTGAAGGCAATTAAATCTACAATTGACCTTTATGCTAGATTGCCTTCAGAGATTCCCAAAGGGGGAAGTGGTGTGCCTATTGGTTTGCTTGCTAGTACTCAAGAGATAATTGAAGCAACCAAGAAGCAAACTGAGGTACCTTCTGGTAGTGCCTCAGTTCAGGGGGAACAACTTCAGAAAAAGGATAAGGGAAAAGGCAAGGTTCAAGAAGAAGAACCAAAGAAAAGTGATAAGGGTTCTGGAATGGTTGTTGGTGAAAATATAGACGAGCAAGGTTATCCCTTACATAATCTTGAAGCTGATAGTAAGAAGTTGGAAACATTGGAAAGATATCAGAAAATCAAAAATGACCCAAGAGTGCAAAAGGCTATAGTTGATATGCTGGAATATGAGTGTGGGATGAACTACTCTCCTCTGGAACAAAAGTTGGAAAGTCTGACCTTTAAGTTGTCCATTGAAGACTTAAAGAAAAATAGGGAAAAAGAAATGGCGATAAAAAGGAAGGAAATTCTGGCCGAAGTTCAGAATGTTGAGAAAGAGTTGCTCAGACCAACCTCTAAACCCAAAGTGACTGGACCTAGATCATCAAGAAAGAGTGTTCGTGATGCTGATCTTTCTACCTTCAAACCAATGTCTGATGATGCTGTTGAAATTCAAAGAAAACATGAAAGGGATCAATATGAGCATTACATGAAGCATCGATCTCATCCAGCCAAGATAGTTGATATGGAAGTAGCAAAAGCTGATGGATTGAAGCTTTTTGACTTGGTTGTTAAAAGAGAAGGAAGGGCAGCTGAAGAATACCATCAGGTTTCAGTGCACGAGTTTGGGATTTCTGAGCACAGGGAGATGATCCAGGTTCTGAAAGGGAAACCAAAATCTGCCTTGACTGGTGCATGGTTAGCAAGAATACAACAAAAGATGCAAGCCAAGGTGGAAATTGAAAGCAGATTGTTTGGCAAAAAGGATCATTCTCCACTGAAGAGAAAACCTACTGAGGCACCTTCTGGTTCAAGGCCTGCCAAGAAGTAGTTTTCTTTTCAGATTATCATGTACTTGTAAAGAATTTACATTTGTAACATTCATTTCAGTTTGTATATATATGTTGCAACTTGTAACAAATAAGTAGATGATAAGTTTAAGTTAGAATAACCACAAGTAAAATTCTGAGACATCAATGATCTATAAGATGTACTTAAGAAAATTTTTACAACTTAAACAAAAACTTGCATTTCAGACTTACAAACATGTATAGATAGAAGTCTGAGATGCATGCACTATTTCAGAACAAATAGGGGGAATTTGTTAGGTCGGAAATCGACCAAGTGTAATTTGTTCAGAAATAGCTTGAAGTTTAGTGAAGACGTCCGTACAGAATTCTGAGATGTCTCAGAATTCCTTCACTGAAGCTTCACTTCAGTTCAGATCGAGATAAATCTGAAGCATTCATTCTGAAGTCAAAGACTGAAGTATGAAGAAGAGAATCATCTCAGAAGCGAGCAAAAGAGTGATTCTACCAGATCAAGACTGAAGCATCTCAGTGTAAAGTATTTACAACACTTTACACTGATTACGAGGAAGACTTTTACTTTACACCTTTATCCGGTTAATAGATTTATCTATTAACAAAAGGTACAAAGTATAGGCTTGGAACCTAGTACTATAAGTCACATCAAGTGACTTATATACTCTTCCAAGTGCAGCATGTAAGGAATTATGGTTTAATTCCTTAAATGCTCACAACCACATTTGTACGATCTTGTCCACATCATCATGGACTTGGTCTATAAATACAAAGTCTTCTCACAACTTGCAAACAGCTTGAAACTTTAGCATTGCAACTTGTGAGATATACTCTAAGTAAACTTACGAGTATTTCCAAGTTAATTAGATCACTTGTATTTCAGGATTGTTTAGATACTTACACTTGGGTGTTTATCTTTGTTCCGCAACAATCCTTGTATTTGTTTATACATCAATAAATCAAATACATTGAAAAGAAAACAACGTGTCTCAATGCTACATACTTGATTATATTTATATATATCCTTATATAGTTTCTGCCATTTGTTCTTGCATTTTTATATCTAGTCAATTGTTTCTTGTTATCCATATCTGGATCGTAAACTGAACTTGTCCATCAAGATCAGTTGTACTTGCCAGTCGGGTTTGTTATTCATCTATATATTTGGGACTCACAAACCCTTATTTTAATAATTAACACTTTAAGCCCTTATCTTTTAAAATATTCCACTATCACCTTTACATCGACCTACACCACTTGACACCGCCACCACCACCAATAATACCGTCACCGACACCACTAGACCGTCGTCCTCGCCACCGCCGCCGCATTGCACAGGTACCATGCTCGTTTTTAGAAATAATTACACAATAGTTACATACGAAATTACTAAATTACCCTTAATAAACACCCACTATGGAAAGAGTTTTTATAAAATACCAAATTTGCCCTTAATGAATTAATTTACACTTCAAACCTGTATTTTAATAAGAGTTAATTACATTTTTCGTCCCTGTGGTTTGTTTCAATTTTCACATATCATCCCTGAGTATACGAAATTACGTGTTTCATCCCTGAGTATGGAATTCCGTTAACAAGTTTAGTCCACCACCCAAACGGACGTTAAAAATAACCGTTAAGTCAGTCATGTGCCCAGCACATGAGGGCATATTTGTCTTTTCATCATCATCTTCATCAATAACAACATTATATCTTCATCCATTTCCAGACTTCTTTAACTTTCTTCTATTTTTTTCATCATTCATCTCAATCAAAAAGGAAATTTTTTATATCAACCATTATCTTCAAAAAAGCCATCATTCTTTTATATCATCCTCATCATCAAAAAAGAAATTTTCCCACAAACACCCTAACCTATCTCCTATTTTATATCAACCATTATCTTTTCAAGTCAGAAGAACCAAATATGTAATTTCTTTTTGCTGCTATCAAAGAGTATATGTATCTGTATATCTATCATATCATCATCATCATCCTCACTAGATCTGATAACAAAACAATCATATCATCATCACCACTCCTCTAATGTCTTTACCCACAATCCAGTCAAAAATATTCATACATTTCAAAAAAATAAAAAATGAAAACATACCCACAAAAACAAAAGAACACAGATCCAGTATCATTAGATAACAAAACTTCATCCAATTTCAATTAATCATCATCATCGTCATCTTAAAACTCATCTATACCATTTTCACACCAAACAACAAAATATTGATACATATCAAATAATAAAGCAAGTTCATCGATCTTTAACATGAAACCACTTTACGAAAAGTGAAACCGCGTGAGTGGTCTGCTAGTTTTAACATTCGGGAAAGTTGAGTATCTCGTCTTTGGTACAGACTCCCACATCGATATATACAACTTGAAGAAACCGACCCGATTGGGTTTTTGTTTGAAACCACCACCACTCTTTTCCGGCGAGCATACACACAATGAGGCCTGATGGGTTTTTGTTTGGAACGATTCGATGGCCGAATAGCCGGATATTGGCCGGAAAAGCGACCAATGGACTAAGGGAGAAAATAGATTTTGAAATGAGTTTGAAGGATGGGTTTCCCACGATCTATATGTTGTGAAGTTGATTTTTGGTTTTTCTTACTTGCTTGTTTTAGGTGGAAATCTAATTCAAGAAAAAAGATTGATATATGTTTTTCAATGTATACGATATGGTATGATACGTAATGAGGTTGTGGTCGGCCAGATCTAGATCGAATAATAGTTGATAAATGCTTCGGATTTGTATGTGTTTATATGTGTTTGTATGCATATGTTTTATGATTTGACCAAAATATAGATATAGAGATTTGAGTTTGTATGCGTTTGTATGTATATATGGTTTTGGAGGTCTTTGATTTTTGATTTTGGATTGTTTTTTGAGAAGATGAATAAGAGAGAAGGTAGGGGATGAATAAGGGAGAAAGGAAGAGAGAGACCAATTAATCCAGCCAAGAGTTAATTACATTTTTGATGACAAATATACCCTTGGACCAAAAGTGTAATTAAGGATTTTTTAACGTCCGTTTGGGTAGTGGACTAAAAGCGTTGACGGAGTTCCATACTTAGGGACGAAACGTGTAATTTCGGATACTCAGGGACGGTCTGTGAAAGTTGGTACAAACCACAGGAACGAAAAATGTAATTAACTCTTTTAATAATTAAGACTTTAAGCTCTTATTTTTATAAAAAAATTTTCCCTATCACAATTATATCAACCTACACCACTTGACACCGTTATCACCGCCAATAATACCATCACCGACACCACTAGACTGCCTTCCCCACCACCGCGCCGCATTGCGCGGGTACCATGCTCGTTAAAAAAAAAACACACTAGGAATCATGTACCAACAAGTCTTCACATCACTTTTAAGTGTGGCTGCAAAAAGATTCAATCTATTTATGTTCAAATTCGTTTGAGACTACAAACTCTTATCGAGTTTTAGTTTATGCTCGAGCTTTTAGAGCTTAAACAGGAATAATATAAATTTTTGTAAAATGGCGTGACAAAACACTATCCTTAATTAAAAAAATATTAGTTTCTGCTACTAAAATGCTAGTGAATGACGGATTGACGGACCTTTTTTTCTTGGATGCACCTCAAATTAGAAGGTTAAACAATAGAATGTATTTTAACCTTCTTTTGTTCTTATTCTAATCACGTACTAATGTGTTGTAGAGGGTCGTTAAGATAACCAAGACTGATGCTATTAAAGTGAACTAGCTATATAGGCTAGCGTTGAGGATTATTAGAAAATATGCGAGTTAAGAAGTTTGAAATGAATAAACAAATGATGAGTTTTGTGTAAGATAGCTATTTTTGTAAGAATTTGGTATGTAGATGGCAGAGAGGGTAAGTAGGAATATGTGTCGTGTGGTGGGTTGTTTGTTTGTAAAATCATAAAGTCAATATGGAGCTTCCCATACCCCCTTTCTACTTGTCTTTTGTTCCCATGTGTCTATACTCATTGAAATTTGAATTAGTTAAAATACAATACAACTATGAATCTGTATATTGTATTTGTGTATTTGTATATCTCTGTGTTTGTTATCTAAGTCTTGGTTGAGACTTGAGAGTGTACATACAGCTAATAGGACCATAAAATAGTCCCAGATTTTTGAATAGGTCTAAAAATACAAACGGGCCAAAAACTAACCCACAAACAAAGTCTAATTAACAAGATGAAATAAAAACATTAAAATGCAAATAACTTATAAAATACAACGTTTTTTAGTTCAAAAGATCATGACTCGAGCCTTGCCATAACGTTCTCCTTCTTTCAACCTTCGTTTTGACTGTCAAATGCCCAAGACGGAGTCCAGTAGCCCAAGTTGCAATCATTTTAGCGAAGCTCATTTGTTAATGCCATCTTGGCCTTTTAGAAACAAAAGTGCTCGTTCCTCCACACTTGGACCCGCTGACTGGCATCATCAATGTAGGCCAAAAGGATTAAATTGTGAGAAAGTTATACAACCGCAAGGACGGACAATGTAATTAACTGTTATGAAGGATGAAATAACTATACGAGTAAAACTGGTAAACCTCACTGAAAATTTGTGTATTTTGCTCTAAAGTGGAATGGTTGAATAAATGGTTAAATAATAAGGAAGGCACACGCAACACTCTTAAGGAAGCAATCAAACAAAAACTCTTGACGCCTACTTTTACAATTTAACACATTCGTTGTTTGCTTCATGAATTACCGGCGGACAACGAGACCCTCACATTGGTGTGGGCTCATGGTTGGTGTATTACGAGCCACCACGGACCATTGTGTCCTCTCTTATCATGGGCCATTGGGTATATTATCTAAAAATTTATATAATTGAACAACTTTTAGACAACTTTTACAAGGAAGTATACATATATACAACACATTATAAACCAAGAGTTACAACTGGTTGATAACTATCTGTTTTTATTCTAAAATCCAAGATTACCACTGCTTAAGAAAGCTACACCCAAAACAAAATAGAGAACATAAAAAATAAACCCATCCTAGGCACATGGTAGAATAAAAAAAAAACATAGTCAGAACTACTGAAATAATCAGTGTTATTTGTTGTGATTATGAGCTCCATGGCATATAGGATAAAGCCATATATATTGAACTCTTCATTGGATGAAAGTGTGTTTTGTTTATATATAGGATCTGATAGTGATAGTGATTTGACTTTAGTTTGGTCCCGCTTGTTTGATGTTTATTTGTGGTACTAGTACTTGAATCGCGTATTAATGTCAATTGGGACACCTGAAATTTGCTATATATAATAATAATGATAATAATACTAATAAGGGCTGTATAAATTTATAATGAGATTACGTGCCTTTTCATTCATTCACTGTAACCTTCAAAGTTCAACCAGATCGGAGGTTAATTTCCTGCAAGTTTCTTCAATGCTCCCATGAGTGAGTCCCGCTAAAATTAAAAACCCGCTCAACCCTCTTAATAAAACCCGTTTGGACCCGTTGTTGTTGATCTATTACTTTGTAACCAAAAACCAAACCCGCTTGTTATTTTTTTGTTAGCCCAAATTGATCCAAAAGAAAATATAAAATACCCAAATAGACCCAATCACAAGGGATTGGGTATAGATTATCTAAAAATTTATATAATTGAACAACTTTTAGACAACTTTTACAAGGAAGTATACATATATACAACACATTATAAACCAAGAGTTACAACTGGTTGATAACTATCTGTTTTTATTCTAAAAATTTTTAATCCTTTGTTTAAAAAAATTACTATACTTTCAGTAAGCCAAAAATATAATATGTCTTAAAAAATATAAATTATGTTATATAAAAAATAAACTGTTGCACATAACTCCGATATCATAACAGTGCTCGTATTTGTATGTACATGTATCTTCTCTAAAGGATTATGAGTTTAATTTATGATTATTTATTAATTTATTTATATTTATGATAATAATAAATAAAAGAAAAAAATATATAATAATAATGATAATAATACTAATAAGGGCTGTATAAATTTATAATGAGATTACGTGCCTTTTCATTCATTCACTGTAACCTTCAAAGTTCAACCAGATCGGAGGTTAATTTCCTGCAAGTTTCTTCAATGCTCCCATGAGTGAGTCCCGCTAAAATTAAAAACCCGCTCAACCCTCTTAATAAAACCCGTTTGGACCCGTTGTTGTTGATCTATTACTTTGTAACCAAAAACCAAACCCGCTTGTTATTTTTTTGTTAGCCCAAATTGATCCAAAAGAAAATATAAAATACCCAAATAGACCCAATCACAAGGGATTGGGTATAGATTGCCAGGCCTAATTTCAAACATCTTTTTAGATGTGTACTACTGTCTCAAAAGAGTAGATGCCTTCCATGCAAAATATGTCTAATACATATGGAAAACAAAATGAATGTGTAATCTCTGATTAGGTTTTGTTGATTATAATCTGATCATAATTATTTGTATTAGTGTATGAGTCAGACTAGGTAAAATTTGGGGGTGTAAACGAGACAAGACCCGTTGCATGCGAACTCTCTATCCGAGACTATCTTGCAAAATAATCGAGTCTGTTTAATTTGACTCTAACTCGAGTAAACATTCGAGTCGCGCCCAACTATGTAAATAGCTTTATAGAGCTCGATGGAGGTTTTATTTTCTTATAACACACAAGCTAGTTATTGGACTCAATGATTCATTGAGAACTTTTTTATTGAGATATTGTTGAATTAAACTTTTTTAATTTTGTAAAAATTGACAAGAAAGTTATGATTAATCAGAATAGTATCCGCATGATGCGTTGAGACAAATCATTTATACATTATCATAACTTTGTAACACTTTTGAAACATTTTGTGTTGGTTGTCAAGATTGGTAAAAAAGAAGTAGAAAATATCATGAAATATCACTTTGTTTTTTTGTATAATATAATCAAATGATTAAATTTCAATATTTTTTATAAAGTAATTTTTATTAAATCGATATATATATATATATATATATATACTATATATATGTATATAGTTGCAGGTGTATATATATATATATGATAGTATAGTCAAAAGATAAAATGAGAACTAAATTTGTCGAGAACTGTGAGAACCAATTATCATTAATTATATTTAGGGGCAGTTTTGTACTTTACCAAAGGCTATTTAAATTAATAAGAGCTTTTATGAAAAGTTGAAAACAAATCCCATATGTTTCTCTTATACGGTTACAAAGCCACTTTTATTTTCTAAGCAAATTTTGCTTTTTACGTATTTATCTAGTAAGTAATTATTTACCTCGTGTTGAACTTTCGCAAATTTTAAAATATTTTGATTATGGTTTTTCTAATCTAAATATACTAATATATAAGCAAAGAAATAAAATGTTTTTTTTTTTGTTGTCTTTCATCAACAAATATTTATTGCATCGTGTAATTATATTCCATTCAACATGTGGATCTTATCGTGCACATGTGAATACGTGTTAATATATTTTTCCAAATGTGAACGATATAAACAATAGACATATGAACATAGTTGATTACATGTGTGCATATTTTGAATTCTAAATTCCAAATGTGAACGATATAAACGATACACATATGAACATAGTTGATTACATGTGTGCATATTTTGAATTCCAAATATATATTTATAAAAGAAAATGTTTACGTGTGTACGTACAATTCGTGCACATACGTGCAATTCATGCAAATATGAACATCTCAAAAGTGTAATATGAAAATGTATTTGTTCATATGTGAACACAATTGATAATCACATTTTTTTTAGAGTTAATTACAGAAATCGTCCCTGTTATGGACCGCCACTTGCAGCTTTCGTCCCTAACTTTCAAAAATTACAGTTTTAGTCCAAAAAACAAATCTGATATATCAATCATCTGATCCTAAATCTATATCCATATCTATATTTATACATACATTTATACATAATAAAATCACCAGAATAAATCAAATTCAAATTTCATTCACACCCAATAAACTAAAACATACATATACAAATCTATACATACATACATACATCAATTTTTATATATATATACATATATATTCATACATACATAAACGTATAGATATTGATGTTGATATATATATATATATATATATATATATATATATATATATATATATATATATATATATATATATATATATATATATATATATATATATATATATATATATATATATATATATATATATATATATATATATATATATATATATATATATATATATATATATATATATATATATATATATATATATATATATATATATATATATATATATATATATATATATATATATATATATATATATATATATATATATATATATATATATATATATATATATATATATATATATATATATATATATATATATATATATATATATATATATATATATATATATATATATATATATATATATATATATATATATATATATATATATATATATATATATATATATATATATATATATATATATATATATATATATATATATATATATATATATATATATATATATATATATATATATATATATATATATATATATATATATATATATATATATATATATATATATATATATATATATATATATATATATATATATATATATATATATATATATATATATATATATATATATATATATATATATATATATATATATATATATATATATATATATATATATATATATATATATATATATATATATATATATATATATATATATATATATATATATATATATATATATATATATATATATATATATATATATATATATATATATATATATATATATATATATATATATATATATATATATATATATATATATATATATATATATATATATATATATATATATATATATATATATATATATATATATATATATATATATATATATATATATATATATATATATATATATATATATATATATATATATATATATATATATATATATATATATATATATATATATATATATATATATATATATATATATATATATATATATATATATATATATATATATATATATATATATATATATATATATATATATATATATATATATATATATATATATATATATATATATATATATATATATATATATATATATATATATATATATATATATATATATATATATATATATATATATATATATATATATATATATATATATATATATATATATATATATATATATATATATATAAATCCAACAAAAATCTATATCCATACATTCATCATCTGATCCTAAATCTATATCCATATCTATATTTATACATACATTTATACATAATAAAATCACCAGAATAAATCAAATTCAAATTTCATTCACACCCAATAAACTAAAACATACATATACAAATCTATACATACATACATACCATCAATTTTTGGTCATCCAGCCATGGGCTTGTTAATCTGTAAGTAATCAATCATAAAGATTCAAGGAGATGAAGACGTCATTAACCATCACCAAGATCTGATTATCAACCATGGGCTTGTTATGGTGTTGATTGTATCCCCATGGGCATTCCTCCATGCTCGGATTTAACCTTCACTGTGGAAAATTGTGATAGTTGGGTTGGTGGTGGAGTGGAATGTCGGTGATGGGTCGGATTCGTAAAACCCAGATGTCGACCTTCACCCATTTTTTCAACTATTCCTGTAAAGAGGGATTTGATTTGGGGTTTTTGGTGAATTTTCATTATTGGTATAATTTGGGTTTTGAAAAAAAATACTAAAAAATGTTTGTTGGGTTTGAGATTTTTTCAATATTGGTATGGTTTGTGTATATATATACAAATCTTTTATATGTGATGATGAATTTTTGGATAAGTTTTTTATATGTGTGATTTAGTATATGCATAAATCTATATACAAATTTTTATCTGTATATTCATGTGTGTGATTTTGATGTGAATTTAGATCTCATGGTAGATGGATGGATGGATGTATCATGAATGTATATAGATTTGGATATAGATATAGATACAGATATATCATATATGGGTGATGATGATGTAAATGTACAGAGTTATTTACACTTTTGGTCCTGTGTTAGGAAAAGACAATTATACCCATCACGTTTTTGGCACGTGACCACTTATTAAACGGACGTTTATGGTTAGGACCAAAAGTGTTGACGGAGAAGAAAAAATTGGACTAAAACTGTAATTTTTGAAAGTTAGGGACGAAAACTGCAAGTGGCGGTCCACGACAGGGACGATTTCTGTAATTAACTCTTTTTTTTAAGATAAAATTTGTTCATAAGTATATACAATTAAATTGATGCAATATATTAATAATTTATTAGGTTGTGTAATTACATTCAATTCACATATTAAGCCTACTTTTATAAAATTTGTTCATAAGTATATACAATTAAATTGATGCAATATATTAATAATTTATTAGGTTGTGTAATTACATTCAATTCACATATTAAGCCTACTTTTATAAAATTGTTTACATGTGATTAGGGTCATCTACATGTGTACAACTCAAAAAAATTATATTTTCAAAAAAACTATATTTTTTAATTTAATATTAATGGTTTTAAATATACAGTATATTATCCACACATTTGATAAACAAAATATGTTTCTCCTAAAATTTAAAATTATAAGATAATGTGTCAATCATTAATTAATAATAGTAACTATTTGATGCGAGTTTCGTGCACACATTTCGTGCGTATGTGCCCGTTTCAATTTTCAAGTATATTCCACTTATACCCTTTTTTCAATGTTTATTAACTTGTAAATTAATTTTAATCCTTATTAATTACACTATTGCCATAAAGTATTTTAACCATTGATCCACTTAATCTAATGGATCAGATTAGTTCTCACAGTTCTCGACATTTTTTTAGTTCTCGCAATAACTCACTCATATATATATATATATTCATTCCATCAATTATATTAGATACATAATACATATATATATATATATATATATATATATATATATATATATATATATATATATATATATATATATATATATATATATATATATATATATATATATATATATATATATATATATATATATATATATATATATATATATATATATATATATATATATATATATATATATATATATATATATATATATATATATATATATATATATATATATATATATATATATATATATATATATATATATATATATATATATATATATATATATATATATATATATATATATATATATATATATATATATATATATATATATATATATATATATATATATATATATATATATATATATATATATATATATATATATATATATATATATATATATATATATATATATATATATATATATATATATATATATATATATATATATATATATATATATATATATATATATATATATATATATATATATATATATATATATTATATATATATATATATATATATATATATATATATATATATATATATATATATATATATATATATATATATATATATATATATATATATATATATATATATATATATATATATATATATATATATATATATATATATATATATATATATATATATATATATATATATATATATATATATATATATATATATATATATATATATATATATATATATATATATATATATATATATATATATATATATATATATTATATATATATATATATATATATATATATATATATATATATATATATATATATATATATATATATATATATATATATATATATATATATATATATATATATATATATATATATATATATATATATATATATATATATATATATATATATATATATATATATATATATATATATATATATATATATATATATATATATATATATATATATATATATATATATATATATATATATATATATATATATATATATATATATATATATATATATATATATATATATATATTATATATATATATATATATATATATATATATATATATATATATATATATATATATATATATATATATATATATATATATATATATATATATATATATATATATATATATATATATATATATATATATATATATATATATATATATATATATTATATATATATATATATATATATATATATATATATATATATATATATATATATATATATATATATATATATATATATATATATATATATATATATATATATATATATATATATATATATATATATATATTATATATATATATATATATATATATATATATATATATATATATATATATGCACGACTAAAAAAGGTGATGTATGGCTAAAAAAGTGTTGTATGAATCACACTCATACTTAAAAGACCATCTAAGCAATATCACCTCATTTAAATGGGTCCATGTTAGTTAGGGTGGTGCTTATAGTAGTCCTAGGCGAGCGTCTTTGAGGTTAGGGATGCGGGACGCTTATCGGCAGTGGGTGTCCTTGGTGAGAGTCTTCAAGCAAGAGTCAAGAGTCTTCCTGGAGAATATGGAAGACGCTGAAAGGTGGGGTCGCAATGTTTTTTTTGTTTTGTTTTATATATGTGTGGGGTATATATATGTGTATTTGTGTGTGTGAGATAAATTATAAAATAATTGATGATGTGGAAAGAAGTTCCAAGAAGCTTTTCTTTATAGACAGTGAGTGTCCTGAGTAGAGAGTCCTGGGTGATGTGATGCTGAGTTGGCAGACAAGAAGCTCCAAGAAGCTCCCTCTTATAAGCACCGGCCTTAGAATGATAGTCTCAAACTCTCGATCTCCTGAAGCCTCTTTCCCAAGCTCTTAAAAGCCTCTAACGCAGTACCATCTGAGGTCCAATACGGAGATTCACTTTGTCCAAGATAAATCTCATCTGTTGAATGTCTAGACAAAACCTCTATCAAAGAAACTCCTATTAATGTTTGGAACTGGGTCGTGATTGTTTTCGAAAATCATTTTTCAGGGCCCGACTCTAGCTCAGCATATTCCGGTGTATTTGGCTTTGGCATGAACCTACGTACGGCTCACAGTTGGGCGGTTAGGGAGGTAACCCGCATTAGGGTATTGACAAAAATTTACTGTTGGGTGGAGAGCTGATGCGATCCATATGATGGTGGTGCATGAGTCAATTAGCTCAGCTCGTGTTTGCATTTGAGGCCACCATGGCTCGTCTTGCTTGTCACCATGCCCCTCGGTTCTTAACTCCATCCACCATGATTGGAGTTCAGAATCGATTTTAACCGTTTCATCAGAGTCATAATATACACAACAATAGTCATTAAGTCGTTAACCCATGTTTGAATTGCTGACCAAATCTTTAGCCCATCAACTGCAATTGGGTAGTCTTCTAGCAGTTTTAATCCATGGGGTTGGCTTGCATCCTTGACAGCTACACCCCTATGTATAATTCACAAGAATTAAAGTTATTTATGCTTCTTACGGGCAATGTCAGTTTGGGTTGACCTGTGAACCCATTTGAAAATTTTAATTATCTTTCATAATGTGCTAATGTATACTTGTGTCTAATTACCTCTTTAGTAGATCAGCAGGCAGAGCCTGCTCGGTGAAAACACTTGCAATTAATGCATTACAATAAATTTTTTTGTAGAAGTGTGACACTGGTAGGGAGCATAAGGAATAAGTATGAAACAGCTAAATCGGCAATGTATGTGTTAATAACTAAGATCAGTGTTCGATTTAAAGGCAATATATGTGTTAATAACTAGTGCGATAACAAGTGATACATGAGTAATTAGTATAAAACAGCTAAATCGATCAAATACTATGTAATACAGTAAAAGAAAAGGAGCACATGAAGTACATTATATTCTTTCTTCCAGTACATATATAATTGGAGCAGGGTTTACAACAAGAATCCACGTTTGTTCACATGGGGAGATACAAGACTCCTCACATAGATTGGGGCTTCAATAGTGTTGGACGAAACAAGTGGTTCCTTGTCCATAGAGTAATCCTTGTTGATGGAGTATAGGGCATCATTACTCATGACATAATCATGTGGCAACGATTCCCAATAAGATTGTTGGCTTCTTCTCAAAACCCACATATTGGGGGGACTTGAATCCTGCCATTTAGATTCATGAAGGAACAGAGAGTCGTCGATGACCCCCAGGGTGTAGAAAGAACCACGCTTATATAGAGAATGGCCGTCTGGTAGTTGAGTCTTTGTAAATTTCTCGGTAGATAAATTAAAAGAAAGAATGGCTAGCTCATCTGTCCAAAAATTATGTGCTTGCCAGTGAAGTGCCCCATCACATAAGATGCCTGAAACACTACGATGAGTAGGTGGAAATTGATATTCTCCAACGAATTTCCAACGACATGTTTTCAGTGAAAAAACATAAAAACGTTTAGTATACGAGGGTTGTTTATTCGCCTCCATGTACCCGGCTACAATCTTGTAGTCATTGTTGGATGAATCATAACCGAAACCCCAAACCAGATTCCACCTGCGGTGGGTCTTGGGAAGAGGTTCGGGTGTCGGTTCGAGTATTATCCGGTAACTCCTTGAACCCCTAATCTGATTCTCTAATTGCCTTTGAGTTCTTATGGAATAGAACTCATCAATGAATCCTTCTCTGAGTTTAGCCCAAGTAGTGAATGAATTATGCGGTAACTCCTTGAACCATGCAGGTGCATCTCCAGTGAGAGTCAATGGAAATAACTCTAGTTTCACAGTCTCAGCTTGCCCTTCCCCGTACTGATACAATCGGCAAATCTTCTCAAATCTTTCAACATGAGCATAAGGATCACATCTTCTTACCCCGTCGAACTTATCTTCTTCGACACTCTTGAGATGATTCCCTTTAAAGAAAAGTTTACCGAAATTGCAGGAGGGCGGATAGCTGTGCCCCGGTTAGCTGGGATAGTTCTTCTTCGTTCCCCGTAGGGAACGTTGTTCAAGTCTCTCGGTTGTTCGTCACCCATCCTGTTTACCCTTGGTTGTTCATTTTGATTTTTGTTGGGTTGAGGTATTACAATTCTATAAGGTTCGGGTGTCCGAACTTTCTCCTCTGTGTCAGAGTCTTCTCCTGTCTCAAACACTCTACCTGCTTCTCTCAACTTATTAATAAGTTGATCTTCTGATGTCGAACCTTTCTCGGTATAGTGTTCGTTTAAGGAAACGTTCTGTTGGACTTGGTCTGCGGTTTCTGGATCTATTTTGTCTGATGTGGACGGTTCTGGGTTGTTTTTCTGCACTAATCGACGTCTGACTTTCCACGGATTAGATAAAGGACTAAGCAAAGGTCGGCCAGAAGCTCTTGTGTTCATCAACTAGCAAGAACCTGCACAATCACCACAAGCAAACCGTCAACCGCACCTGGTACAAATGAAATAAAAATAAAAATAAAATAAAGTCTAATTAATAAAGCAATAACTTTCTCACAAATAGATGTGAGAAAGGATCGAACTACAAAATTAAACAACTACTAAAACAAAAGTCCCCGGCAGCGGCGCCAAAAACTTGATGTGTGAAATCGAGTAATAAAATTTATAAACACGAACTACCAAAAGACTGACTACAACACACTCACAGGCAGTGAACCTGATCGTATGCAGTATAGTAAACTTGGTAAATCCGAGGTCGATCACAAGGACTAAGTAAAACAATTGTTAAAATAAAGTAGTTCAAGTAAAGAGGGGGTTTTGTGACCGAATTGTCACTTTTCAAATAGTTAGAAAATAAGTTAGTAATCCCGAAAGATTAATCGAAAGGAGAGTTTGTTGTTGAAAAGAATAATTTAAAAGGCATCCATCTCGAATCCGCTCAACAACATGTTCAGATTCCACATAAATGAAGTTCAAATTCAATTAAGTTGACAATGATAATCGTGACAAAATAAAGACACAAACTGGTACCACCAACGTTTGTAAAATCATTTCTATCACCTAATTAATCAGTTCCTTTGTAAAAGCCGGTACCACCAATGCTTAAAACAATTTCCCTAACCAACTAGTTTATTTGATTATCAAATTAACAATTGTATCTATGTGAAGAAAACGTGGTACCACCAACCGTTAATCAACACGTTGACAAAATGATTCCTTTTATTAAAATGACATTCACTATCATACCATGAACTAGTGACAATTGATTAAAGATAATTAATTGAAATCACATATATGTTCAACTAGTACCACTAACGAAGAACATACATATCACCAATATCATAAAAATAATTAATAAAGAATCAGTTCATCAAGATCTCGACACAACGATAATTGAAATCAACTTTTGAATTAATAAATAGTGCAATCCTTACATATTGTTTCACTTCATCAAGATGGATGATAAAGTGATTAGCTACTCATATTGAAATAGGAATAACAAATCAAATTAATAGAATTCATCGTTACCGAATGCAAATAAATGAAAGCGAATAACGGAATTCGTCCAATCGTAATGAGGATCTTCAAAGATGATAAATCTGATGAAAATCTGCTTCAAAGAGCTCCAAAAACGGCTGGGAAACTAAAGATAGGTTAAAGAATGTTTTTGCAAGCTTATATAGTATCCCTAAAAAGTCTTCAAAATCCGGCTCCAGTTGCGTCGCAACCCCCTTTGACTGCGTTGACCTTTGACTTTCTTTGACTTTTCTGCTGGCTGATAACTGAAGGCGTTGCGCCGCAACTAGGCAAGTTGCGGCGCAACTTATCTTGTTGTAATTCTGTTGCGGCGCAACATGCAAGTTGCGTCGCAATGTGCCTCTAGTCTGTTTGACTTTCGTTGACCAGACTCCAAATGCAGCCTCGGGACTCGTAAATCTTCCGTAAGCACTTATTTTGCCTCAAAAACATCGTTTCTTCCAGAATTACGCTCAAGTACCTGTTAATACCCTGAAACACTAACAAATACCATAAACGCACCAAATGTATACGAAAACGACTCGAAAACCATACAAAAGCAACTAGAATCAGTATGGGAAATGGGTATAAAATACGACATATCAAATCCCCCCACACTTAAGCTTTGCTTGTCCTCAAGCAATTCCAAGCTTAAAAACACAAATAACCTTGGTACATCATGGAAATCACATTTCAGTAATCAAAAGAAGCTCAACCATAAATGAAAATGAAAAGAGATGGTTAGGCAGTTTTAATCTTAAATGAAAAATGGAACGTTTGACAATACTTGACTGATACACAAGCCTCAATAACACGACTAAGCACTGAACAATCGAATCAATGATATCATCTATCCTACTCCAACTAACTTACTTTGGGGTTGAATATTTGAATAATCACTCAAGGCCTAGTCGTGATGCATAATCTTTTACCACAGGCTTGTACTAGAATCGTTCCTTCACCGCCATGGCACAAGCACCATAACGTCTATCAGAAGAGGTCTTTAAGGGTTGTAATGAACTCTGGGCTAAACAAGGTATTTAAAAGGGTATGGAAATTTGGAGTAACAATTGGTGTTAAAAGGAAATAACACAACATTTAACAAAGTTTTTACATAATAGTCTAATCCATAAATCCCATGTCATTAGTTGCCAACGGTCCAAAACCCGAAAAGTTGTCCCGACAATACCCCCAATAGAACGATTAAAAACCGACACCATTGTGGTGTATGACATCAAACAACTCAATCAACCAAAACTAACCATGTTGACATAAACGAACTTGCCAACCTAAATATGATAACTGAAAAGTATAACATTATAATCCTTTTGTTGGTTATAAAGATGTACCAACTCAACTCGATAATTTGTAGAAACAATGAAGCTTTTGTTGGTGTAATTGATGAACCAACTAATAGAAATGATTTGACCAAAAATGAGAAATACCAACTGACAACCCAAGCTCATTTTTTCATTTTTCTATTTTTTTTTTCTTTTTTTTTTTTTTTTTTTTTTCTTTTTCTGTTTTTCAATTCTTTTATTCTTTCATTTGTCTTCGTTTTTTTTATGAGCTACTTTTACTCTGACTAATTGGTATTCTCTAATTAATAACGAAACAGTGACAAATCATGAAATGATATGCTAAAATGAACAATCCAGACTTTATCCAATACTCATGACGAAATCAATCTATCCTCAGTAACCGAGAATATCCCAACCCGACATAAAAGGACAACCCCAAACCATCCACTAGCATAGGCAACCAATGACCCACCAGGACTTCGACTATCTGCATAGCCGTTCAGAATTCTGAAGCCGTTCAGAATTAGTTCACTGAAGCTTCACTTCAGTTCAGATCAACGTATCAGAATACCATTCAGCTGAAGTCAAAGACTGAAGAAAGAGAATCAGCTCAGATGTGGAGCTCAGAAGTTGATTCTACCTGATCGAAAACTGAAGCATCTCAGTGTAAAGTACTTACAACACTTTACACTGATTACGAGGAAGCCTTTTTACTTTACTAACCTTTAACCAGTTAATAGCTTTAACTATTAACAAGTACAAGGTTGAGTAAAAGGTTGGGAATAAAGTGTGTAACGTCACATCAATAACTTTCACACTTAAACCTTAAAAGTACGCATGTTAAGGAATTGAGTTTAATTCCTTAAATGCTCCCAACCATATTTGTACGGCCTGGTCCACATCAGCATGAACCTTGCCTATAAATATAAAGGCTTCTTACAACTTGCAAAGGGCTTGAAACTTTAGCATTGCAACTTGTGAGATATACTCTAAGTAATCCTTACGAGTATTTCCAAGTTATTAGATCACTTGTATTTCTAGGTTGTTTAGATATTTACACTTGGGTGTTTATCTTTGTTCCACAACAACCTTTGTATTTGTTTATATCAATAAATCAAATACATTGAAAAAGTACATCGTGTCTCAATGCTACATACTTGAAATATACATATTATTTATATAGTTTCAGCACTTATTGTTTCTTGCATTTACTTTCAGTACCTTTACCTTATTGTTTATCCATATCTGGATCGTATTCTGAACTTGTCTACTTCCAGTTAGAACTACTTGCCAGTCAGGTATTAACCATCTATATTTGGGATTCACAATTGGTATCAGAGCAGCAAGGTTGAATTATATTAATTCCTTAACCTTTGATCTACAAAGATGGTTGACCAAGTATTCAATGAAGGCCCTGACCCTAATGCTAATACTCCACCTGTCATCAACAACAATATACCATCGCATAATGTACACGTACACTTTCCAAATAATCTTGTTCCCAAGTTTGATGGGAACAGTGAAAATTTTCAAACATGGAAAGCATGCATGCTCAAATATATTGCTGGTGTTGAAAGACATTTGACCGATATTCTTAAAGAAGGACCCTTTGTCCCCATGAATGCCTCCTCTGTTGTCAGAAATGCCGATGGGACTCCTAGGGTATCACCTAAGGAGAAGGATCATTGGTCTGAGGAAGATCATAGGCTGGTAGACCTTGATACCAAGCTACAAAATATGATCCTGTATGCTGTTCCTGAAACTCTTATGCCCACCCTTGTTTTACTTGAAAATTCAAAATTAATGTGGGAGGAACTTATGACACAGTTTGAAGGCACCTCTGAGACTATTGTCACAAGAAAAGTTGCTTTAAATAAAAGATATGAGTCTTTTTTTGCTATCCCTGGGGAAACTTTAACTCAAACATACATCAGATTCACTAATCTGGTAAATCAATTGAAAGCCCTAGGTGTAACTAAAGACAAAGAAATTTTGTTAGAAAAGTTTTGTGACATCTTACCTTCTAAATGGGAAAACTTGATCTTGGTTTTAAGACAAGGAAAAACCTTGCACAGTCACACTCTTGCTTCCTTATATGGAGCCTTCAGATACACTGAAGAGAACAAAGCTGAGAGAGCTGTGGCTGAGCAAGATGCCAAAAATCATGCTTCTACTAGTTCAGTCATGGTTCAGTACTCTGAGCCACATGGGACTGCTCTACTATCTTCTGAGAGTGATCATTCTGACTCGATGAAGAAGATGGTCTCTGAAATGTTAAAAACTGGTATTTCTGGTAATGTAACTCATAATTGTGATGAGGATGACAATGATGATCTGGTTGCCATGCTGGCTAAAACGTTCAATCGTTTTAAGGCCAAATCAAATCGATCTGGCAAACCATTTGCTTCCAGTACTTCTATTGACAAGACTAATCTTGAATGCTTTAAGTGTGGCAAGAAAGGACATTTCATGAAGGAATGCAGATCTAGTCAGCCTTCATCATCACAATCTGCCCCTAATCATTCTATTTTTCAGAAATCTGATGATAGCTATAAGGCTAAGTACAAGAAGCTGAAAGCCCAAATAGCTCTCATGGCTCAAGACAACTCAAGCAATAATAGTTGTATGATTGCCAAGACTGAAAAATGGGAAGAATCTGACGAGTCATCTGATGATGAGGAAGAAGTTAGGGACATGTGTTTCATGGCACGTGAAGATCAAGGTCATTTGGTCAAGTCTGATGTTGAATCGGGTCGATGGGTGGATATAGTCATGAAAAAGGTTAGTGACTTTGGTTTTGAAAGTAATGAGGAACAAAAACTGGACCTTTTGGTTCTTTTAGAGGCTGACATTTCATTTGTAGAAACTGTGCGTTCAGAAAGTCTAAAAATGTTTGAAAGTAATACTTCTGAGCTGAACGCCAGTCAGGCCAGACTAAAAGAGCTAAAAGATGTTCAGTTGGCTTTAAAAAGTTATCAGTCTATGGTTGCCACTTTAGAGTTGGAAAAGGAAGAATTGAAAACCATCCTTGAAAAGGAACAAAAAATAATTAAATCTTGGATGAAAGCACCAAATCCAGATGCTGCAATTAAAAATACGTTTGCAAATCAAAGAACGACATATGAATCTGGTGATATTCATTTAGCATCTATAATCACTGATTTAGATGCACTTCCAAAGGAAATGAAACCAGAAATTATTTTTCCTGAAGTTGGCAAACAGAAAACTGTGACTGATAAGGCCCAGGAACAATCTGAGGGTAAATCTGAAACAGCTCAGACCACTGTTTCAAAAAAGAAGGCTAAATCCAAAAAGTTATCCCCTCAGTCTTCATCTAAGGTTCCTAAAAACCAAAAGAAGAAGAAAAATGTCTCCCCCACTGAGCCTTCTACCTCAGATTCAGGTAAGGATCAGGTGTCTAATGAAGAATCAATTTTGTTAAGGTTAGAGAGTCAATTTCAATTATTGGCTAGACAAGTGCAAAGCTGCAATGCACGTTTAAAAAATGTTGAAACTACTCCTCTTCAACCTAAACAAAATGCAAAACCTTTTTCCAAACAAATCAAGCAAAACTCTGAAAAGAAAAAGGTTGAAAGCTCCATCAAACCAACTATTTTTATTTCATCTGAAATAATGACTGAGATCCCTTTTGATCCTTCAGTTCCTCATGAACCAAAGAAATCTGAGACGTCTAAGGGAGAGTCTAGTGAACCCATCAAGAGATGGGTTCCCAAAAAGAACTAATCTTTGTATTTGTGTAGGGAGACCGAAAGAAGAATATATGGTATCTTGACAGCGCTGCTGGCAGAACCATGACTGGTTATCAAACCCTGTTGGAGGAATATAGGGTGCAAGAGGGGCCCTCAATAACTTTTGGTAATGATGAAAATGGAAAAACTGAGGGATATGGTGTGGTGAATAATGGACAGGTCAAATTCACACGTGTTGCATATGTGAATGGTTTGAAATATAACCTGATCAGTGTCAGTCAACTGTGTGATGATGGCTTCAAGGTTTTATTTGATATTTCACAAGGCACCATATTCAACAGAGATGGAAAGGTAGTATTGATTGCACCAAGAAAAGGAAACATTTATATCTTTGATATGAATAGTTCACCCACTGAACAATGTTTCTACACAAAGGCAGATGAAGACACAAACTGGTTGTGGCACAAGAGATTATCCCATCTGAACTTCAAGAATATTAATAAGTTGTCAAGAAAACAACTTGTTGATGGGATACCCTCAATGTCTTTCAATAAAGACAAGCCATGTCCAGGTTGTGAAATGGGTAAGCAGAAAAGAGCTTCATTCAAGACAAAGCAAAGTTTTAGTATAACTGAACCTCTTCACATGCTTCACATGGACCTCTTTGGACCGGTGAATGTTCAGACAAAAGCAGGAAAGAAGTATACCCTTGTTGTTGTTGATGAATATTCAAGATATTGCTGGGTAATTTTCCTCAGATCCAAGAGTGAAGCTGCTGCTGAAATCATTGTTCATCCTGGTCATTACACTAAGTGGACAAGAGCACATCTAATCGATCAAATCATTGGAGATTCCACTAGTGGGGTTCAGACCAGAAGAGCCACAAGCGATCAATGCTTAAATGTCAGCTTCTTATCACTGATAGAACCGAAGAAGATTGACGAGGCTTTGAAAGACCCTAGCTGGATTGAAGCCATGCAAGATGAGCTTAATCAGTTTAAAAGGAACGATGTTTGGGAACTTGTTCCTTGTCCCAGTGATCTGAAGAAAGAACCAATTAGGACAAGATGGGTCTTCAGAAACAAGATGGATGAAGATGGTCATGTGATTCGAAACAAGGCAAGACTTGTTGCAAAGGGTTACTCACAAGAAGAAGGAGTATACTTTGATGAAACTTTTGCACCAGTTGCTAGACTAGAAGCTATCAGAATTTTCTTAGCTTTTGCAGCTCATCATGAGTTCAAAGTCTATCAAATGGATGTCAAAAGTGCATTCTTGAATGATGATTTGGAAGAAGTTGTGTATGTGTATCAGCCACCAGGGTTCATAAATGAATAAAGACCTCATTGGGTGTACAGACTAAACAAAGCATTATATGGTCTGAGATAAGCACCTAGAGCCTGGTATGACACTCTTACTAAACATCTTCTGAAACATGGTTTTAAAAGGGGTGCAATAGATAACACTTTATTCATATTGCATGATAAAAGTGACATCTTACTTGTACAAATTTATGTCGATGATATTGTGTTTCGGTCTATGATGTGACTAACTTATACCCATTGCCCACGTTGTTTTTGGCCTTTATATTACATGTTTTCTGTCGAATTTGTGTGCATTTGGCGCGTTTATGTGTTTGTTAGTGTTTTCAGGTTCTAAACAAGTACGCGTTCATTTTGTGCAAATTCGGATGATTATTGGCCAGAAGTCGTTTGTGAAGTCGAGAGTCGTTTCGAGTGGATGAGATAGCGAGTGTCGGGATCGTAAAGTGAAGGTTGTACACTAAGAAGTTGACTGCGACGCAGTGGAGATGTACGTGGTCCACTGCGCCGCAGCCATTATCCACGGCCTTATTCGTCCAAATCCCCCACTGCGCCGCAGTGGGGATGGTGTGATGGTAACTGCGCCGCAGTCAGAAATAGGAAAAGAAAGACGTGGAAATCCACTGCGACGCAGTGGTGGTGAACTGGATCACTGCGCCGCAGTCAGCACCAGTCAGTCAACCAGTTGGTCAACCAGTGGAGGGACTGCGACGCAGTGGGGGCCTTACACGCCCACTGCGCCGCAGTGAGTACACGGAACTGAAGGGTCTTAGGAGTTTTCTGCATCAGAATTAAAGAAGTATAAATAGTTTTCACAGCCTATTATTCTAGGTATCAAATACTCTTTCTAGGAGCTGCACTTCAGGGAGTTCTTCAAGGGTCGATTCAAGATCTAATCGTCGTCGATTCATTGGAGATTCACGTGCACCCACCTAGATCGTATCTACTTATTTGTCTTGCAATTTCGTTTCTTCAAACAATTGGTACTTTATGTTCTTTCTTGATTCTTATTGTAATTTCAATATAATCATGTGTGGCTAATTCTTCTATTGTCCACCTTGATGAAACTAGACGAATGATGTGATTGCTTTATATTTTAATTCAAAGAGTTGATTTCAATTACCGTTGTGTCGTGATCTTGGTGATTTAATTCCTTTATTTGTATTAATTTGATATTGGTGGCATGTGTGTTCTTCGTTAGTGGTACTAGTCGAATGCATATGTGATTTTCTAACGGTCGCTTGTCTATGAGCGATTATCACTAGTTCATGGTATGATAGTGAATGTCAAATTAATAAAAGGAGTCATTTTGTCAACGTGTCTAGAAACGGTTGGTGGTACCACGTTTTAATTCACATAGGCGCAATTGGTAATTTGGTAAACAAACAAGCTAAGTGTTGGTAAGATTGTCTAGGCGTTGGTGGTACCGGCTTGGGTAATTTAACTAGCAATTAGGTGTTTGGGTGACTTGTGAGCGGTTGGTGGTACCACGCGAGCATTTCATTCTCTCACGTTTATCGTGTCAACTCTTAACGAATTTGGTCTTAACTGAAAGCAATCATGTCTGAAGTCTAGCGTAGTCAAGGTGGATGATATTTACCATTATTGTTTGAGACTTACCTTTACTTTATACGCATTTGTCCTTTAAAGTTATTGTCAGAGTGAGAATCTAAGTAACACCCTTTTTCCAAACCCCTTTACTAAACAATTAATTCGAACCAATCCCCGTGAACGAACCTGGACTTATCTCTTAACTATATTGCATACGATCGGGTCCACTGCCCGTTAGTGTGTAGTAGTGAGTTTTTAGGTATTTCTAGTTTATAAATTTTAAACTCGATTTAGCACATCAAGTTTTTGGCGCCGCTGCCGGGGATTGTGCGCTGTTTTAGTTGTTAATTTAGTGGTTTGATCCTTCCTCACGCGTGAGGAAGTTATTTGCTTTCATAGTTTAGTTTTTCTTTTCTTATCTTATCACAGGTGCAGTTGACGTGTTTGGTAGTTGTGTTTTGCAGGTCTACTTTTTAGTTGATGAACTTGAGGTCTTCGGGTTTACCTCTTTATAGTCCGTTGAGAACACCATCTAGACGTAGATCTAACCTCACAACACCAACACCATTCTCACCCATTGCTAGGCCTACTCCTGATTCAGACGAGGAGGGGTTTAATTTGGACGAATTTTTTGATCTTGAAGTTAAGGAAGAAGAGACCGAGATGGCGGATGAAGATAGGGACCCAAATGATATACGGTATGGCGAAAGGGTTCGCACTATTCCCGCAAACCGTGGTAGTCCTATTAGACCTCCTCAAATTGCTCATGACTTCAACCTAAAGGGTAATCATCTTAAGAGCATTGAGGAACAACAATTTGATGGTAAGAGGAAGTGGGATCCGTATCAACATCTAGAAAGATTTGAGAAGTTGGCTAGGTTATACCAATACGGGCAGAATCAAATGAATGCCGTAAAACTCGAGACATTTCCTATGTCTATTACCGGCGATGCTCTTGATTGGTTCAATGACCTTCCGGAAAATTGCATTACGACTTGGGACCAACTTAAGCAAGCCTTTATTGGTGAGTTCTACTCACTTAGAACCCAAAGAAAGTTGGAAAACTTGATAAGGTCGTTTGCACAAGACGAAGATGAAGATGTTGTTGATGCGTGGATCCGATTTAAAGAGATGTTGAGAAATTGCCCGGGTCATAATATGACTAGAGAGCAATATGTTGAACTATTCTTTGATGGGCTCGATAAGAAGTCCAAACGTGAGCTAGGTTATGCTTTTGGTGGAGGGTTCAATAAGATCACACCAAATGAGGGTTTTGAAATCTTGGAATCCATGGCCAAGGATAATGCCAACATGGATGATGATCGGTTTTTAAAGAATGAAAGAAGGTTGAAGAAGGGTACTAGCCAAGGCCGGGTAGCGAAGGTCGAAGCTAGTCATGATTCGGGGATGATAGGAGAGATGAGAGCGCTATCTGAGCGTATGGAGAAAGGATTTGCTATGCAAGAGAGTCGGTTTGGGGCCATTGAAAGGGATGTGAAGGTTGTTGCCGATGGATGTGACCATTGTGGAAATATGCATTATTCGGAAGATTGTCCAAGTCGGGGACCCGAAGATGTTAACTACATCCAAAACCAACAACAAGGGAGCTATCAACGCAATTCCGGTTACCAAAACCGTCCTTCGGGTAATCCCTCTTATAACTCTTCTTTTCCTACTAACAACTCTCGTTTTTCAGGTAACAGGTGGCAAGGAGACAATTATCAGAATCAACCTCAACAACAACCTCAACAAGGACAAGGATCCGGTTCTTCTTCTTCTAATGCCGATCCAAATGACGAGTTGAGGGAGATGATGAAGCAAATGATGAGCAATCAGATTGAAACAAATACAAGTATTAAGATGATTCGGGATGATACGAAGGCATTGCATGAGAGGTTGGATAGGATAGATGGGAAGGTTGAGATGAATGCCAAGAATGCGGAGTTGAACTTTAAGGATCTCGAGAGTAGGATGGCAGCTTTAGCTAGGCCTACGGGGACTCTACCTAGCACTACTCAACAGAATCCTAAGCCTCAATTTAGCATGGGGCCGAATCAGGGACACAATCCAAAGCCTCAATCGAGTAATCTTGGATCATGGAAAAAGGATACCCAGCCTAATGTCAGAAACGAGCATGTGAATGCTATCACTACGAGGGCAGGTAACACTTATGATTCTGCTAAATCTTCACCTAATGATTCGTTTCAATCTGTGCAGGTTAATGAAGAGGAGGAGCAAGTTGATGACGAGATTGAGATGGAACCGGAACTAGCCGTGCCGACACCGGCCATTGAAAGTTCCTGTGATCGATCGATTCGCGATTCCAACGACTATGTAAGTGCGGAATCCAAACATAATCGTTATTGAGGTAATTGAATGAAACACATAAATATATAAACACGAAATCAATAAGAACAGGAGATATAAATCTGATTCCTTTATCATTAGTCGAATGATTACAATGAATAAATCCGTTTACAATACATCTACGATGATTACGGATTACAATCAACGAGACGACTCTTGATAATCGAATAATATGGGCGGCATCTCGAGGTATAGATCTCTACCTCGAGAACCTAGTGAATGAAATCTGTTGCAACTAAAATCATCAACCTAAAACCGAAACCTAAGATCTCTATTTATAGGCTAGAAATGGGCTGGGCTTCAAACTCGTGGGCTTCCAAACGCGTGCTACAGTAACACGTGTTTAGTCAAACTCGTGTTACTGTTCACACGAGTTTGTCCAAACTCGTGGTACTGTTCACACGAGTTTGTCCAAACTCGTGGTACTGTTCACACGAGTTTGTCCAAACTCGTGGTACTGTTCACACGAGTTTGTCCAGTTATCTGGATAATCTCTGTAAAGTAACAGCCCTTTAATTGAGATGCATCGGACACAAATTGTGCACCAGAACGTGCACTTACAGTCTCCCCCTTGACCGATGCACTCAATTCATTCACCGATAATCATTAGCAATCGAAAACCTGCAAAAGCAAACTCCCCCTTAACTAATGATACCGGGTCTTCTTTTGTTGAGACTCGATCTTCTGACACAACACTCTGATCTTCAAACTCCAAAATCTCTGTATCTCTGTGACAACCAACTAACCTAACACTTCTCATTGTAGTTCTCCCCCTCAACAGTAACCATCTCCGAATTAAACATATGCAATCTTCTTCCTGCTTGGAACTTTGCTCGAGACATTCCTCGACTTGCTTAACCGGCATATAATAGAGAAGTTGAATTTCCAACAATCAGCATCAAATCAATCAGCTCTCACAAAAATAAGAAACTCTGTAGCTTGAATCACAAACTGCAGTACCATAAATCCTGTCTCAACTAGCAGCATCTGACTTTGTCTTGTACCTTCACAATTCCACCAACCACCCGAAGTCTTTCCTATCAGATCTCCCCTTCAGTTGTATACACCGCCAAATATAAAGATCTTTAATCTCGCAATCACAATAAATGATCGCCTGATAATCATCTCTATTCTTGGAATATAAATAGGTTCAATCTTCAATTACTTAACAACGGATGACCAACTTCGTTGCTCTAATATTTCGACAAAGTTTCCACAACTGCTATCTATTTGATACTTGAGCATATTTCACATTAAGCACACCATCATCTAAACATAGATCTTGGTTTGTCTCTCAAGTAGCACAGAATTTTACTCAGAAATCTGAAATTTTTTATCTCCCCCTTTTCTCTGTAAAATTCTGAAATCTAGCCCTTCTGTGATACCAATTGAAAGTTCCTGTGATCGATCGATTCGCGATTCCAACGACTATGTAAGTGCGGAATCCAAACATAATCGTTATTGAGGTAATTGAATGAAACACATAAATATATAAACACGAAATCAATAAGAACAGGAGATATAAATCTGATTCCTTTATCATTAGTCGAATGATTACAATGAATAAATCCGTTTACAATACATCTACGATGATTACGGATTACAATCAACGAGACGACTCTTGATAATCGAATAATATGGGCGGCATCTCGAGGTATAGATCTCTACCTCGAGAACCTAGTGAATGAAATCTGTTGCAACTAAAATCATCAACCTAAAACCGAAACCTAAGATCTCTATTTATAGGCTAGAAATGGGCTGGGCTTCAAACTCGTGGGCTTCCAAACGCGTGCTACAGTAACACGTGTTTAGTCAAACTCGTGTTACTGTTCACACGAGTTTGTCCAAACTCGTGGTACTGTTCACACGAGTTTGTCCAAACTCGTGGTACTGTTCACACGAGTTTGTCCAAACTCGTGGTACTGTTCACACGAGTTTGTCCAGTTATCTGGATAATCTCTGTAAAGTAACAGCCCTTTAATTGAGATGCATCGGACACAAATTGTGCACCAGAACGTGCACTTACACCGTTCCACCCCAACCCGTTGCTAAACCTGTTGAGATGCCCGCTGAGGAACCAACTGTTAAGACATATAAGCCGAAGGTTCCATTTCCCCAGCGATTGGTGAAAAATAAGCTGAAGGAACAGATGGATAAATTTGTAAGTCACCTCAGAAAATTGCATATCAATATTCCATTTTTAGATGCAATTGTGCAGATGCCAGGATATGCAAAGTGCTTGAAGCAGATTTTGATGAATAAGAAGCATCTGGATGGTGTGGCTACTACAGTGCTAGAGGAAGTTTGCTCAGCAGCTGTAACAGGTAAGTTGCCCGAAAAACGAGGAGATCCAGGTAGTTTTACTATTCCCTGTAAGATAGGTAACTTAACGGTAAAAAAGGCTTTAAATGATTCGGGTGCAAGTATTAACCTTATGCCTTCTTCTCTTTACTCCAAGTTGAACTTAGGAACACCTAAACCTATTAACATGAAAATCAATTTGGCCGATAAGTCTGAAATAAGACCTATTGGAATATTAGAAGATGTGTTAATTCAGGTGGGAGGTTTGATTTTTCCTGTAGATTTTGTGATTATTGAAGCTGAAGAGGCATTAAATGTGCCTCTTATTTTAGGGAGACCATTCCTTGCCACGGCCGATGCTAAACTTGAAGTTGGTCGTGGTAAGCTTACATTGAGAGCAGGAGATGAATCCGTTACATTTTCGAACACATGTTCTGTTTCTTTACCTAATGTTGCTAACTTTGTTGAAACTGCTTGTGTTAGTTCTTTGGATTCACAGATTGATAAATGGTTGGATGAGAAGTTAGAGGAGAAAGTGGTTGAATTGAAGTCAGCAGCAGTACCTGGTTCTAAACCGACTGATGGACCGTGTGCTAAGATCCGAAAGCTTTATAGTCGATTGAGGTCTGCCATTTCTCATGGTAATATTAAGTTATCTGCAGAGTTGTGTTCTAGCTTATCAACAAATGAGAAAGCTGAGTTAATGATGGTTGTTGATATTTCTGACGAAGCAAATGATTGGATATGTAACAAGGTTAAAGGTAACTGTTTCTCTCCTTTTAAAAGTAGACCGCCCAACACTTCAAGTGTGGGGGCGTCGGGGTCCCAATGTTGGTGATTATGAGAGGTTCGAGTCTAGCTAAAGACTCGTAAATAAATTAAGCGCTTCGCGGGAGGCAACCCGTGTTATTTTTGTTGCATTTTATTTGCATTTTATTAGTTGGTTTGATTTTGTTTGTCAAGAATGTGCAGGTATTGATAGTTGTAGTCCAGCCCAAGTGTGGGGGAGAACCATTGAGTGTTGATTGTTTGATGGTATGCATATGCTGGCAGTAAGTTCAGCGCCGCATTTGTGTTGGTATGTTTGATGTACTCGATTCTCGCACCTTCCGTTTTGTTACATGTTGTTTCTCCCGCTATCCAAAGTGTCCTTCCTCTTTCGGAAGTGCAATTTGTGACGCGGGGTCGGCTAACTTGTTTTAAAACGGATTGTGTCCTCGTTCCGGTATGTGCTTTAGTTATCGTTTTTGCTTACCCCTATTTACCTGTGTTTGACCGATATGGACATTGAGGGCATTGTCCATCTTAAGTGTGGGGGGTGGCAAATAGGTTTAAGCTACCGGGTACATCACTTTTGTTGTTTTGCCATTGAGATTTCTATCGGTTTTGTTGATGTGTCCCTCTCATAGGCCTTTGGATGTTATCTAAGGGTAGGAGTTCTATTTTGAGCTCTTCACTATGATGTGCATGTTTAAAATTGGTGTTTTCAATCTGGTGGGACAATAGAGGTTGATGTGGTTTGTAAAACTTGAGTTGAGCTTGTCCTTGTGGTAAATTGCTTTTGGTCACCTAATTCATATCTTAATAAGCAATTTTACTACAAACTGTTTCCTTGGCAAAATTTTTAACCGGCGAAATGTGTTCTGAACGATTATTTGGCTAGTCCCTCGGGATTGATATCATTACTTGTGCACTCAAATATATCCCTAACACCAAATTGTGAGATTTCATCATTTTGTATAGTTGTGTTAGGTTGCGGTTTTGGTTTGATTGCCTTGTAAATACGTCCCTCTCTTAGGCTCTTGGATTTATTCGGGAGTAAGGGTTTTCATTTTGATGCCCTGCACTAAGATGTGCGTGTTTGAGGTTAATCCATTCCATTTCCGGGTTCTTCTCTTGATATGAGTGTGCCGGTGATGTGTTGATTCTAGAACTTGGCCTGGTGATCGTGACTAAGTACATCGGATGACGAATTGGCATTTAGGTTTGACCATACTTTTTCTTTATTTCTCATTTTTCCTTTTGTACATGAATACCTTACTATACTCACCCTTATACAACCTTTATACACTCACATATACATACATTTCATTCCTTTCTTTGTATATTTCACCTTTGCATAAATTCACCCATTTATATACTTCACCTCATTTTTTCCGATAGTCTAATCTTGGTGGGCCGTTGATTGCTATTGGTTTGTTGGATGGTTTGGGGAGTTTAGGTGGATTGGCTAGCGGAAATTTCTTGTCTATCAGAATACATAAATTGGTTGAGTTAAGGAGGAGTATCTTGGATTGTTCAAAGAAAGTATGTTTGTTAGACATTGATCATCATTGTAAGAGGGTACCTTCTAGTAGAGTAAAAGTAGTTCAGTAAAAAAAAATAGAGAAAAAAGTGAAAAAATTGAAAAAAAAAAAAAAAAAAAAAAAAAAAAAAGAAGAAAAAAAAAAAAGAGAAAAAGAACTTGGGCTACTAGGAGGTACATCTCATTTTTATATGTCTAGTGTTGTGATGTGACATTATAATAGAAGACTTGGATGATAATAAGTTGTTTGTAGTTAATACACCACTTTGGTGTCGGGTTTTGCTTGGTAACGTTGGGGGTGCGTTCTCGGGATGATATCTTTTGGGTTAGCGGTTTGTCGGCAATCAATGGTACGGGTGGATTAGACTATTTTGTTCATTTCTAATACATATCTTATACTTTTGATTGGTTTCCGTTCAATTCTTGCCTTCATTACCGTATACATTTGTACATATCCATATACTTTGACTTTTCTTTTCTTAATTAACCTATATTCCCATTCATTCGTTGTAAATATCCATCCTATATACCTTAGTTTAACTATACAACCTACCTTTATGCCTATTTTGATGATGTACTTGGTGCTTGCGCCGTGTTGGTGGAGCAATGATCCTAGTTCAAGCCTATGGTAAAATAGCATACATCACGACCGTGCTATGAGTGAGTCTTCATAATATATTCAACCCCAAAAGTAAGTTTGTTGGAGTAGAATGGTTTTGATAGGTTCGGTTGTTTCACTTGTGCTTGGTTGTGTTATCGTGGCTTGCGGATTGTTCAGGTATTGTCAAACATTTCGGGTTTTCATTTAAGATTAAAACTGCTTCACCCAACCTTTTTGTCATTTGACATGCTTGGTGTGGCTTCTTTTTGATACTCGTCATTGTTTATTTAGCTCCATTGTCAAGGAATACTTTATGCTTTAAATGTTGGATTTGCTTGAGGACAAGCAATGCTCAAGTGTGGGGGGATTTGATGTGACTAACTTATACCCATTGCCCACGTTGTTTTTGGCCTTTATATTACATGTTTTCTGTCGAATTTGTGTGCATTTGGCGCGTTTATGTGTTTGTTAGTGTTTTCAGGTTCTAAACAAGTACGCGTTCATTTTGTGCAAATTCGGATGATTATTGGCCAGAAGTCGTTTGTGAAGTCGAGAGTCGTTTCGAGTGGATGAGATAGCGAGTGTCGGGATCGTAAAGTGAAGGTTGTACACTAAGAAGTTGACTGCGACGCAGTGGAGATGTACGTGGTCCACTGCGCCGCAGCCATTATCCACGGCCTTATTCGTCCAAATCCCCCACTGCGCCGCAGTGGGGATGGTGTGATGGTGACTGCGCCGCAGTCAGAAATAGGAAAAGAAAGACGTGGAAATCCACTGCGACGCAGTGGTGGTGAACTGGATCACTGCGCCGCAGTCAGCACCAGTCAGTCAACCAGTTGGTCAACCAGTGGAGGGACTGCGACGCAGTGGGGGCCTTACACGCCCACTGCGCCGCAGTGAGTACACGGAACTGAAGGGTCTTAGGAGTTTTCTGCATCAGAATTAAAGAAGTATAAATAGTTTTCACAGCCTATTATTCTAGGTATCAAATACTCTTTCTAGGAGCTGCACTTCAGGGAGTTCTTCAAGGGTCGATTCAAGATCTAATCGTCGTCGATTCATTGGAGATTCACGTGCACCCACCTAGATCGTATCTACTTATTTGTCTTGCAATTTCGTTTCTTCAAACAATTGGTACTTTATGTTCTTTCTTGATTCTTATTGTAATTTCAATATAATCATGTGTGGCTAATTCTTCTATTGTCCACCTTGATGAAACTAGACGAATGATGTGATTGCTTTATATTTTAATTCAAAGAGTTGATTTCAATTACCGTTGTGTCGTGATCTTGGTGATTTAATTCCTTTATTTGTATTAATTTGATATTGGTGGCATGTGTGTTCTTCGTTAGTGGTACTAGTCGAATGCATATGTGATTTTCTAACGGTCGCTTGTCTATGAGCGATTATCACTAGTTCATGGTATGATAGTGAATGTCAAATTAATAAAAGGAGTCATTTTGTCAACGTGTCTAGAAACGGTTGGCGGTACCACGTTTTAATTCACATAGGCGCAATTGGTAATTTGGTAAACAAACAAGCTAAGTGTTGGTAAGATTGTCTAGGCGTTGGTGGTACCGGCTTGGGTAATTTAACTATCAATTAGGTGTTTGGGTGACTTGTGAGCGGTTGGTGGTACCACGCGAGCATTTCATTCTCTCACGTTTATCGTGTCAACTCTTAACGAATTTGGTCTTAACTGAAAGCAATCATGTCTGAAGTCTAGCGTAGTCAAGGTGGATGATATTTACCATTATTGTTTGAGACTTACCTTTACTTTATACGCATTTGTCCTTTAAAGTTATTGTCAGAGTGAGAATCTAAGTAACACCCTTTTTCCAAACCCCTTTACTAAACAATTAATTCGAACCAATCCCCGTGAACGAACCTGGACTTATCTCTTAACTATATTGCATACGATCGGGTCCACTGCCCGTTAGTGTGTAGTAGTGAGTTTTTAGGTATTTCTAGTTTATAAATTTTAAACTCGATTTAGCACATCAAGTTTTTGGCGCCGCTGCCGGGGATTGTGCGCTGTTTTAGTTGTTAATTTAGTGGTTTGATCCTTCCTCACGCGTGAGGAAGTTATTTGCTTTCATAGTTTAGTTTTTCTTTTCTTATCTTATCACAGGTGCAGTTGACGTGTTTGGTAGTTGTGTTTTGCAGGTCTACTTTTTAGTTGATGAACTTGAGGTCTTCGGGTTTACCTCTTTATAGTCCGTTGAGAACACCATCTAGACGTAGATCTAACCTCACAACACCAACACCATTCTCACCCATTGCTAGGCCTACTCCTGATTCAGACGAGGAGGGGTTTAATTTGGACGAATTTTTTGATCTTGAAGTTAAGGAAGAAGAGACCGAGATGGCGGATGAAGATAGGGACCCAAATGATATACGGTATGGCGAAAGGGTTCGCACTATTCCCGCAAACCGTGGTAGTCCTATTAGACCTCCTCAAATTGCTCATGACTTCAACCTAAAGGGTAATCATCTTAAGAGCATTGAGGAACAACAATTTGATGGTAAGAGGAAGTGGGATCCGTATCAACATCTAGAAAGATTTGAGAAGTTGGCTAGGTTATACCAATACGGGCAGAATCAAATGAATGCCGTAAAACTCGAGACATTTCCTATGTCTATTACCGGCGATGCTCTTGATTGGTTCAATGACCTTCCGGAAAATTGCATTACGACTTGGGACCAACTTAAGCAAGCCTTTATTGGTGAGTTCTACTCACTTAGAACCCAAAGAAAGTTGGAAAACTTGATAAGGTCGTTTGCCCAAGACGAAGATGAAGATGTTGTTGATGCGTGGATCCGATTTAAAGAGATGTTGAGAAATTTCCCGGGTCATAATATGACTAGAGAGCAATATGTTGAACTATTCTTTGATGGGCTCGATAAGAAGTCCAAACGTGAGCTAGGTTATGCTTTTGGTGGAGGGTTCAATAAGATCACACCAAATGAGGGTTTTGAAATCTTGGAATCCATGGCCAAGGATAATGCCAACATGGATGATGATCGGTTTTTAAAGAATGAAAGAAGGTTGAAGAAGGGTACTAGCCAAGGCCGGGTAGCGAAGGTCGAAGCTAGTCATGATTCGGGGATGATAGGAGAGATGAGAGCGCTATCTGAGCGTATGGAGAAAGGATTTGCTATGCAAGAGAGTCGGTTTGGGGCCATTGAAAGGGATGTGAAGGTTGTTGCCGATGGATGTGACCATTGTGGAAATATGCATTATTCGGAAGATTGTCCAAGTCGGGGACCCGAAGATGTTAACTACATCCAAAACCAACAACAAGGGAGCTATCAACGCAATTCCGGTTACCAAAACCGTCCTTCGGGTAATCCCTCTTATAACTCTTCTTTTCCTACTAACAACTCTCGTTTTTCAGGTAACAGGTGGCAAGGAGACAATTATCAGAATCAACCTCAACAACAACCTCAACAAGGACAAGGATCCGGTTCTTCTTCTTCTAATGCCGATCCAAATGACGAGTTGAGGGAGATGATGAAGCAGATGATGAGCAATCAGATTGAAACAAATACAAGTATTAAGATGATTCGGGATGATACGAAGGCATTGCATGAGAGGTTGGATAGGATAGATGGGAAGGTTGAGATGAATGCCAAGAATGCGGAGTTGAACTTTAAGGATCTCGAGAGTAGGATGGCAGCCTTAGCTAGGCCTACGGGGACTCTACCTAGCACTACTCAACAGAATCCTAAGCCTCAATTTAGCATGGGGCCGAATCAGGGACACAATCCAAAGCCTCAATCGAGTAATCTTGGATCATGGAAAAAGGATACCCAGCCTAATGTCAGAAACGAGCATGTGAATGCTATCACTACGAGGGCAGGTAACACTTATGATTCTGCTAAATCTTCACCTAATGATTCGTTTCAATCTGTGCAGGTTAATGAAGAGGAGGAGCAAGTTGATGACGAGATTGAGATGGAACCGGAACTAGCCGTGCCGACACCGGCCGTTCAAAGTTCCTTAGGATCGATCGATTCGCGATTCCTACGACTATGTAAGTGCGGAATCCAAACATAATCGTTATTGAGGTAATTGAATGAAACACATAAATATATAAACACGAAATCAATAAGAACAGGAGATATAAATCTGATTCCTTTATCATTAGTCGAATGATTAAAATGAATAAATCCGTTTACAATACATCTACGATGATTACGGATTACAATCAACGAGACGACTCTTGATAATCGAATAATATGGGCGGCATCTCGAGGTATAGATCTCAACCTCGAGAACCTAGTGAATGAAATCTGTTGCAACTAAAATCATCAACCTAAAACCGAAACCTAAGATCTCTATTTATAGGCTAGAAATGGGCTGGGCTTCAAACTCGTGGGCTTCCAAACGCGTGCTACAGTAACACGTGTTTAGTCAAACTCGTGGTACTGTTCACACGAGTTTGTCCAAACTCGTGGTACTGTTCACACGAGTTTGTCCAAACTCGTGGTACTGTTCACACGAGTTTGTCCAAACTCGTGGTACTGTTCACACGAGTTTGTCCAGTTATCTGGATAATCTCTGTAAAGTAACAGCCCTTTAATTGAGATGCATCGGACACAAATTGTGCACCAGAACGTGCACTTACAGTCTCCCCCTTGACTGATGCACTCAATTCATTCACCGATAATCATTAGCAATCGAAAACCTGCAAAAGCAAACTCCCCCTTAACTAATGATACCGGGTCTTCTTTTGTTGAGACTCGATCTTCTGACACAACACTCTGATCTTCAAACTCCAAAATCTCTGTATCTCTGTGACAACCACTAACCTAACACTTCTCATTGTAGTTCTCCCCCTCAACAGTAACCATCTCCGAATTAAACATATGCAATCTTCTTCCTGCTTGGAACTTTGCTCGAGACATTCCTCGACTTGCTTAACCGACATATAATAGAGAAGTTGAATTTCCAACAATCAGCATCAAATCAATCAGCTCTCACAAAAATAAGAAACTCTGTAGCTTGAATCACAAACTGCAGTACCATAAATCCTGTCTCAACTAGCAGCATCTGACTTTGTCTTGTACCTTCACAATTCCACCAACCACCCGAAGTCTTTCCTATCAGATCTCCCTTCAGTTGTATACACCGCCAAATATAAAGATCTTTAATCTCGCAATCACAATAAATGATCGCCTGATAATCATCTCTATTCTTGGAATATAAATAGGTTCAATCTTCAATTACTTAACAACAGATGACCAACTTCGTTGCTCTAATATTTCGACAAAGTTTCCACAACTGCTATCTATTTGATACTTGAGCATATTTCACATTAAGCACACCATCATCTAAACATAGATCTTGGTTTGTCTCTCAAGTAGCACAGAATTTTACTCAGAAATCTGAAATTTTTTATCTCCCCCTTTTCTCTGTAAAATTCTGAAATCTCCTCTCTGATACCAATTGAAAGTTCCTGTGATCGATCGATTCGCGATTCCAACGACTATGTAAGTGCGGAATCCAAACATAATCGTTATTGAGGTAATTGAATGAAACACATATATAAACACGAAATCAATAAGAACAGGAGATATAAATCTGATTCCTTTATCATTAGTCGAATGATTACATGAATAAATCCGTTTACAATACATCTACGATGATTACGGATTACAATCAACGAGACGACTCTTGATAATCGAATAATATGGGCGGCATCTCGAGGTATAGATCTCTACCTCAAGAACCTAGTGAATGAAATCTGTTGCAACTAAAATCATCAACCTAAAACCGAAACCTAAGATCTCTATTTATAGGCTAGAAATGGGCTGGGCTTCAAACTCGTGGGCTTCCAAACGCGTGCTACAGTAACACGTGTTTAGTCAAACTCGTGTTACTGTTCACACGAGTTTGTCCAAACTCGTGGTACTGTTCACACGAGTTTGTCCAAACTCGTGGTACTGTTCACACGAGTTTGTCCAGCTATCTGGATAATCTCTGTAAAGTAACAGCCCTTTAATTGAGATGCATCGGACACAAATTGTGCACCAGAACGTGCACTTACGTTCCACCCCAACCCGTTGCTAAACCTGTTGAGATGCCCGCTGAGGAACCAACTGTTAAGACATATAAGCCGAAGGTTCCATTTCCCCAGCGATTGGTGAAAAATAAGCTGAAGGAACAGATGGATAAATTTGTAAGTCACCTCAGAAAATTGCATATCAATATTCCATTTTTAGATGCAATTGTGCAGATGCCAGGATATGCAAAGTGCTTGAAGCAGATTTTGATGAATAAGAAGCATCTGGATGGTGTGGCTACTACAGTGCTAGAGGAAGTTTGCTCAGCAGCTGTAACAGGTAAGTTGCCCGAAAAACGAGGAGATCCAGGTAGTTTTACTATTCCCTGTAAGATAGGTAACTTAACGGTAAAAAAGGCTTTAAATGATTCGGGTGCAAGTATTAACCTTATGCCTTCTTCTCTTTACTCCAAGTTGAACTTAGGAACACAAACA
>CM067170.1:120222240-120260738 GCA_034093135.1 Erigeron breviscapus | reverse complement strand
TCTTAAACTCACCGAACAATACAATCCAAAGCTTCTTGAAGAACAAAGAAACCATAAGATTCTGGTGCTTGTCAGAGTTATCTTGATTAAATGGGTTTCTATCTCTGTCCCTTGCTTTCATATGAAAAGAGATAACAACAAGATGTACAGATTTACAGAAGCCCAGTTCAAGTTGCTGCCAGTTGATGACATTATCTTTCTCTACAACCATTTCCTGAATGCAATGCAAAGATACAAAGAAGATGTGATTGCCTTTGAAGCTCTTTAAAGATACATGTCAAGTTGCATTCAATACGCTTCATTTTGGAAACTAGCAACTTAGGTGTTTGGGTTTGTGAGCGGTTGGTGGTACCACGCGAGCATTTTATCCTTTCACGATTATCTTGTCAACTCTAAATGAATTTGGTCTTAATTGAATGCAATCACGTTTAAAGTCTAGCGAAGTCAAGGTGGATGATCTTTACTATTATTGTTGCAGTTTTACCTTTACCTTTTCGAGTTGGTCTTTTAAGTTATTTTAATTTAATTGTCAAGGAGAGATTCAAAGCGTTCCACCCTATTTTCCAAACTACTTTATTTGACAATTGATTCAGACCAATCCCCGTGAACGAACCTGGACTTACTTTTAACTATATTGCATACGATCGGGTCCACTGCCCGATAGTGTGTAGTAGTGAGTTTCAAGGTATTTCTAGTTTTAAATTTTAAACTCGATTTAGCACATCATTCCACTAAGTGGCCTGATCGCTAATAATGGCTTCTTGGTAAAGAATATGATCAGTAAGCTTTCCAATGTCCTCAACTTCAGTTAAATAAGTTATGAAATCATCAAAAGTTATGGCCTTGCGTGACCTAGATGATCTCCTGAGTTGATTTTCAGGTTCAGTAAGGAAGATGTTTTAGCATTAGTAGTAAGATGCTTTGCTTTAGCATTATTAATAAGATGCTTATTCTGATAGAGAAGGTGGATCAGTGATGTTAGGAGCAGCGTTGGGTACAAGAGGAGTTATCGGAGGAGTAATAATAACCGACGATTGGTTCCCCCCGCTTCTTGTTCATCTGGAAAATCTTAAGTTATGATTTGTCGTGCTCCCACTGATCTCTTAGTTCTCGAAAAACGTGGCATGATGCGTGTAAATAATGCTAGTAGTGTATGAAAGACAGTAGAACTAATAACCGATAAAGAAACATGTAAGGGATTTAGGATCCAGTTTCTTTTAGTTAGGGTTATAGAGTTATGCTTCAGTCCAAAAGAAAGTAGGTAAGTTAGTGTTGAAAAGGCATACTCTTCACCATCTCCATTAAGGTTCTATTTCTCCTTTTAGAAACATCATTTCGTTGAGGAGAACCTGCATGGTGTATTGGTTTATTATGCCATGTTCCTTTCAAAAGTTATGGAAAGGACCATGAGCTTGACCAATATCAGTATGTCTACCATAATACTTACCTCCTCTATCTGACCTCACAACTTTTATAGATTACGATCAAGTTGGTTTAAAACCAAAGGTTTAACATCAATAAAAGTCTCTAAGGGTTCAGATCAGATATAGGTGCATATAACATGAATAATCGTTAATGAATGTAATAAATGATGTATGTCATAAGATGGATGCAAGATAGGGGCCACTAATACCAAAGTAAATTATTTCCAACAGTTTGGAACTTCTAGTGGCTCCTTTCTTAATCCCTTAAGCCATTTCGCCTTTGAAGCATTAAATACATGTTTCAAAATCACTAAAGTCAATAGAATGTAATTTTCTTTATATCCTTTATGAGTCATATCATGCGACTCATGAGATGTGGCTAAGATATTTATGCCAAAACATGGAAGAATTCTCTAATTATTTAGATGATTTTTGTCTTTGTTTTAGTTATGTCATCAATATTAGGAGACAACAAAGACTGTGACAAATTATGATCTAGTTCTAACTTAAACAACAATCCATTCAAGAAACTAGGACCAAGGAATTCATTATTATGAGTAATGGCAATCTCGTCGCAACCATGAACTATTACATAACCTTCAAGGTCTTAGACTAGGAAAAATAGATACAAGGTTCCGAGAAATTCTCGGTACACATAAGGTAACTACTAGTCTAATACACTTTCCAGTGTTTATATGTAAATCATAAGTCTCCATGGTTTCGACATATAAGAGATTAACCCTTCCAACTCTAAGCTTTCTTTGGTAATTTTATAGCTTCTAGATTGTATGGAATCCTCGTATAGAGTTGATGACATGAACCATAGAACTAGAATCACTCACACATGTATTAATAGATACATCAAACATAAAAGAATCAAATATTACAGGAAATAAGTTACCTTTCTTAGCTAGCTACTCCTTGATTTTAGGGCAATCTGGGCACAATCAGAATTTGCAGTTAGGATTGCTCGTCAAGGACTTAAAGCTAGAGGCAGTAGCACCCTGATTATCCTTTTGAACTTAACTTGCAGTTTTATTACTGTTATTATCCTTCCTCTTAATGGAATTAGCAGTGGTAGTAAGGTGAACAGCTTAAGGTTGGCTGAACTTAAGGCGGCCATTTTCTTGCACACACATTGCAATTAGTTCACTCATCGACCATTTATCCTTCATAGCGCTAAAATTAATTTTGAAGGAGTCGAAATGAGCAGGCAATGAGGTCATTATAAAGTGCACGAGAAAATTGTCAAAGACTTCCATTTTTAGGACTTTTAAACTTATGAGTCATGTCAGTCATCTACATTATGTGTTCACAAATACTGCTATTTCCTTTGTATTTAAGCTACTTGCAAACGCCTTATACATTCCCTCAGATACTATGATTGATGAAGTTCCTGACCATCATTAGTGACAAGTGATTCGCCCTATCCCAATTTCTTAAAATTCGCTTTCTGAGCTGCGGAAGAGTTAACAATAATAGCAATGGGTCATTACGGCGAATGACATAGTCAAGGTCTAGCATCTCCAAAGTTAGAGGTAACTAATCCTTTCATAAAGCAAAGTTTGCATCAATAAGTGGCTCAATGCCTAAGTTAGGTACTACAGTGGAAATAAAGAGGATATTAATTTATGATACAAGCAATAGAAGATTATAATAGTAATGCCTAAAATAAGTAGGCCTAATAGTAATGAAGTAATAGTGACATGATTAGCTATCTAAGGCAAACTAAGTAATGTCTATAAAAGTAATGGAACTAGAGTAATACCTAAAAATAAGTAGGCCTAATAATAATGTTCCTCATAATGACATAATTAGATATCTAAGGCAGACTAAGTAATGTCTCTAAACATAATGGAACTAAAGTAATGCCAAAAATACATAAGGGCTAATAATAATGTTCCTAAAATAATGAGACTACGACCATTATAAAAGTAATGAAGCTAGTGATAGGTAAGCCTATTGTAAACACCAAAACAATAAGCTAAAGTAAGGCTCTACTTAGACTTTACATCACCTTTGGGCAGAAGTAACTAATATCTAGGTAACACATGAGCATTAGGGTCATGCAACACAACGCTTATCTTTTGACCTTTGGGCACAAAATCAAGAATCGTGTATATTATGCATGAAAATAGTCCTTTTAGCACACAAAGCATATTAAATCACCTTTGGGCAGAATCAATATACTAAGTGTTCATTATGCAAAAGGAAAAGAACGCAACATGAGAATCACATTTGACCTTTGGGCACAAATGATAAAACCATGTACATTAGTGCGAAGCCCCCAAACATTACGGGGGTCCGGGGGCAGCGCCCCTGGAAGCGGGGTCCAAGGGGCGGCAGCCCCTGGCGGGGTCCAAGGGGCAGAGCCCCTGGCTGGGATCGAGCTGACCTTAAAGTCCGATGGCAAAAGAATGTCTCAGAAAAAGTTATTTTTGAAAAAAAATAGAGACAAATTTAGCCACAAAATTACAGGGTAAAATAGTAAGCACGAACTCATTCATCAGCTAAGATCATCTTCATTATAACACAAACTTAAATAATAACTCGTGATAAAGTAAGCACGAACTTAAGTAATAATTTGTGATGGTGTAAGCACGAAAACATCCATAAGTCGTGATGACATTGGAACGAAAATATCAGTAAGTCGTGAGGACATAAGCACGAAGATATCATAAAGTCGTGATGATGTCAGCGCGAAGATGTCATACACTCGTGATGACGTAAGCACGAGTTTGTAGCTAATTCGTGTATAGAGATAAGCTGAAGTTCGTGATGACGTAAGCGCGAAGAGGACATGAACGTGAAGATGACGTAAGCGCGAATATAAGCAGAAGTCATGATGAAGTCAGCACGAAGATGACGTCAGCGCGAAGTGGGTTTTAGTCCGTGATGATGTCAGCACGAACTTGTGATGATGTCAGCACGAGTTTTGTACTTCTGCAGATTTTTAGTTCGCGAAAACCTTAGAATTCGAACCAAATCATGACTGATTGTTCGTAACGTGGATCTGATACCACATGTTGGATCAAACATGATTCGATTCGAGTGATAAAACATCTCAGATCGTCCTGTGGAACCTGTAAGAGCATAAAGCATGATCGCTATTGATGTCGGGTTCCCAAAACAAGATGATTGAGTAATAATGGGATGGGAAATTCGGCTGTAACGTAATGCACGAATTTAGAGAGGAGAGACACACGAAAATTAGGGTATATTATGTGTAGGGATTAACCTTAACTTAGGGTTAATGACTCTCTATATATAAGGAGAGTATTTACACTTTAAACCCCTTTGGTGTTTAATGTGTGCACCATTAGTCCTCTTAGTTACAATCACCTAATGGGAAACCCTATACTACGTCTTTAAGAGTAAATAAGCCCATTATATATTTATTAGACATAGGGATTTCAGTTATCGTCAATTATCATATCAGGAATGATACATCATCAGTGATGGTCACACTATCGTGGTTCCAACATAATAAAGAGAATAAGTGGATCCACTGAGTTTAAGTGCAAGTTGGAATTTTACACTTCTATAAGAACGACCGCGCCTGGGGTCACATCGACCGCATTATTGGTCACATCGCCCGCCCTCCACTGTTTTCGATAGACAATTTTAAAATTTGACGAGACATCGTTAGACTTTTATGTGACCTGAAATTCATACCATAGCCTCATTTTAACATATTAAGAAGATTATTTGTCGTTTTTCAAAAACAATAGCTTTGATTTTCGAGCTAAAGCTGGGCTAAATTTGGGGATTTTCGATCGAAGAAAAAGGAGATCAAAATATGGTACAGAAAAACCAAAATGGATATGAATGGAATATGCCTCTGAAGTATAAAATAAAATATAAAACAAAATGATCGAGTCGAATTGAGTTTTTTCACTTAGTCTTTTCTTTTTTTATTTACTAGCTCTTCACGCATCACTCCCTTTCCTTTGTTTGCAATAGTAGCTTTAGCTTAGTACCAGTTTGTTGATATATATCTATACACATATCTTTTATATATATATATATATATATACACACATATATATATATTGACCTGAAATTCATACCATAGCCTCATTTTAACATATTAAGAAGATTATTTGTCGTTTTTCAAAAACAATAGCTTTGATTTTCGAGCTAAAGCTGGGCTAAATTTGGGGATTTTCGATCGAAGAAAAAGGAGATCAAAATATGGTACAGAAAAACCAAAATGGATATGAATGGAATATGCCTCTGAAGTATAAAATAAAATATAAAACAAAATGATCGAGTCGAATTGAGTTTTTTCACTTAGTCTTTTCTTTTTTTATTTACTAGCTCTTCACGCATCACTCCCTTTCCTTTGTTTGCAATAGTAGCTTTAGCTTAGTACCAGTTTGTTGATATATATCTATACACATATATATATATACACATATATATATATACGGCCTTGACCTGAAATTCATACCATAGCCTCATTTTAACATATTAAGAAGATTATTTGTCGTTTTTCAAAAACAATAGCTTTGATTTTCGAGCTAAAGCTGGGCTAAATTTGGGGATTTTCGATCGAAGAAAAAGGAGATCAAAATATGGTACAGAAAAACCAAAATGGATATGAATGGAATATGCCTCTGAAGTATAAAATAAAATATAAAACAAAATGATCGAGTCGAATTGAGTTTTTTCACTGAGTCTTTTCTTTTCTTATTTACTAGCTCTTCACGCATCACTCCCTTTCCTTTGTTTGCAATAGAAGCTTTGGCTTAGTACCAGTTTGTTGATATATATCTATAATATAATCGGTAAGTAAAATATTATATATATCTATCAATATAATCTAGTTTTATTAAAGTAAATTATATTCCATCGTACAAAGATAATTAAATAGAAAGAGATAAGTTAAAAGATCGACAATTATTTTATCAATGTCTTTTAATTAGTTTTAATATTCATTGAATATCTACCGTAGTTTGCAAAAAATAAACAAATATTAAGTTAGATCAAGTGGTTTGTGCATAATATTAAAAGTTAGAGGTCATGAGTTTTAATCTTGTCTTGATTTTTTTTATTTGCTATTTAAATCCGGTAAAAGCAAATGCCCTCATATGAACGCTACGCGGAAAAATGATGACGACGTGACGAATAAAGTGTCACATGAGCACTAAAAGATATTTATTTAATTGTTAATATATTAAAAAATCTATATATATATATACTAAAGTAGAAGCAAAGTTGTTTCTTTAACACCTCATTCATTAGGGTACTAAATGAGGTTAATTAGGAGCTTAATTGCATTTGTTCACCCTACCTTTCATATTATGTGTTAATTATTTAATGTAAATGTAATGATATATGTTATTTTTTGGTATCTATAGTTTAGTGATATATATTTCGTAATGGGCATTTATGCATGGACTGATGAAGTGATGATAAATGAGTGTATGATGGTATTTGTCAAAGCAGATATGAAAGGTCGATGAGTTATTGTTTTTGTTAATGCAAACCATATTTAATGAAATCCTTTACTAATAGCTCTTTGTAACGGTTGCAGGTTCTCAATGAGGAGTGTGGATAGATGGTCAGTCAGGAGGTATATAAATAAGACCTTGGGTAGGTATAGTGTCTTCCTTACAAGCATCCTTTCAATATCGTCTTTCTTATCTAATGGCCAATTAACTTCAAATGTGAGTTAACCATGTTGATCAATCCGGTATCGATCTTTATTGATGAACTTCAGCCAGGAACGGGTGGGAATGTGATGGTCATGATCTGTAGGAAATGGGATGTCCATAATATGAGTACCGACTTCATGATCTCAGACCAAAAGGTATACCAACCGGCCATTTGTTGCATTAATCCATTGTCTAAATATTACTAATATGTGCTGATCACATGTATATTTGTGCAGGCAAATGTGATGCACTGTTTTGCTAGACCAACATGGCATACAAATTTGTGGAAAAGCTAGAAGAGGGTTGTTTGTATATATTGTGTGGCTTCAATGTTCTCCATAACAGAAAGGATTTTCGTATCTTGAACGACAGTGTTATATGGTTGAGTTCGATGGGTCTACCTCTGTCAGAAAGGAAGTTGGTAATGTTTTATGGTTTCTGTGTGTTTGTGTCTATTATATATTAACTATTGTTCTAAGACATAGCATGCCATCGCCATTGTGTGTAGTTTATATGTCTTTCTTTGATAATACTTTGATAGTGTGTTGACTGTTTCTCAAAGACGTACAATACCGTTTCCCTTTTTGTTCTAAGACATATCATGTCATTGCCATTGTGTGTAATTTCTACGTCTTTCTAACTTCGATAATACCTTCATGATGTGTTAACTGTTTTCCTAAGACGTACAATAACGTTGCCTTCCTTTTTGTTCTAAGACATATCATGTCATTGCCATTGTGTGTAATTTCTACGTCTTTCTAACTTCGATAATACCTTCATGATGTGTTAACTGTTTTCCTAAGACGTACAATAACGTTGCCTTTAGTTCCAAAATTATCTTTATTTGAACGTTATAGGATGTATGTAACAATCGATCTGAAGACATATGTGAAACCATTAAACCGTTTATGAATCCGGACAAAACAATAATATTCATACCAAATTAAAGAAATATATATGTGGTGGGCATGAAATCCTTAATGAATCGGGTGAAAAATGGTAACATTCATATGCGAAGAGCGTGTCAAGATAAATAATGTCATTCGGAACGGTTTAGACTGTATGTGTTAGCCATGTTACTACATAATAGGATGCCATGATACGTTTCGTCATATCATCGTTGTCGGCTGAGAAATATTAGTACATGTGGTGTTTGTGTCTCTGCAATGTAGTGTTTAAACTCATTTGAAAGTTCTTCCATAAATGCTACGTCTATGAATGTATTACTGATGTGTTTTGTGTATACGTACATACATCATTGGGATTGCTTTTTTTTGGTCGCCTTTTTCCCCTCGCTTCCTGCAGCATGCATGCTTTGCCGTTTTAATGTATTTGTCTAATGCAGATGTCATTGGGTATGCAATGCATGTTGGTGGGCCTATAACAAAATCGAACGGTGCACAAACTGTTGAATTCAACCTGATCAATGAGAAGTGAACCAATTTTTTTTTCTGAGTTTTGTTATTGTTTATTATTTACTTTTGAATATGTCAAGATACATGATGTTGACCACCACTTACATGTTTGGATGCACAGTGGTCTACAAGTCCCGGTTACACTATGGGGCTCACTTGGTGAGGAAATGATCAAAAGAAAGACATCAAACCCGGGTGGCTATGCCTGCATCCTCATCTCAATGACTGCCAAGAAGTATCTTGGTACGTTTTTGCTATGGGTATTTGCTTTTAGCTTTTGCGGCAACTGCATCTATAATGATTCACAATCTCAGTTGTGATAAAACTATCTCACATAGTATGCCTTCTTATATACAATACCAATTACTAATTAATGTTGCAAATATTATATAAGTAAAACCATCTTTTCTTTTGCATCAATAATTTCGTACCATTCGATTTCTGAATAATGATTCCTGTATTTTACAATAATTTTACTTAGTCCAACTATATATATATATATATATATATATATAGGGTAGAGATCCTGGAAGAAGGTGTCTTAAGGAGAGAAGGGAGAGAAGGTCCTATGGGCCAATCAGAACGCGTCGTGTGTCAAATTAAATTAAAACACGCGGTGACAATTTTGTAAATAAATCAAACTTTTGTGAAGCTTGGTCAACTTGGGTTCTGGGTCAGCTTGGTCAGCTTGGGTTGGGTCAGCTTGGGTTGGGTCAGCTTGGGGTTGGGTCAGCTTGGTTTGGGTCAGCTTGGTCAACTTGGGGTTGGGTTGGGTCAGCTTGGGGTTGGGTTGGGTCAGCTTGGGGTTGGGTCAGCTTGGGGTTGGGTAGGGTTGGGTCAGCTTGGGTGGGTTGGGTCAGCTTGGGTTTGAAGTCAAAATATTTACAGATTTGCCACCGTGTTTTTAAAAAAAAAAAACCATATGTCAACTTCTGGTTGGTTAGAAAAACATTCTCTTCTTCTCTCCTTAACCCACCTTCTCATTTGATCTCTCTCATATATATATATAATATATTATATATATATATTTATATATATATATTATAAGTTGAATAGATATATATATATAGAGAGGGTTAGTTATTGTAAAACAAAAATTAATGTAAAACAAATAAGACACACTATGAACCATTAGATCGTCATCTGAGTATTGATTAAGAAATTTAATTAAATGATTTTATTTAATTAGTTTTAAGGGCATGTATGACATTTTCATGTTTTAACGAACTTCCTAATTTCTCTCTTCTCAAAATTTTTTGAACTGTGGGCAGTTTCACTTCATTAGCGAGTTGTTCTTTATCACGTGGCCTTCAATTTAAATAAGTTTTCTATTCAAGAAGTTATGGTGTGTAATTATATGTTCCCAAATTATTTTAGTTAGCTATTAATTTTTTTTATAACTATTTTAATAATTTTTGAGCACCTATAAAACTTTAACAATTAAGAAGATTCAGAATAAAAGTGATGCACCACGATCATTAATGTCTTTTTAGATTTATTGATGCACAAACAAAACTTTGTGATTTATTGATGAACTAACAAATATTTAATATGAACTCTTTTAGACTTTTATGAACCTTTAGCATAACATTGATGCACAACAATGTTTGAACTTTTGTGAACCTTTTGCATAACCGTAATTAAAATTGATGCACCATGATTTCTCTTGTTAAACCTTAGATTAACTTTGATGACAACTGATGCACCGTGATTTGTTTTTTAATAGAACCTTAACATAACCTTGATGAAATCTGATGCACCGTATTTTTTAAAATATTATATTCATGAGTTATTGATAACAAATATATTGATGCATTTTGATTACCTTTGACGGTAATTCATATACTTGAGGAACAGAACCAAAAAACCATATAATGATGAATTGAAAAATCAACCCTTCAACAAATAATATTTCTAGATGTGGTTTGATAATCCAAAAAATCGTGAACATCAAACAATTGTTTAATCATCGAATAATGGTAGAAACTGAGACGGGAGATCTATGTGGTGACTATGATGACTGTAAAAGGAGTCGCAAATGGTGGTAGAAACAAAGTTAAAACTTAAAAGGAATGGTGATGATAGTAAAAGGAGTCATTCATTATTGGGCTGACTATGGTTTAATCTTGGAGGTGGAAAATGGTGGGAGTTGAAGATGAGTTTAGTATTTGTTGAATGTTAAGTCACGTACATTTACTTGGGAGGGAGAAGAGTTATTGAAAATGTATATACATAATTACATACGGGTATTAATTAAGAAAAGAATGGAAAATACAATTATACCCTTAATGGATTAATATTAATTATTAATTATAAAAGCCACTTGTCATACTCACAATTTGTCTTACTTATTTTATGTTAATAGTTATTTTATTTTACCCATAACCTATATATATATATATCTATATATATATACTATTAATAATAATATTGATTTGTACATCTCAATATTGGTGAATGTAATAATGTAAACTATAAAAAGATATCATGTCATAGTATATGGTGCCCCATACAACTTTTCTTTTTTATGCATTTGAGCCGGCTGTAATCGTCTAACACCATGCCTGATTTGATCATACATCCCTTAAACTATTACATAAACCTCGATGCATGACCAGGAAACTGCATTAAATGTCTCAAACGAATCAACTTACCCGGCCGTACATCGCACGGGCCTTCACTCTAGTATATATAACAAAATTACCATAGAGTGACACATAAGTTAAAATATGAGTTGGCAAGTATAAAAAATAGCCACATAGGATCTAAAATATCATCACTTAGTTATAGATATAGAATAGAGATCAAATGAGAAGGTACCTTAAGGAGAGAAAGTTCGTTTTTTATTTTTTTTCAAGCTTGTTTTTTTTTTTTTTTTTTTTTATTTTTACTTTTTTTTCATTCTCTCTTTGATTAACTAATTTCAATAAAAAAGAATTTTTTTTTTTACAAATATCTTTTTTCAAAGGGTCCGTAAGTTATGAACGAAGCCTCTCAGTCTATGACGGAGTTATGATGTCTAAGGGCAGAGCCCGTTAGGTAGGTCACTCCATCACCGATCACCCCTTATGGCCTATCACCCTCCGTGACCTATCACTCCCACCAGCTACGTACCCCTTATTAATTAATATCCTTTAGGCGAAGCTTGTACCGTACCCTTATATGTATAGCTCACTAATGGGTTAAAATATATATATTTAATTAAGAGTTAATTACAGAAATCGTCCCTGTCGTGGTACCCAGCTTGCAGGTTTCGTCCCTACCTTTCAAAAATTACAGTTTTAGTCCAAAAAACTTTGCTCCGTCAACACTTTTAGTCCAAAGCATTAACAGACGTTAAAATACCCATCACGTGACCTGCACATGATGGGTATAATGGTCTTTTCATTACCAATGGACCAAAAATGTAATTAACTGGCTTTGCACGTCATCATCATCTTCACCAATTTTTTTCCGGTGAAAATTCCATTAAACATTCTGGCAATCATGTTCTTTCCTTTCAAATTTAGGTCAAAAGATTTAAGGGTTTTCCTAGAAAAAGGCTATACACACAAATGAAATCTACATAGGACATTCCATTTCAATACAGAACTCAAATTCAAACATCATCATCTCAATCAATCTATATAAAATAAAAAAAAAACAAAAAAAAAAAACTGCTACTGTATAGCTAGATTGAGCATAACCAAAAGAAATTAAGGAGACCCATCATCAAAACATAATCAAACCCGCTTTCTGTTTCTTTTTCAATTTAATGTTCTTTTTAGTAATGATGCAACAATAACGCAACACCCTAATTGTGTGATAATAGATTGGGGATGAAGCCGACAAAAAACAAGGAAAATGAAAGTGAAAAAACATCACATCACACTATGATTTAGCCATTCAGGTAGATCATTTTCTCCGATCGGAGACCTCCATCGGCAGGGAATATACGGACCAGTTGCCGGAAAATCTTCACAGGCGGAAAATATTCCTACCAGTTGCCGACTCTGACCTCTTCACTTCCGCTGCTATATCTTTATTCCGATCATCATATCTTTATTCCGAAAATCTGCTATATGTTTTTTAGATCTGGGTGAAAATCAAAGAAGAAAAGAGATGGGTTTTGTGTATTGATGTTGAATAAGATGATTGAGAAGGAGGTGGTGGCGTAGTGGTGGCCCGTTGGTGATGTAGTAGCAGCGGCGGCGCGGCTGTGTAGTCGTAGTGGAGGTGAAAGGTGTTGGGTGGTTGTAAATGGTGTTGTTGATGACTATGGGGGTGTTTGATTTTTTTTCCGGTGACCGGACGACGATGGTCAGACGGTGGCTGTGGTGGCAGCCGGAAAATCTAAGAGGGAGAGTGTGTGTGTGTGTGTGTGTGTGGAAGCCAGGGAAAGAGAGAAAGAAAAAGTGTTTGATTTTGTTTTGTTATATATAATATATATATAAGATACATATAGATTTAATATATTATATAATATATATATATATATATATATATTAACAGTTTTAGTCCAAAACACTGTTTTAATCAGAAATCGTCCATTGGTCCATTGGTAATGAAAAGACCATTATACCCATCATGTGCAGGTCACGTGATGGGTATTTTAATGTCTGTTAATGCTTTGGACTAAAAGTGTTGACGGAGCAAAGTTTTTTGGACTAAAACTGTAATTTTTGAAAGGTAGGGACGAAACCTGCAAGCTGGGTACCACGACAGGGACGATTTCTGTAATTAACTCTTAATAATTTTGAATGTTTTTAGAATTAGTTAATAAGAAAAAGAATAAATAAAAATAAAAAAAAAAAAAAAAAAATCAAAAAAAAACATGTTAAAAAATTAAAAAACGAACATTCTCTTCTTTTTTCCGTAAGAACCTTCTTTTTGGATCTCTAACCAATACATATATATGTCCATAAAATATAATATAATAATAATAATAATAATAAGTATAAATATAAATTGAATTCAAATATATATGGTTTCGGTAATTAGGTACGGTTTTTTTTGTCGGTTTTTATAATACATATTGGTAATAACTAACCATTCGTTTTTTAGAAAACCAAAACCAACCAAGCAGTTTGGTTTTCGGAATTTCCGTTCAATTTTTTTGAAAAAAAAAAAAAAACAAAAAAACATGTTAAAAAATTAAAAACGAACATTCTCTTCTTTTTTCCGTAAGAACCTTCTTTTTGGATCTCTAACCAATACATATATATGTCCATAAAATATAATATAATAATAATAATAATAAGTATAAATATAAATTGAATTCAAATATATATGGTTTCGGTAATTAGGTACGGTTTTTTTTGTCGGTTTTTATAATACATATTGGTAATAACTAACCATTCGTTTTTTAGAAAACCAAAACCAACCAAGCAGTTTGGTTTTCGGAATTTCCAGTTCAATTTTTTTGAAAAAAAACATGTTAAAAATTTAAAAACGAACATTCTCTTACTTTTTTCCGTAAGAACCTTCTTTTTGGATCTCTAACCAATACATATATATGTCCATAAAATATGATATAATAATAAGTATAAATATAAATTGAACTAAAATGTATATGGTTGTGGTAATTAGGTACGGGTTTTTTGATCGGTTTTTAAAATACATATTGGTAATAACTAACTGTTCGTTTTTTAGAAAACCAAAACCAACCAATCGGTTTGGTTTTCGGAATTTTCAGTTCAATTTTTTTGAGTTTTTTTGGTTTTATAGGTTTGGTTTCTTAATGAGGATGTAAAAGATATAAAAAGGTTACTAATGACCATATGTTAGTTATTACCAATAACATCCTTTAATTAACAAAAAAAGAAATATTACCGATAATAAATAATTGGCAGTCTAATTAAACAACGGCTCGTCCTAAATATATGGAAATATTTCTCTTTGTCTTAAATATTTCATAATCCATAAATACTCGTCACGTCGTCACCTGAAACACTTTTCCGTACAATCAAAAGCCCCCAAAACCCTCTTCTTCTTCTTCTTCTTTCCTTAATCAATCATGGCTGATGATGATTATGCGGTTCATACTATCAACATTGACATATCTGCACATAATGGTGATACTCTGTTGTTATATATATGGGCGAGTGTTAGGGCTATCATGAGGTCAGATACAATGAAGGGGACACTCTTGAGGGATGGGTTAGTTAATTTGGATTTTTATCCAAATTTTGATGTTGTAAACATTCATACTAGGATTCTTAGACTGAAAATGAGGAATGATAGTTATTACATAAATGGTTTCCAACAACGAGACAAGGCCACAATATAGGAAGCCTTTGAGGAGGGCAAAACAAAGGAATGTTTTCTTAAGGACTCAAAGGCTTTACCTTTCAGTTCAGCGTACCGTAAAAAAGATTTTTTAGTTGGTTTGGAAGTGAGTCACGGTTCCTTTCTTAGGGCCGTCTACAAGTTAGGAGATGTTGACATGAATGACTCAAAAGAAAAAGAAAGGATCGAAAAAGCGTTTTTTACCTTGGTTATCTTTATTGCAGAGGGCGCTAGATTTCGGTGGGTTTCACATTTTGTATCAAAAACGCTTGAGGATGGTAGTTCAGACTTTGTTCAAAGATGGTGTAGGATATTGGTGTATAATTGGGATCGTGTGTCAGATATTGTTAAAGATTGGAAAGTGGCGAATCCTAACATCACGTTTCCGATACCCAAGAATGACCTCACTGAAAACGATATTGGTGTTATGAAAGAATACGACGTAGACGGTTTGCTTGATACACGGAATCTCCGCGTGGGTGCTGTCTGTTTGATGCTTTCAAATATAAGAGATAATCCCGCTGAGCCAGAGGGTGGTGCTGGTCGTGGCAGGGGTGATGCTATGGGTGGTAGGGGTGGCGGTGCTCATGGCAGGGGTGGTGCTATGCGTGGTAGGGGTGGTGTTGGTCATGGTAGGGATGATGTTGGCCGTGGTAGGGGTGCTGCTGTTCGTGGTAGGGCTAGTGCTGGCCGTGGTAGGGATGGGGCTGGCCGAGGACGTGGTCATCCGTATGCTGCGTGATGCCATGAAGCAACTTTCTGACATGAAGATCTCTAGGCGTTTTATGATTATTCTTGAGGCGTTTTATTTTACTCTTGAGGCGATGTTTATTTTAATTTGCAGAGATTCTAAAATCTTGATTCTATTATACAGACTGGAGTTTAGTATTGAATGAGTAATTATTAGCAATGAATGTGTTTTCTGTTTACCCTCTTACTTTGTCTTTAGGCAAATGTAGAGATTCTATGAACATGGTATACTTGTGTGGATTTAGAGTTGTATGCATTATGTCACAGGTGGATACTATTGAAGATATATACAAAAGGATGGAGAGGTTCTTAGCAAGTTCTGTACAATGCAAGGGAGAAAACTATATCAACCAAGGTTGCCCGATTGAAGCATATTATGCTTCAACATGGCGTAATCTTCGTATTTTTGTTGCTCTAAAACACAGAACATTCCATATAGGTTGAAATTGTAATTAACATTTCCCAGTTTTGATTGCCGATTGGAGAACTCTTGAATTATGGAGTTGAAAGAATCTGGGCTGCTGGATACATGAAAGGTTCACATCAGTAAGTTGGTTGGAATTACATATTATGTGTATTTAGCCTTTGTGTTATTGAGAGCGCTTGTCTTTAGAGTTGGGATCATAGAAGAATCTCTGTTAGCCTTGTGCTCAAATGTTTTTAATTGTTTTTATGATTGGGCTGGGTGTGGATTAATTCAACTTTGTCTTTCAAGTGAGTTTGAATCAGTGTAGCAATGTGCTCAAATGGTTTTATATGCACGTATAAGGTGATGGGTGTTTTACCTTTGATACAATGTTCTATGTGTCTTTGTTCAGACCTTAAAGCACAACCCAAATGGGAGGTTTGTGGCAGTCTCTGGTGACGGTGAATACACCGTATATACAGAGATTTGTGGCTGTCTCGAGTCAACCATGATACATAGGATGGCAAGGAGAGGGCGAAACATTCTTTTATTTTGGTACTTGGCAACCGGGTTGGGTTGGACTGACCCAAAACCAATTTTTAGTTCGGATAACGAAAACAATATCGGAGAGTATTACCATTATAAGTTCTTGTAAGCATCAATAGTAGACTTTGGATGACATTCATTCATTTAGCTCAACATAGTCCTGTTTTTTTATACCATTTTTGCTAAACTAGTTGATATTAGCTTTGACTTATTAGAGATAAAGCAAACCGCTAATCTACGCATTCGTAAGTAAATGGGCCACAATAGCTATTTGTAATTTCAAAGTACAATTTCTTGCAGCAATCAAATACCTGAATCTGCTTCAATGGCACGATCTTATCTTCCCAGCAAGATTTCTGAAATTGTTGCCCATTGGAGAAAGGACCTAAACACGGTAAGCTCTGATTTTTTTTAGTACTTTAAGCGTCCTTTTGACTACTTTTTTTTCCGAGATGTTTTTTGGTTGATTTTTCTTGTTATTTCTATTGTGGAATCACACTAATTCACCTTCTATCTAGACTATCTATTTGTCATGACTATGATAAAAATTAGGGAAGTAGTTTGACAAGGTTTAAGTGTATAACTGCAGGTTAACCAGAAAGTTGCAGATCCAGAAGAGTACCCAAATATGTTTGAGGACTGGCAAATTGCACTCGAGATTGAAGCAGTGGCTGTAGAGACTTTGTTATTATATCGTTCTCCCTTTTTCATTTCATTTCCAGTGAAGTAAACTACTTAATGTGGCTCTTATGAATATAAGTTCATTGGTAATTAATGTCTAGCTGGGATATTGGATTGAAGGATTGCCTTCAGGGTTACTCCTAAAGGCCAACAATGCCTCACATAACGGGTGAGTTCAAGTCAGGCACTAAAGTTCATAAATACTACAGTAGTTAACAAAATATTCAGAGGTATCAGATTCACCCCATTTACTAATGTATGACCATTGACCATATGGGTCAATGTGGGGTTATATTTTGTCTAGAACAGGTCAAATATAGCTAATTCTTCGTAATAAGCTTATGTTATCGTATTTAAAAATTTTAATTCTTTATTTCTTTTTTCATATCATAACTAGTGTGTCAAATTCGATTAAAAAAGATATAGCTGGTTAAGAATCGAAAACTTCAAATCAAATTTATTTCCAAGGTTTTATGCATTAGAAGTACACTTTGGGCTATTTCTACCTGTGAGAACCATTTGCAATTTTCCCGTTTAAGCTAAATATATATTTTTCCCACCTGGACACCTGGTCCATTACATATCACACATAACCTGAACCAACCAATTCGCTAATAAATGAGCCAAATTTTGCTAGTCAGATTCTTTGTATGGCTAAGAGGGTGTGCAGGGCCCACTGCCCTTAAGCCTTTTATGTGTATGTCAATGGCTGTTATAGAGTTTTTTCTATTAGAAAATGAAAGTTATAGTGGTGGATGGATGAGGATTGAGGAAGATGACTAGTTGACTGCCAATGATAAAAGGGAGTTTTTATATCTTTAGGACTTCAAGGTTGTTAGAAATTTTAAGTTCACCCCTCTAGTTTATGGAATTTACATATTTAGATTAAATGATTCGAGTATCATTCTACTATTTTACGAGTATTTGTTTGAAAGGTGATGTACAAATACCTATATGTTTGGAATCCCATTTTTTGAACTACTACAATATATTTTAAGTTAATAAGTTTTACTTTGTACTTGTGCTCATATTTTTGGTAAGTTTATAACATATTTATTATATATATACATTTTATACTTTTAAATTTTTTTCATATATGTTTGAATGTTTAAAACATTTATTTCATAATATTATGTTTTCATGTTTTTATTATTAACATATTAACTTAAGGGCCCATCTTTTAACCTCTGGTTCCGATATTTTTTTACGTTTACAGAGACGGCAAGACATCAGTATAGATCCATGAAAAACATTGCAGTTGAGGTCTATGATTACACCACAATGATCCTTTAACCTAGCTAGCTAGAATGGCAAGTCGAAAACTAAAAACTTAAAGTCACATGGGTTAAGGTTACTAGGCGTGTTTCTTGAAATGTACGTAGTAGTAATTACTCTTTTTGAACCTTTAAACATGTATACTTTTGCGAAAAACTTGTTCACCACTAATTTCACTGATTTTGCCGGCACAATGGCATATCTAGAACCTCCAGAGAATGGTAGCTTCTTGAATGGGTTTAGAGGTAAGTGTGGCATTTGGGGGTGTTTGGAAACTACTAGTTTTAGATTTGCTTTATCATTATTACAAAAATCTTTATATGCCTCTATTATTTTGAAGGCTTTCAATCACCTTCTATGCATGTATTTACGCATGATCAAAATGATGTGTCAACTTTAATATGTTTATAATTAATACAGCATGTTTTTACCATTATCAGTTGGTTGACGCAGCTCGTGACTAAGTCGCACGCAAACGATTTGGAGGATGATCAAAGCTCACTAATTTCCGCATTGACAGGTAAAATAGGACTGTAACACAATCTTAGATGTTTTTGAATGGACCAAAATGATTTTAACAATCTTAACTTTTTCCTTCTTTTTATAGATCAATAAGTTCATTGTCGTCTCCATGAAAGAAGGCATTCAACATTGCTAATGTTCTGTTCTGAACAAAGTTTGTGGATGGGGTCGCCACTGTTCAGTGGATGGTTAATTGCATCAAATCGAAGTAAATAATCATGTTTTTCAAGTATTGGAATAATTAACCTTAACAATGTAACAAATACACTCAAACTATACACACAAACCCACACTTTTTTTAACAAATTAAACAACCAACAACCATCGGTGCACCAAAACTAAAGACTCAAGATTCCTATTAAAATATAAACTTTAAATTAAGGACTTACTATACGTTTATTTAACTTGGAAAAAGGTTTTTTTAGGGAGGGTGGTATGTATTCAAAATAATTTCTTGATAAAACAGAAGTTACAAACGTTGCTTAGAGAATATACGGTAAAGAAAAGTCTATTGTCGTACGTTACGATCCATGTTTGTGGTTATTGTCAAATTCTGGTGTATAAAGTGTGACATCCGTCACCAAAACTGGTAATTTATTATAGCCTCTAACTTACATTTCAAATTTCTTGACTAGTCAATGTGCCTATATAGTATAACAAGCATAGAAATGTGGTGATCATTTCCAATATGGGATTTCTATTACTTGGATTTCAATAGTTTAGGATTTAGATATTCGATCTTCCTAAACGTAGATGACTATAACTATCCCCGAAATTTCTAGATGTGTAGTTGTTAGTCATATTTATTTTTTAGACGTTGATAAATTATTATACGTTACTTAGTGGTGAATAAAAATCAATAATTATCAAAGTAATTTATAATCAATACAAGTAGTAGGATAATAATAATAATAATAATAAGATTATACATCAAAATATGGAGGAGTATAACCTCCTTTAGGGGGGACGGCCAAAAGGGAAGAAAAAGGAAAGAAAAGAGAAATTATAATCCTATTAGAACTCTTGTTAAATTATATATTATCGTATCCTAATTACATTCAAACTCCAAAACACTTATCTCCATAATAAATATATATATATATATATATATTATATATATATATATATATTATATATATATATTATATATATATATTATATATATATATATATAATATATATATATATATATATAATATATATATATATATTATATATATATATTATATATATATATTATATATATATATTATATATATATATTATATATATATATTATATATATATATATATTATATATATATATATTATATATATATATTATATATATATATATATATTATATATATATATTATATATATATATTATATATATATATTATATATAGAAGATATCATATCTTGGGGTAAATCACTTGTCTTCTCTTTTCTATATATATATATATAAGTATATCCTTTATTTAATAATCTTTATTATAAGTAACCTATGTTGATGAATATATATACTATGGCAAAATTTATAATAATGAATGAAAGGGTTTCTTTTAGGTTAAATCAAGAACTTAAAGTATAGATCATATTAATGTTAAAAGTTTACATATTTATTGTAGCATAATAATTAATGTAATTAAAGAAATTCAATTAAGAGGGCATGGAAATCATAATAACAGATTAATATAGGTGTTGGAAAGATTTGAAAGTTTATATATGAGTATTTAGTTGTAATGGTCTTTAAAACAGTAAGTGGAGTTATTTCAGAATCTGGACAGATTCGGTTTGTCAACTTTGAAAGGTCGTATCTTGGTAATGGAAGATGGTTAAGTCACGTTTTTGGTGTCTAAAATTAAGTTCAGGAAGTCTACTTTCTGTTGGAATTGGTTTCGTGTCAAAATACGAAGTTTAAGTTCGTCAAAAGAATTTTATGAGAAAACTGCGCAAATCTGAGTTTTCCGAACAGATTTCGGTCGACTTCAAATAGTCATATCTTGGTCAATTTTAAGAACTGGAAGTTTATTTTTTTTCCAGAAACATTTTTAAGATGTTAAGAGTTGATAGTAAAAAAATTGGATTTTTTTGAAGCTCCGAAGGTCCTTAACTTTTATAAAACTTTTCTGTGCGCAAACAGTGAATTTTCTGACTAGTCTGTAAATATCGAATTTTTAAAAGTAGTTAAAGTACAAAATAAATTCTTTAAAAATTCATGTAAGTATCTAACACATAAAAGTTACAGTGGTAAAAATTTAAGGTCATGGTTAGTTCGTTTGTTCCAGATTAAAAATAGATAAATTTACCAAAAATTTCAGTGAATATGAACTTGTAGAAACCAATCATAAATCATTAAAACAAATACTCTATATTAAGTTTATGACTTGTAACTTAATAATACATAACAAATCAGGTTGGGAATATTTTTGAAAGTAGCCATATATGTATATCATCAAATACGGGTTACAATGGACGGTTATTGACCATGTCCATAATTGTAACTTGTTCTTGTATATGTGTTGTGTAGATTCTAGTGATCATTTTGGACTTTGCACAACTACTTGCTTGTTGAGGTGAGTTTCGTGGCCCCTTTTTATTTTATTTCTTTGGGGGAAAATGATGCTCAAAACATTTTTCATTTCATTTACTAGCTGTGCCAAAACTAGTTTGTTTTATTGGACAAATACGTGTAATTATGAAATGTGTATGCTAGCTTTGCTTGTGTTGATTACAATGATGCAATAGATGTCTGTCGATATCTATTTGAAGACAATTTACGGCAATAGATGTCTTTCGATATCTATTGAAGACAAGTTAACGACAATGGATAACAATGATAACAATTAACCAACTTTATACTTCAGCTGGTAGTTTGTTGGTACAACAATGTGTGATTGAGTTGTTGGCAAGTGATGTGATTGAGTTGTTGGCAAGCAGTGGTGAGTTTATGTTGTTGGATAACTATGATGGCATTGATCAGTATTTGGTATGCATACATGCTACTACATGTTTATATTTACACTATTGTCCAAACTTCTTATATCATGCACAGCAAATTCATTTGTATTACATTAAACCTACGAACTCACCAACGTTATGTTGACATTTTCGAGCATTCATTTTCAGGTAATAACAATGCTTAAGGAGAGTGAGCATATGGACTTTAGGAAGACCAATAAAGAGATCCTTCATGGACTCCTAGCTTTGCATTTGAACAATTGAACTTTATTTGCTATTTGCTACATCTTTTGCTATTTGAGGCGTGTTGCCTAGATCTATCCCGCTTGTGGGAATTACTTTTATTTGTATTTCATTTAGTATGACTCTATTATAAATTCCATGTGCTATGCTATATGTTTTCGTCATATCCTACGTTTCCGCCTAAGGTGGGGTGTGACAGACTGGTATCAGAGCCATGGTTATAGAGAATTAGGTGGTTTGGCCTAGACTATAACCTAAGTACCCTCATATAGCGTACATAATAGGAACTATTTGTGCATCTTATATGTGTGAGTACTTTCATTAGATAGCACTGGTTATGTGAGACTTATATTTGCGTTAAATTGTTAATTATGATGAAACCTTATGTGCTTAGATTAGTGCAAGTTTCGACTCTTACTTTAACGTAGCTAGTTTTTACTTAGTCATGGCACGTACAAAGAAAACAGCCCGTAAGAGTTGCGCATGGAGATCCTGGTTCGCCGCCCGTCGACAACGTCAAATGCCGTTTCAGAATCCTAGAGTTCCCTCTGAAAGCGAGCCGTCAGAAGACCCTAACTACTACCCTAAGACAATTATAGAGTATCAAAATCCTACAGATAACTCTGAGAGTGAGCCGGAAGAAGACCCGGACTATGATTCGAAGGCAGACCCCGAAAGAGTTCATAAGGAAAACACAACGGAGGCTGCGATAAAAGACTTTAAAAGAGAAAACATAAAGAATCCAACCAAAGGACCGCATAACAAGAACCTTGATGTGACCAATTTATACCTATCGCCCACATCATTATTGGCCTTTTTATTAAGTGTTTTATGTCGATTTTGTGTGCATTTGGCGCGTTTATGGTGTTTGTTAGTGTTTCAGGCTCTAAACAGGTTACGTGTCCATTTGGTGCAATTTCGGATGTTTTCTGAGGCCAAGAAGTTGATTTATGAGTTCGAGAGTTGTTTTAAGTTGAGAAGATGGAAAATTTCAGCAAGTTCATAGTGAAAAGGTTGTCTTCGGACCAGCAGGATTACACTGCGCCGCAGTGGGAGCATCACCAGCCCACTGCGCCGCAGTCGGCTAAGTGGAAAGGCACAATTAGACCAGTGATTTTGGACTGCGCCGCAGTGGGGGTGACCAAGGCCCACTGCGCCGCAGTCACCTATGATGAAATTGAACGACTAGTCCAGTGGAATTAGACTGCGCCGCAGTGGGGAGTTCATATGCCCACTGCGCCGCAGTAAAGCTGAAGACAAACGAGCCCGAGACCAGTGATATTGGACTGCGCCGCAGTGGGGGCATCACTCGCCCACTGCGCCGCAGTAAGAGTACGGGGCTGAAGGGTTTTTGACCCATTTTTGCATCAGATTTCAGGGGGTATAAATAGAAAACAAAACCTAATTTCCCAACTTATCAAAACTCTTTCTAAGAGCTGCCCTCCAAGGAATTCCTTCAAGGTTCAAAGGCTAAGATTTCTTCCTCCGATTCATTGAAGATTCACGGGCACCCACTTAGATCGTATCTACTTTTATTGTCTTGCAATTTCTATTTCTCAAACGATTGGTACATCATGTTCTTCCTTTATTTTGATTGTTATTTTACATTAATCATGAGTGGCTAAACATTCAATCATCCACCTTGATGAAACTAGACGAATGATGTGATTGCTATATGTTTTAATTCAAAGAGTTGTTTTTCAATTATCGTTGTGTTGAGATCTTGATGATTTAATTCCTTTATTTATATTATTATGATATTGGTGGCATGTGTGTTCTTCGTTAGTGGTACTAGTTGGATACATATGTGATTTTCAAACGGTTGCTTGTCTATGAGCAATTATCACTAGTTCATGGTATGATAGTGAATATCATTTTAATAAAAGGAATCATTTTGTCAACGTGATTTGAAACGGTTGGTGGTACCACGTTTTAATTCACACAGGCACAATTGTTAATTGGATAATCAAGCAAACTAATTGTTGGTAAGGTTGTCTAGGCATTGGTGGTACCGGCTTGGGTAATTAAACTAGCAACTTAGGTGTTTGGGTGATTTGTGAGCGGTTGGTGGTACCACGCGAGCATTTTATCCTTTCACGATTATCTTTTCAACTCAATGAATTTGGTCTTAATTGAATGCAATCATGTTTGAAGTCTAGCGAATTCAAGGTGGATGATCTTTACTATTATTGTTTGAAGCTTTTCTTTACTTTTAAGTGTTTTGTCTTTTAAATTTACTTAATTTAATTGTCAAAGTGAGATTCAAAGTGTTCCACCCTGTTTTCCAAACTACTTTATTAGACAATTGATTCAAACCAATCCCCGTGAACGAACCTAGACTTACTTTGTAACTATATTGCATACGATCGGGTCCACTGCCCGATAGTGTGTAGTAGTGAGTTTCGAGGTATTTCTTGTTTTAAATTTTTAAACTCGATTTCACACATCAAGTTTTTGGCGCCGCTGTCGGGGATTGTGTGCCGTTTTAGTTGTTAATTTAGTGGTTTGATCCTTCCTCACGCGTGAGGAAGTTATTTGCTTTAATAGTTTAGCTTTTCTTTTCTTATCTTATCACAGGTGCAGTTGACGTGTTTGGTTAGTTGTGTTTTGCAGGTCTACTTCTTAGTTGATGAACTTGCGGTCTTCGGGTTTACCTCTAAATAGTCCTTTGAGAACACCAACAAGACGTAGGTTTAACTTCACAACACCTACACCATTCTCACCTATTGCTAGACCCACTCCTGATTCGGACGAAGAAGGGTTCTATTTGGACGAGTTTTTCAATTTAGAAGTTAAGTTAGAAGAGGAAATGGGAGACGAAGAAAGGGATCCGAATGATATACATTATGGTGAGAGGGTCCGTACTATTCCTGCCAACCGTGGTAGTCCTATAAGACCTCCGGCCATTGCTCATGATTTCAATCTGAAAGGTAATCATCTTAAAAGTATTGAGGAGCAACAGTTTGATGGCAAAAGGAAATGGGATCCATACCAACACTTGGAAAGGTTTGAAAAGTTGGCACGGTTATACCAATATGGGCAAAACCAAATGGATGCCGTTAAGCTTGAAACATTTCCCATGTCCATTACCGGGGATGCTCTAGATTGGTTTAATGATCTTCCAGAAAATTCGATCACAACTTGGAACCAACTCAAGCAAGCTTTCATTGGTGAGTTTTATTCACTTAGAACTCAAAGGAAGTTGGAGAATTTGATTAGGTCCTTTGACCAAGATGAAGATGAAGATGTGGTAGATGCATGGATTCGGTTTAAGGAAATGTTGAGGAATTGTCCGGCCATAACATGACTAAGGAGCAATATGTTGAGCTTTTCTTTGATGGCCTAGATAAGAAGTCTAAGTGGGAGTTAGGATATGCTTTTGGGGGTGGTTTCAACAAGATCACACCAAATGAAGGTTTTGAAATTTTGGAGTCCATGGCAAAAACCAAATGGATGCCGTTAAGCTTGAAACATTTCCCATGTCCATTACCGGGGATGCTCTAGATTGGTTTAATGATCTTTCGGAAAATTCGATCACAACTTGGAACCAACTCAAGCAAGCTTTCATTGGTGAGTTTTATTCACTTAGAACTCAAAGGAAGTTGGAGAATTTGATTAGGTCCTTTGACCAAGATGAAGATGAAGATGTGGTAGATGCATGGATTCGGTTTAAGGAAATGTTGAGGAATTGTCCGGGCCATAACATGACTAAGGAGCAATATGTTGAGCTTTTCTTTGATGGCCTAGATAAGAAGTCTAAGTGGGAGTTAGGATATGCTTTTGGGGGTGGTTTCAACAAGATCACACCAAATGAAGGTTTTGAAATTTTGGAGTCCATGGCAAAGGACAATGCGAATATGGATGATGATAGATTCTTGAAGAATGAGAGAAGGTTAAAGAAAGGTACTAGCCAAGGTAGGGTTGCAAAGGTTGAAGCTAGTCATGATTCTGGGATGATTGGAGAGATTAGAGCGCTATCTGAGCGCATGGAAAAGGGATTTGCTATGCAAGAGAATCGGTTTGGGGCAATTGAGAGGGATGTTAAGGTAGTAGCCGATGGATGTGATCATTGTGGTGATATGCATTATTCTGATGAGTGTCCCAATCGGGGACCCGAAGATGTGAGTTACATCCAGAATCAACAACAAGGGAGCTACCCGCGCAATACCGGTTTCCAGAACCGTTCTTCAGGTAATCCTTCTTATAACTCTTCTTTTCCTACTAATAATTCTCGTTTTTCAGGAAATAGGTGGCAAAGGGATAACTTTCAGAGTCAGCCACAACAACAAACTCAACAAGGAAAAGGATCAGGTTCTTCTTCTAATGCCGATCCAAATGCCGAGTTGAGGGAGATGATGAAACAGTTGGTGACTAATCAGGCTGAGACAAACACTAGCATTCAGATGATTCGGGATGATACTAAGGCATTGAATGAGAGGTTGGATAGGATAGATGGCAAGGTAGAGATAAATATGAAGAATCAATGTGTTAACTTTAAGGATCTTGAGAGTAGGATGGCTGCCCTTTCTAGGCCTCCAGGTACTTTACCTAGCAGTACTCAACAGAATCCTAAGCCTCAGTTTAGCATGGGGCCAATTCAGGGGCAGAAGTACACTCCACCTCAAGCCCGTAATGAGGAAGCCAAGGCCATCACCACTCGTACAGGTAAATCCTATGACCCTCCTACTATACCTGATGTTGTTGTTTCAGATGTGCAGGAAAAAGGGAGTGATGATGATGAAGTTGATGAAGAGATTGAGATGGAGGAGAATCCGACCGTGAAGACTCCGGTCACTCCACCAAAACCGGATGTGGTTCCAGAGGTTAAGCCATATAAGCCAAAGGTTCCATTTCCACAGCGGTTCAGGAAGGCAAAGTTAAAGGAAAATATAACAAGTTTGTTCAAATGATTTCAAATGTTCATATTAATGTGCCTTTAGTTGATTTGATACAGGGGATGCCTCATTATGCCAAGTTCATTAAGGAGCTTGTGACGGATAAAGGAAAGATGGAGGAGGCAAAAGCTACTTTTCTCAATGCCGAGTGTTCTGCTATCTTGCAGAACCGCATTCCCCCTAAGCTTGAAGACCCAGGGAGTTTCCTTATTACTTGCTCTATTAGAACCATAATTTGTAAGGCTTTGGCTGATTTAGGTGCTAGCATTAATTTGATGCCTTACTCGGTTTGGAGTAAGTTGGCTTTAGGAATCCTTCGCCCGACTCGCATGAGTATTAGACTAGCTGACCATTCATTTCAGTATCCCATGGGGATTGCTGAAAACATTAGAGTCAACATGGGCCATATTGTTTTTCTTGTTGACTTCGTTATCCTCGAGATGGAGGAGGATGCACAGGTACCCCTTATTCTTGGACACCCATTCCTTAATACCGCGGATGCTATCATCCGTGTGAAGGATAAGGAAATTTCTTTGGGTGTGGGTACGGATAGAATTATTTTTAATGTTGAGAAGTCTATCAAGCATTCATATTCTAATGATGAGTCTTGTTTCAGGATTGATGTCATTGATGATGTTTTAGACCGAGAGTTTCAGGAATTGATGGAGACCGATATTGGAGATGAGGAGACTGCTGATTTAGGGTCGGGAGATATATCTGATGATGATTTGTTTGCAGAGGTTATGGCGCTTAGCTTGGATGAGACACTGATGTGCTAAATCGAGTTTAAAATTTAAAACTAGAAGTACCTCGAAACTCACTACTACACACTATCGGGCAGTGGACCCGATCGTATGCAATATAGTTACAAAGTAAGTCCAGGTTCGTTCACGGGGATTGGTTTGAATCAATTGTCTAATAAAGTAGTTTGGAAAACAGGGTGGAACACTTTGAATCTCACTTTGACAAATAAATTAAAGTAAATATAAAAGACTAAACACGTAAAAGTAAAGGTAAAGCTTCAAACAATAATAGTAAAGATCATCCACCTTGACTTCGCTAGACTTCAAACATGATTGCATTCAATTAAGACCAAATTCATTGAGAGTTGACACGATAATCGTGAAAGGATAAAATGCTCGCGTGGTACCACCAACCGCTCACAAGGCACCCAATCACCTAAGTTGCTAGTTTAATTACCCAAGCCGGTACCACCAATGCCTAGACAACCTTACCAACAATTAGTTTGCTTGATCAACAAATTACCAATTGTACCTATGTGAATTAAAACGTGGTACCACCAACCGTTTCTAAACACGTTGACAAAATGATTCCTTTTATTAAAATGACATTCACTATCATACCATGAACTAGTGATAATTGCTCATAGACAAGCAACCATTTGAAAATCACATCTGTATCCAACTAGTACCACTAACGAAGGACACACATGCCACCAATATCATAATAATAAATATAAAGGAATTAAATCATCAAGATCTCGACACAACGATAAATGAAATCAACTCTTGGAATTAAAACATATAGCAATCACGTCATTCATCTAGTTTCATCAAGGTGGGTGATTAAAAGATTAGCCACTCATGATTAAATTGAAATAACAATCAAAATAAAGGAAGAACATGATGTACCAATCGTTTGAGAATAGAAATTGCGAGACAATAAAATAGATACGATCTAGATGGGTGCACGTGAATCTTCAATGAATCGGAAGACGATGAAATCTTGATTTGATCCTTGAAGGTGTTCCTTGTAGTGCAGCTCCTAGAAAGAAAACTTGATGCTTTGGGAATTAGGTTATGTTTTCTATTTATACCTCCCTTTAATCTGAAGCAAAAGCTGCCCAAAACCTTTCAGCCCCGTACTCTCACTACGGCGCAGTGGGCGAGTGATGCCCCCACTGCGGCGCAGTGCTTATACACTGCCTTTGGTGCTCGTTGGTCAAGGCTGACTGCGGCGCAGTGGGCACCTGCAAACCCCACTGCGGCGCAGTCCAATGTTACTGGACTCGATGCTCATTTCCTTGAGATGACTGCGGCGCAGTGGACTTGTTCACCACCACTGCGTTGCAGTATAAATATACTGAACCGAAGGCCACACATCAACTTATGAAGACTTGCATATTTTCTATCTCTTTTCACCTTAATAACTCTCAAACTCTCCAATCAACTTCATGGCCTCAAAATTACTCGAAATTGCACCAAACGGAAACGTCTCCTGTTTAGAACCTGAAACCACTAACAAAACCCATAAACGCGCCAAATGCCAGCAAAATCGACTAAAAACATATAATAAAAAAGCCAATAACGATGTGGGCGATGGGTATAAATTGGTCATATCAGACACCTCCCGAGGTTGAGAGTTTTGAGGAGGTTGTTGCTGATGGAAGTTCGAGGGTACCGAATTCGGTTGATGTACCACCAACTGATTTAGAGCTTAAGCCATTACCTTCCCACTTGGAGTATGCTTATTTGTCAGGTGAATCTTCTTTACCCGTGGTTATCTCGTCCTCACTCTCGAGTGACGAGAAAGATTGTCTTTTATCTGTGCTTCGAGCCCATAAGCGGGCTTTTGCTTGGAAGACCACCGATATTCCAGGTATTAGTCCTAACTTCTGCCAGCATAAGATTGATTTTCTTGATGACGTTAAGCCCGTTGTCCAGAGACAAAGGAGGCTTAATCCGAACATGAAAGAAGTTGTTAAGAAAGAGGTTATTAAGTTGTTAGATGCAGGGATCATTTTTCCTATTGCTGATAGTCCATGGGTAAGTCCTGTCCACTGTGTGCCCAAAAAGGGGGGCATGACAGTCATTGAAAATGATAATAAAGAGCTTTTGGCCACTAGGACTATAACGGGTTGGCGGGTTTGTATTGATTACCGTAAGCTTAATGATGCCACCCGTAAGGATCACTTTCCCCTGCCTTTCATTGATCAGATGTTAGAAAGACTTGCAGGTAATGAGTATTTTTGTTTCTTAGATGGGTTCTCCGGGTACTTCCAAATACCCATTGATCCCAAGGATCAAGAAAAGACCACCTTCACATGCCCATTTGGTACTTTTGCTTACCGGCGAATGCCGTTTGGTTTGTGTAATGCCCCAGGCACCTTTCAAAGGTGCATGATAGCTATTTTCCAGGACATGCTTGAAACCTCCATGGAGGTCTTCATGGATGATTTCTCGGTTTTTGGGGACTCTTTCCAGACTTGCTTGCATAACTTAGAAAGGATGTTGGAACGGTGTGAGAGGGCACACCTTGTTTTGAATTGGGAAAAGTGTCATTTCATGGTGACCGAGGGTATTGTGTTAGGGCATAAAGTGTCTAAGGCCGGGATTGAAGTTGATAGGGCTAAGATAGATGTTATAGCCAAATTACCCCCGCCTTCCAATGTGAAAGGGGTAAGGAGTTTTCTTGGACATGCCGGTTTTTACCGCCGTTTCATTAAGGATTTTTCTAAGATTACTCGTCCTATGACCCACTTGTTGGAGAAGGACGTCCCTTTTGTATTTGATGATGCTTGTTTAAGTGCTTTTCAGGTCTTGAAGGAGAAGTTGACTAACTCTCCTATCATGGTTGGACCGGATTGGGAATTGCCATTCGAGTTGATGTGCGATGCAAGTGACTATGCTGTGGGAGCCGTGCTTGGGCAAAGGATGGAAAAGCATTTCAAGCCCATTTACTTTGCTAGTAAAACTTTGAACCCCGCCCAGCAGAATTATACAACTACAGAGAAGGAGTTGCTTGCAGTGGTCTTTGCATTTGATAAGTTTAGATCATATCTAGTTTTGAGTAAGACCATAGTTTTTACTGACCATTCAGCCCTGAAATACCTGTTCTCGAAACAGGATGCTAAACCCAGGCTTATCCGTTGGATTCTTTTGTTGCAAGAATTTGATATAGAAATCAAGGATAAGAAAGGGGCTGAAAATTTGGCTGCCGACCATTTGAGTCGTTTGGAAGATCCTCACCGGGAGGAACTTCGTGAAGGGGAGATCAATGATCACTTCCCTGATGAATCTTTAATGTTTATATCTAATTCTGATGATGCTCCTTGGTTTGCAGATATTGCTAATTATTTGGTTGCAGGTGAGATACCGAATGATTTCACGTCCCAGCAAAAGAAGAAGCTCGTATCGGATGCTAAGTACTATTTTTGGGATAGCCCATACTTGTTTCGTGTTTGTGCAGATGGTATGGTAAGGAGATGTGTAGCTGGGGCTGAGACGAGGGAGATTCTTGATGCTTGTCATTATGGTCCAACTGGAGGTCATTACGGTCCTTCGGTTACAGGTAAAAAAGTGTTTGATGCAGGTTTCTATTGGCCTACCATTTTCAAAGAGGCTCAAACTTTGGTAGAGACTTGTGACATTTGTCAAAGACAAGGGAGCATTACCAAGCGGGATGAGATGCCTCAACAAAGCATTCAGGTATGTGAGGTATTTGATATTTGGGGCATAGACTTCATGGGACCATTCCCACCGTCTAACAAGTTTCAATATATTCTTGTTGCCGTTGACTACGTGTCTAAATGGGCTGAAGCCAAGGCTTTGCCCACGAATGACGCGAGGGTAGTCATTGATTTCCTTAAACAGTTATTTTGTCGATTTGGTTGCCCTAGAGCTTTGATTAGTGACCGAGGAACCCATTTTGCAAATCATCAATTAGCTAAGGTCATGAAAAGATATGGTGTTGTGCATTACTTTTCTACTTCCTATCATCCACAAACTAGTGGACAAGTAGAAAACACCAATAGGGCCCTGAAAAGAATCTTAGAGAAGACTGTTGGTGATAATCCCAAGGTTTGGTCAAAGAAGTTAGATGACGCCTTGTGGGCGTTTAGGACGGCTTTTAAGACGCCGATTGGCACCACGCCATACCGGTTGCTCTATGGTAAGACTTGTCATCTCCCTATTGAGATAGAGCATAAGGCATATTGGGCATTGAGGAACTTGAACTTGGATATGATGGAAGCTAGTGAACTTAGAATGTTGCAACTTCATGAGCTCGATGAGCTTAGGTTGGGTGCATATGAGAATTCTAGGCTTTACAAGGAGCGAACCAAGGTATGGCATGACAAAAGGATCCGTAGAAAGGAATTTAAGGTTGGAGCTAAGGTTTTGTTGTTTTTGTCTAAGTTTAAGATCAAACAACCTAAGCTAACTTCTAGGTGGATTGGTCCTTTTGTTATCAAGCATGTTTATCCTTCGGGTTATGTTGAATTGTTTAAGAGAAATGGAGACGGTTCTTTCATTGTAAATGGTCATAGACTTAAGTTGTACTTGGAAGAAGAGCAAGTTGAGGGGATAATCGAGGAGATCCCCGTTTTTGAATTGGAAACTTGAAGGTTGGTCGAGTCTAGCTAATGACTCGTAAATAAATTAAGCGCTTCTCGGGAGGCAACCCGTGTTATTTTATTGCATTTTGTTTTCTTTTTATTAGTTAGATTTGATGTTATTTTGTCAAGAAAGTGCAGGTGCAAATTTGGTGTGAAGCGGATTGAGGTAAGTTGTTTTAAATTTGTCATACAAAATTTTTCTAAGGAAAAAAAAAGACCACTGCCAGTGGTGGTGTGTGTGTGCCACTGCGCCGCAGTGACTACTCCCTGACCTGCAAGTGCTTTTAACCTCACTGCGCCGCAGTGGGGTGTGTTGCCACTGCGCCGCAGTGGTGGTGTATGTGTGCCACTGCGCCGCAGTGGTGGTGTGTTGCCACTGCGCCGCAGTGGTGGTGTGTTGCCACTGCGCCGCAGTGGTGGTGTGTTGCCACTGCGCCGCAGTGGTGGTGTGTGTGTGCCACTGCGCCGCAGTGGTGGTGTGTGTGTGCCACTGCGCCGCAGTGAGGATGCAAGTCTCACTGCGCCGCAGTGAGGGATGCCAAGTCTCACTGCGCCGCAGTGAGGGATGCCAAGTCTCACTGCGCCGCAGTGGTGGTGTGTGTGTGCCACTGCGCCGCAGTGACTACTCCCTGACCTGCAAGTCTCACTGCGCCGCAGTGAGGGATGCCAAGTCTCACTGCGCCGCAGTGAGGGATGCCAAGTCTCACTGCGCCGCAGTGAGGGATGCCAAGTCTCACTGCGCCGCAGTGAGGTGCCAAGTCTCACTGCGCCGCAGTGAGGGATGCCAAGTCTCACTGCGCCGCAGTGAGGTGCCAAGTCTCACTGCGCCGCAGTGAGGGATGCCAAGTCTCACTGCGCCGCAGTGAGGTGCCAAGTCTCACTGCGCCGCAGTGAGGGATGCCAAGTCTCACTGCGCCGCAGTGAGGTGCCAAGTCTCACTGCGCCGCAGTGAGGGATGCCAAGTCTCACTGCGCCGCAGTGAGGTGCCAAGTCTCACTGCGCCGCAGTGAGGGATGCCAAGTCTCACTGCGCCGCAGTGAGGTGCCAAGTCTCACTGCGCCGCAGTGAGGGATGCCAAGTCTCACTGCGCCGCAGTGAGGTGCCAAGTCTCACTGCGCCGCAGTGAGGGATGCCAAGTCTCACTGCGCCGCAGTGAGGTGCCAAGTCTCACTGCGCCGCAGTGAGGGATGCCAAGTCTCACTGCGCCGCAGTGAGGTGCCAAGTCTCACTGCGCCGCAGTGAGGGATGCCAAGTCTCACTGCGCCGCAGTGAGGATGCCAAGTCTCACTGCGCCGCAGTGAGGGATGCCAAGTCTCACTGCGCCGCAGTGGTGGTGTGTGTGTGCCACTGCGCCGCAGTGAACCTGCAAGTACTCACTGCGCCGCAGTGAGGTGCCAAGTCTCACTGCGCCGCAGTGAGGGATGCCAAGTCTCACTGCGCCGCAGTGAGGGTGCCAAGTCTCACTGCGCCGCAGTGAGGGATGCCAAGTCTCACTGCGCCGCAGTGTCTCACTGCGCCGCAGTGAGAACTCACTGTTCAGAAATTTCGTGTTTAATGCAGTTTTGAGTTTTGCATTCCACATTTGACGTTCTTGTTTGTTTTATTATTTGTGATTGCAGACCGCAGAACAGAGACGACAAATGGAAGTTGGACAAGGAAGCGGGACCGCTGAGGCCCCTGCTAAGAGAGCTAGAAAGGAAGTCGAAATTCCGGATTTAAAGTTTGGAGAGGACGATATGGGTGAGGTTCACGAATGGTTAGAGTTCAATGGGGCTAGGCAACCCCATAAGAACAACTTCTTGAATAAACTCTATACGCTTCATCGTCAGGTAGTATGCCCTCCCAAGTATCTTGATCCTATTTTTGCTAGAAATTATGGGGTACAGGAGGATATCCGTAGGTGGTTTCGTATTGAGGTTCAAATTGGTGACCAGGTTGTTAGTAGTGATATGTGGCACAATATTTTCAATAATCGGGAACCAGTTTTTCGTGAACTTTGTCTTGAGTTTTATTCTTCATTAAAATTGACTAGGGAGTTGCATAAAGTGAAGAATATTTTTGAGGAGAGGATTGTTACATTTTTCTGCGGGGGACAGCCTAGGAAGTTATCTATTCCTGAATTTGGTTTTTACTGTGGTATGTATACGAGGGAGCAGTTAGATAATCAAGATTTTAGGGCTTTGTTGAGGAAAGGTTTATATGTGAAACAGGATTTGGGTGATGGAGAGTCGATACCTCGGTATTGGACTCGTATTTCGGGGGGACACGATTGGCCTACTGGTGGCTCTGTTAGTGTGTCGAAGATTAGAAGTGTGAAGCTGAGGTTGTTGCACCGGATGATTGTCACGTTTCTGGTTCAAAGGTCCACCCATTGGGACAAAGCTTATCAGTTGGATCTGTGGTTAATAAAGTTATTTTCTGAGGGGGCACCTAGGAGGTTTGCTTTGGCCCCGATGGTTGTTTTGGATAGGATGGTGAATCACTCGGATTCACAGTTGGTGCTTGGGCAGTTTATCACCCGTCTTTACAAAAGGATGGGAGTTTTTGATCTTGATGCATGCCAGGAGGACTTGTCTTTACAGGTACCACAAGAGCATTTAACTGAGAAGGAGTTGATAATAGCTAAAATTGTGAAGAAGCCGAAAAAGAATGAGCAGGCAAGGTTGTTAGAGGATACAGGTGTTATTGCTGAACCGCCTCCAATTGTGGAGGCCGCTGAGGATGTTGAGATGGGGGATGCTCCTCAGGAGCAACCCAGGCCGCGTGCTCGCACCATTCCTGTCCCGAGTTCATTTGATCTCACACTCCTGGGACAGACGGTGCAGAATATTTATGATGATCAGCAGCAGAGCAGGAGAGCATTCGATGAGTACCAGAGGAGGATGGACCAGGACATGACTTGGCTTGGTTCTCAGCAGGCTCACTCAAACTACACTCTGGATTATTATCAGCCGATGTGGCAGGCACAGTTTGAGGGGAAGGAGTTTGTCAGACCAGACCCGATTCCTGATTTTAGCCCACCACCCATCCATGTTCCCACTTATCGACAGGGCGGCGGTTCTTTCTTTCCTATGTCTGCCCCGGGGGACATGTCATCACGGCCCCATATCCTGGGAGGATCTCCTCGTGGTCCCGTACAATTTGGGTCTTTTCAGGGTGGTCGTGATAAAAAAAAAAAAAAAAAAAAAAAAAAAAAAAAAAAAAAAAAAAAAAAAAAAAAAAAAAAAAAAAAAAAAAAAAAAAAAAAAAAAAAAAAAAAAAAAAAAAAAAAAAAAAAAAAAAAAAAAAAAAAAAAAAAAAAAAAAAAAAAAAAAAAAAAAAAAAAAAAAAAAAAAAAAAAAAAAAAAAAAAAAAAAAAAAAAAAAAAAAAAAAAAAAAAAAAAAAAAAAAAAAAAAAAAAAAAAAAAAAAAAAAAAAAAAAAAAAAAAAAAAAAAAAAAAAAAAAAAAAAAAAAAAAAAAAAAAAAAAAAAAAAAAAAAAAAAAAAAAAAAAAAAAAAAAAAAAAAAAAAAAAAAAAAAAAAAAAAAAAAAAAAAAAAAAAAAAAAAAAAAAAAAAAAAAAAAAAAAAAAAAAAAAAAAAAAAAAAAAAAAAAAAAAAAAAAAAAAAAAAAAAAAAAAAAAAAAAAAAAAAAAAAAAAAAAAAAAAAAAAAAAAAAAAAAAAAAAAAAAAAAAAAAAAAAAAAAAAAAAAAAAAAAAAAAAAAAAAAAAAAAAAAAAAAAAAAAAAAAAAAAAAAAAAAAAAAAAAAAAAAAAAAAAAAAAAAAAAAAAAAAAAAAAAAAAAAAAAAAAAAAAAAAAAAAAAAAAAAAAAAAAAAAAAAAAAAAAAAAAAAAAAAAAAAAAAAAAAAAAAAAAAAAAAAAAAAAAAAAAAAAAAAAAAAAAAAAAAAAAAAAAAAAAAAAAAAAAAAAAAAAAAAAAAAAAAAAAAAAAAAAAAAAAAAAAAAAAAAAAAAAAAAAAAAAAAAAAAAAAAAAAAAAAAAAAAAAAAAAAAAAAAAAAAAAAAAAAAAAAAAAAAAAAAAAAAAAAAAAAAAAAAAAAAAAAAAAAAAAAAAAAAAAAAAAAAAAAAAAAAAAAAAAAAAAAAAAAAAAAAAAAAAAAAAAAAAAAAAAAAAAAAAAAAAAAAAAAAAAAAAAAAAAAAAAAAAAAAAAAAAAAAAAAAAAAAAAAAAAAAAAAAAAAAAAAAAAAAAAAAAAAAAAAAAAAAAAAAAAAAAAAAAAAAAAAAAAAAAAAAAAAAAAAAAAAAAAAAAAAAAAAAAAAAAAAAAAAAAAAAAAAAAAAAAAAAAAAAAAAAAAAAAAAAAAAAAAAAAAAAAAAAAAAAAAAAAAAAAAAAAAAAAAAAAAAAAAAAAAAAAAAAAAAAAAAAAAAAAAAAAAAAAAAAAAAAAAAAAAAAAAAAAAAAAAAAAAAAAAAAAAAAAAAAAAAAAAAAAAAAAAAAAAAAAAAAAAAAAAAAAAAAAAAAAAAAAAAAAAAAAAAAAAAAAAAAAAAAAAAAAAAAAAAAAAAAAAAAAAAAAAAAAAAAAAAAAAAAAAAAAAAAAAAAAAAAAAAAAAAAAAAAAAAAAAAAAAAAAAAAAAAAAAAAAAAAAAAAAAAAAAAAAAAAAAAAAAAAAAAAAAAAAAAAAAAAAAAAAAAAAAAAAAAAAAAAAAAAAAAAAAAAAAAAAAAAAAAAAAAAAAAAAAAAAAAAAAAAAAAAAAAAAAAAAAAAAAAAAAAAAAAAAAAAAAAAAAAAAAAAAAAAAAAAAAAAAAAAAAAAAAAAAAAAAAAAAAAAAAAAAAAAAAAAAAAAAAAAAAAAAAAAAAAAAAAAAAAAAAAAAAAAAAAAAAAAAAAAAAAAAAAAAAAAAAAAAAAAAAAAAAAAAAAAAAAAAAAAAAAAAAAAAAAAAAAAAAAAAAAAAAAAAAAAAAAAAAAAAAAAAAAAAAAAAAAAAAAAAAAAAAAAAAAAAAAAAAAAAAAAAAAAAAAAAAAAAAAAAAAAAAAAAAAAAAAAAAAAAAAAAAAAAAAAAAAAAAAAAAAAAAAAAAAAAAAAAAAAAGGGTAAGTAGAGTAAAAAGTTCAGTAAAAAAAAAAAAAAAAAAAAAAAAAAAAAAAAAAAAAAAAAAAAAAAAAAAAGAAAAAAAAAAAAGAACTTGGGCTACTAGTGGGTACTTCTCATTTTTATATGTCTAGAGTTTTGTTGTATCATTAAGAATGGAAGACTTGGTTGCTCTTAAGTTGTTTGAAGTTGATACACCACAATGGTGTCGGGTTTGTTTGGTTACTTTTGAGGTGTCTTAGCGGGATAACATCTTATGGGTTGATGGTTTGTTGGCAATCAATGGTAAGGGTTTGATTAGACTATTTTGTACATACCTTTTACTTTTGATTGTTTCCTTTCATTTCTAACCTACACTCCCATTCTCCTTTGTAAATATCCACTATATATACCTTAGCTTAACTATACAACCGTCCTATATGCCTATTTTGATGATGTACTTGGTGCTTACGCCATGTCGGTGGAGCTATGATCCTTGTTCAAGCCTATGGTAAGATATGCATCACGACCGTGCTATGAGTGATTCTTGATATATTCAACCCCAAAAGTAAGTTCGTTGGAGTAGAATGATATTGATAGGTTCATTTGTTTCACTTGTGCTTAGTCGTGTTATTGAGGCTTGTGGATTGTTCAGATATTGTCAAACATTTCGGGTTTTCATTTAAGATTAAAACTGCTTCACCCAACTTTTTGTCATTGACATACTTGGTGTTGCTTCTTTTTGATAACTCGTAGTTGTTTATTTAGCTTCATTGCCAAGGATTACTTTTGCTTTAATTCCGGATTTGCTTGAGGACAAGCAATGCTCAAGTGTGGGGGGATTTGATGTGACCAATTTATACCTATCGCCCACATCATTATTGGCCATTTTATTAAGTGTTTTAAGTCGATTTTGTGTGCATTTGGCGCGTTTATGGTGTTTGTTAGTGTTTCAGGCTCTAAACAGGTTACGTGTCCATTTGGTGCAATTTCGGATGTTTTCTGAGGCCAAGAAGTTGATTTATGAGTTCGAGAGTTGTTTAAAGTTGAGAAGATGGAAAATTTCAGCAAGTTCATAGTGAAAAGGTTGTCTTCGGACCAGCAGGATT
>CM067170.1:120209276-120221240 GCA_034093135.1 Erigeron breviscapus | reverse complement strand
TCATCAAAAGAGAAACAAGGATCAGACATTTTTGTCTAATGCCTTCTTGGCCGAGACAAATAATGTGGGGTCTGTTATCGATAATCTTGATAGTAAGGTTGCAGAGTGTGTCGACAAAGTTGAAGTCAAGACATCTGATGTCTCAGCGGATGTAGACATGGACGGTCTGGTTAACTTCATGGCGAAGATGAATATTCCTGATGAGCAACATGACCTAATCCAAAATCACTTTAATTCAAAATAATTTCACTTCAAGATCATTTCATTTCAAGACCGTTTCATTTCAAGATCATTTCAATTTCAAGACTTAACCAAATTTCATCAAAAATCCTAAGACGATCTCAACTAGGACGATCTTGCTCAGAACGATCTCACCTAGAACGATCTTGCTTAGGACGATCTCTCCCAGAACGATCTTACCCAGGACGATCTTATCAAGATCGTTTCATTTTCTGATCTTAATTCAATTCAATTTTTTAAATCAAATCAAATTCAAATGGCTTCTCGTGAATCATTGGCATTGGGTTCAGATACAAGACCTCCAGTTCTCTACCGTGGTTCCTATGGACTATGGAAGAAAGATTTATGGACTATGTGGAAAGTCAAACAAATGGTCATATGATGAAAGATTCCATCCTTAATGGACTTGCCGTTCATCGCCATCCCACTACTGATGCAATAATTCTAACTCCTGATCTTTTGAATGCTGAACAAAAAGATCGAACAGCTGCAGATAACAGAGCTAGGTCATGCTTATACAAAGCTCTACCGGATGAAATCTATGGCTCTGTTGATTCTTATGATACAGCCAAGGAGATATGGGATGAGGTGGCTAGACAGATGGAAGGAGCTGATGTGACTTCGACGATAAGATTGACCAATATTTTGACTGAGTTTGACAACTTCGCCAAATTGCCTAATGAATCTCTTGAAGCTGTCTACTACAGATTTTGCAATGTCATAAATGAACTGAGGAAGAACAATGTCAAGAAAACAGAGATTGAGTTAAACATCAAATTCATCAAAGCTCTTGGTCCAGAATGGGAAGATTTTGGAACACAGATCAAGCAACATCAAAATCTGACCAAGTTCACCATTCATACTCTTTATGAATCCTTCAAACTCAATGAAAACCAAGTCCTAAACAAAGCTTCATCACAAAATGCCAGAAGTTGTATCTTCTGATCCTTTGGCATTGATAGTTGAGAAGAAGATTTCTGAAGCTCTTAAGAGGCAAATGGTAGTTGTTTCTTCATCTGATGAGGAGGGAGATGATCTGATGGCTACAAGAGATGGTGTTTCAGATGAACTATATCAAGCTCTTGCCGCGGTAACAAACATTTCAAGAGGAAAATTTACAAAGCGAGGCCAACAAACAACAATCTCCGCACTTCTTCTACAAGTGCATTTCCCAAGAAGGAACACTATCATCCTAAGAGTAATGAGCTAGGTGAAGCTAATGGATCAAGGTATGGTGAAAAGAAGGAAGTATATGAGAAACAAGTTGTTGAGAAGGGTAAGGCATCAGACAAAAAGTGCTACAATTGTGGTATTCCTGGACATTTTGCTGTTGATTGCAAACAACCTCGAAAGCAGAACTATGAGTATTACAAGCAGAAGATGCTGTTAGCCAAACAAGTCGAAGCAGGACATGCATTGCTAGCTGAAGATGACAAATGGCTGTTACTCACAGATGATGAAAATCAAGATCTCTCTGCTAATGTTTGCTATATGGCAAGGTTGGCCAAGAACAAAGTGTTTGACGCAGAAAGCACTGATGATGAATACCCAGATGATGAGGTAAATCTCGACTCTACTTTTTCTTTGATTAAGGACAAAGAGTCATGTAGATTAGCTTTATCAGATTTAACAACTCATATCAATTATTTAGCCAACAAAAACAAAAAGTTGAAAAATAGCATTTCATTTTCTAAAAGTGAATTTTCAAAACTTCTTGAGAACATTCAAAATTACTTTTTGAACATGATGCTATTAAACAAGATTTTCAAGCTTACAAAGATAAATGTTGGTTAAAGAATGTGAGTTGAATGTCTCTCTTGATTCTAAGTTATTACAAAAATGTCAAAATCTAGAAAAGACCATTCATGATCTTGAAGACCAATCAAGATCTTGAAATTCAAAAGTCCAATGAATGGCTTCGGGCAAATGCAAGACAAATGGATGTTGATATTCTCAATAAAAAGCTTCAAGAAGCTAAACCAAACAATGTTGAATTCGAAAGGAAGATTTCTGATTTAAATCATAATTGTTTTCTAAAAGGCATTGAGATTGAGAATCTTGAAAAACAAGTTGAGGAACTTAAAAAGTATATACTTTTCTATCAAGAAAAGTTATATAAAGTTGAACAAAATCCTCTCTTGAATTTCACTGCCTATTTCAACAAGTCAAAAATTGACAAAACAGAACTTCTTCTCGGGTTGGGATTTGAGAATATCACACCATTGCAAAAAGCCAAAGAGGAAATTGATCCCTTGTATGATGAAAAATTCCTACGACTTGGTATGATACAACAATTTATTCGTCCATTGGATGACGAATTTGAGACTGATGAAGTTGAGAGAATACCAAACAAGAATTTTTGGTTAATTATGATGCAATAATTGATTCATACAAAACTAAGGAATCTTCAATTTTCAAATTGGAAGAAATTGAATCAAATTTTCAAAACCAAGAATCTGTCGGTACTCCACCTAAACCAACTAAAATGTACTTTCCAACCACATTTTTGGAAAAACAAATAGAAGGTTTACAACAAAAGGTGGAATCTCAACAAAAGTTATTAATCACCTCAAGTCTCAAAGTCCGAATTCAGAGGATAAATGTATTGTTGTTGATACTAAGAAAGTTTGTGAGAATGTTTCTACTCAAACTAACCAAAGTGCTTTAGTAGACAATTCTACCCAAACTACTTGTGATTCATCTACCAATACCTCTACCCATTGACTGATTTTCTTCAGTGTACTTGTCAAAATACTGCTACATTTATAGCTGATGATTATGTGCAATCTGATTTATCTAATGAAGAACTTGCACATAGTTTAGTTTTGATATGGTACTTCTATAGGTTTTTCACATGCAACACTGTTGATGAATTAGTTGTTCACCCTAAGCCTAGTGCTAGTATAGGTGTTGATACTTCTACTCAATTTTTTTGTGAAACCAAAGATGTGTCAGTTCAAGTTGACCTAATGTCCGAGACTACCCATAATGTGAAGTTGGACACCAAGATTCCTGATTTCAAAACTTTCAAATGAATCTGAAACTAATCAATCTCCATTGAAATTTTTCTTTTTCCAAAGATTTCACAAAGAATGATTTTGATAAATTCATGGAGGGAGAATATGTTTTTAATTCAGAAACTGAGAAAAAGATTGAATCTACCAAAATCAAAGTGGAAAAAAAGTGGAATCTCAAAAACCATTGTCCAAAGCTCCAACTTCATATTACTCAAAGAAACGAGTTAAGACCAAACTCGTCAAGACTGAACCAAAGACCATTAAGTTAGAAACCTTTATTGCTACCCCAGTGAAACATGTCAAAAAGGAACAAGCTGAAACCCCACTCAGGACAAAGTACACCAAAGTGAAACTTCCGAAAGACTATCCTAATGCTTCTCAATCTAGCTCTCAATCTAGCTTTATACATAAAGTGTCTAAGTCTAGCTCAGTTTCGCTAATTAAGGATACATCAAATGGTACAACTAGATATAGGGATAGATATGGATGGTTTTCTCATGATAAACCAAAGAAGCAAGAAGTTTCCTCACCTCCAAAAGATTCCAAAAAGATGAAAGTGTTTAAAACTCCTAGTTCTAATCTTCTTAGTTTCAATTCAACAGGTGGAAAGAGCATAACTAGTGGTGCTAAATGGGTCTCTAATACATTAGTACCTAGGATCACTAGTAATCAAAAGATGTTGAGAAAAAGAAGAAAAGAAAGAGGAGAAAGGCTGTTAATAGGAGGAAGGGTGTTCATGTTAATCAAAACAATTTTTCTTTGTCAAATATTGTTGAAAATGCAAGGCAAGACCTTGTGAGCTTGTAAACAATCTTAATTCTCATACTTGTGTATCTGATGATGATGCTTGTAAACATGTTACTTTTAATTCTCATGTGAATGTTCGTACTTTTTATTCAAATGTGTTTGTTGATAATGTGCTTGTTAATGCTTATGTTGATTCGAAAACATGTTTGAATGCATATCCTAAGTTATATACCCTGCCTGTTTTAACTAACCATAAAGGACCCGTCTTCAAGTGGGTACCTAAAAACAGTTAAATTTCTTTGATTGCAGGAAATAACCATCTGTGTTTGGATACTTCGATTCCGGGTGTTCGAAGCACATGACTGGAAATAAATCTTTGCTCAAGATTTTGTTGAAAGATTCATGGGAACAGTTCGCTTTGGAAACAACAATTTCGCTCCTATCTTAGGTTATGGAGACATTGAAAGAAATGGAATTATCATCAAGAAAGTTCACTATGTTGAAGGATTAAGTCACAACTTGTTCAGTGTTGGACATTCTGTGATAACAATCTTCAAGTTCTGTTTCGAAAATCTCTTTGCAAAGTCCAAACTCTAGATGGAGTTGATATTCTTTGTGGTGACCGTGATGATAATCTTTTTACCGTCAATCTCGATGATAACCAACCAACCGATAATATTTGTCTCATTTCAAAGGCTACTTCAAAGAATTCTTGGTTATGGTATAGAAGGCTGTCGCATCTGAATTTTCAAACCATCAATATTTTGGTCAACAAGCATCTTGTTAAAGGCTTACCTGACTATAAGTATGAAGGTGAGCATGTTTGTCCTTCTTGTGCTGTTGGGAAGATTAAGAGAGCTTCTCATAAACCGAAGAAATCTCCAAATTCTTTAGCACCTCTTCATTTGCTTCACATGGATCTTTGTGGGCCGATGAAAGTACAAAGCCGAAATGGGAAGAAACTTGGTTATTGTTGATGAAAGGGGGAAGAAGAAAGAGAAGGAGAGGGGTGAAGGGGATTTGCTTCACATGGATCTTTGTGGGCCGATGAAAGTACAAAGCCGAAATGGGAAGAAATACATCTTGGTTATTGTTGATGATTATTCAAGATATACTTGGGTCAAGTTCCTTGCATCCAAAGATGAAACAACTCAGATGTTGATAGATTTCATCACTATACTCAAGTAAATCTTCAACTTCCAGTTCGTTACATCCGTTCGGATAACGAACTGAGTTCAAGAATGCTGTTTTTGATGAATTCTGCAAATCCAAAGGTATCACTCATCAATTCTCAGCAGTTCGCACCCCACAACAAAACGGTGTTGTTGAAAGAGAAATCGATCGCTGGTGGAAGCAGCAAGGACAATGCTTGCTTATTCCAAATTGCCATCCAATATGTGGGCTGAAGCTGTTGACACTGCATGTCACACTCAGAATCGGTCCATTATCAATCAGTGTTTTGAAAAGACTCCTTATGAGGTTATTAACAAACGCAAACCCAACATCAACTACTTTCATATATTTGGGTGTGTTTGTTATACTTTGAATGATCGGAGAATCTTGGAAAGTTCGAGAAGAAAGGTGATGAAGGATATTTTGTTGGTTATTCCAAAACATCAATTGCTTATCGAATATATAATCGTCGAACCAACACAATTCAAGAAACAATGAATGTTTGGTTTGATGAGATGTCAGGCATGAGTTTTGAGCAAGAAGGTTTGCTGCCAACAAGTAATGATCCAAGTACTTCAAGTACTTCTACAAGGAATTCTACCTTAGCTTCTAAATTCAAGAAGTTTCCAACTCCAACAAGTGATGAATTAGATATTCTTTTTGAAGAATTCTATAATTCAAACCCGATTCATGATCAAGAACCTCAGGTCATCTTTGAACCAATTCAAAACAATGAACCTCTTCATAACAACGATCCAGTTCCTGACAACATTCATGAATCTTCATCAAGTTCTTCAGAGCAAGAATCCTCTTCTACTGATATTTCTCCACCATCCTCTCAGGATAATTCTTCTCAAGTGAATGTTCAAGAACAACCTTCTCGATTAACTCAGACAAAAAATCCATTAAACACTCCAAATGTGTATGTACCACTTGATTTTGATCATCCAGCTTATGAGGAAAGAGTTATACCAAGTTATGACTCCATCTCTCAACAAAACTCAAGTTTTAATGATGGTGATGTTGATCTTCAACAACAAGATCCTCTTCCTCATGCTCACAAGTGGACACGAATGCAGAAAGACCATTCTACTGATCAAATAATTGGAGATCCACAAGCAGGAGTAACTACTCGTACCTCAGTAAATGAGTGTCTTGTTGCACTTTCTCTTAGCAATATTGAACCCAAAACGGTATCTGAAGCTCTTCGTGATCAGAGTGGGTTAAGGCAATGCAAGATGAACTCGCACAATTTGAAAGACTGAAGGTATGGAGATTAGTTCCAAATCCTAGAAAAGATGATCCAATCGGTACAAAGTGGATATTCAAAAACAAAAAGGATGAGAATGGAGTGGTAGTAAGGAATAAAGCTCGACTTGTTGCAAAGGGTTATTGCCAACAACCTGGTTTTGACTTCGACGAAACTTTTGCTCCAGTTGCAAGAATGGAGGCCATTCGAATATTCTTAGCTTATGCAGCATTCCGAAACTTTACTGTGTTTCAAATGGATGTGAAGACTGCTTTCTTGAATGGTGACCTCAAAGAAGAAGTTTACGTTGATACAACCAGAAGGTTTTGTTGATCCTCAAAGGCCAAACCATGTCTACAGGTTAGACAAGGCTCTCTACGGTCTTAAGCAAGCACCCCGAGCATGGTATGATTCTTTAACTACTTCCTTACTAAGAGGTGGCTTTACCAAAGGCACAATTGACCCTACCTTGTTCATTCGCAAACAAGGTAAGCACGTTCTACTTGTTCAAATATATGTTGATGACATTATTTTTGGGTCGACCAGTCAAACATTTTGCCGAAATTTTTCATCTCTTATGGTTAATCATTTTGAAATGAGCATGATTGGGGAAATGAATTACTTTTTGGGTCTTCAAATCAAACAATTACCAACTGGTATTTTTATCACAAGGTAAATACATAAATGACATGTTGAAAAAGTTTGATATGACTTCATGTTCTTCAATTTCTACCTCCGATGGCTGCTCGAACAAACATAAATACTGATACAAATGGAAAACCGTTTGACCAAAAGAGATATCGAAGTATGATTGGTTCGTTGTTGTACCTAACAGCATCTCTCCCAGATATAATGTTTGCAACATGTATGTGTGCTAGATATCAAGCTGCTCCAACTGATTTACATTATCAAGCTGTGAAACGAATCTTTCGTTATCTGAAGGGGACACCCGATTTAGGTCTGGTATCCAAGGGATACTGGATTCAATCTAACTGCATATTCAGATGCAGATCATGCAGGTTGTAAACTTGATCGCAAGAGCACTTCCGGTACTTTACAATTTTTTAGGCGATAAAATTGTGAGTTGGTCTTCCAAGAAACAGAATTGTGTGTCTCTATCAACGGCTGAAGCAGAATATGTGGCTGCGGCTAGTTGTTGTGCTCAAGTTTTATGGATGAAGACACAACTAACTGATTATGGTCTGAAATATGATCATATCCCTATCTATTGTGATTCTCAGAGCATTGCCATTGCAGTCAACTCAGTAAACCACTCTCGCTCAAAGCATATTGATGTTAGATATCATTTTCTCAAAGATCATATTGAGAAAGGTGACATCGAGCTCTACTTTGTGGGTACTGACTTTCAACTTGCAGATTTGTTCACAAAACCACTGGATGAAAAGAGGTTTAAATTTCTTATCTCCAAGCTAGGTATGTTAAATCTTAAACCTTAACTCTTTTGAAGGAATTCTTGACACATTCCAGAAAAACCAAAATACAAAATTGCATATTTTCAAAAATAAACAAAAAGATATATTTCAGTGGCTTGCATATACTATGTATGCAACCCGTTCTTAAATGATATATTTATTTGTAGAGTGTTTTTTACATTCTAAGCTTTTGTTATTATACATACAAATTGATATACGATAACAAGGAATCGAACGCCTTTGTGTACTTCCAAGTGTTCTTATATGAATATGTATGTGTGATAGCAATCAAGTTGTTCAAATAAAGTTTTCTAAACTCTCAATTGTTGATATGAGACACAAAGGATCGAACGCCTTTGTGTACTCCCGTGTTGTCTCATATTGTACAATTGCTTGGGTTAATTTTTTGCATAAATGTTTTAATTACCTCCAACGTGTTGTTGTAAGATGCGACGGATTGAACGCCTTTGTGTACTCCCTAGCTGTCTTACTATCAACATTGTTGTTGAAGCAAAACTTTATGTTTTTCAAATAAAAATCTTGTTCACAATAGACTCTCAAAATGTTTGATCTCACAAAACCAATTTTTGCTCCACCTTTCTATGAAAATTTTTGATCTATTCTTGCATAGATTAAGGAGGAGTTTGTGATTTCAACAACCTTCAAAACTTCAAATGTGTTTCAAATGTTTTTTCATGCACACATTTGATGTTTTTCCAATGATTTTCAATCAAATGGAGTTCGGTGATTAGTTTGCACATGAGTGATAAGTATTTCTCAAATTTACTCCATGAATTTCATCATCGCCGATGAGTTCTAACCCCAGAGTATTCACTTCTTTCATTAGATAGTGAGGGTATTTTGAGTGATGTTGTTTTGTGCAAATAGGATGGAGGGAGTAAAGTCGAAAAGTGAGAGGTTAAGGTGATATGTTGTGCGAAAAGGGTTAAAAAGAAATGATACCCTTCCCCATAATTCTCAAAAAGCCGGGTAAAACACGCTCCTATCGAATTTCATTTGTTGATTTCTTGATATTGAAGAAGTCTTCATGGACCCAGTGAAGCGATGCACATCTTTACCTAACCACTCAAGTGTTTCTTAACAAATACTTGTTTCATTTCTCACGGAGATTTTCACATTTCTATTGACTCTTCATTCGGAAGATGTTGATATTGAAAAAGGGCGACATTCTACTCCAGTCCCCGACTTCATTTGATCACGCTGTGTCTAGAGCTATTTTGATTGATCATTAATTTGATCATCTTTTTTTTAGGACACATTAGAGTCATGTCTTTGTGATCTAATTGCTTATCTTTGTGATATAGCCGGAACATTTGTAGTGATATCTTCATTGATATTCCACGATGATCGAATGGAAATCCTACCAATGCTAACATCCTTTCCAACATTGAACGTAGGTCTCACATTTTCATTTATGAATTTGTTGAGTTAACGAGAAGTCTATGTGACCTCAGATGTTATTTCCTAAAAGTCTTTGAGGATAGTAAGACATGGTCATCGAACGCCTTTGTGACACTGACCATGAATTACATTCTTTAAAGCACTCTCGTGGTTGAAAAGCCGCAGATCGAACTATGTTAGAGAATTGTTTTGTGCATATCTCAATGATACATAGGAAATCCGAAAAATGTTATACATTTCAATCTGTCATTTCATTAATCCTTTTGATTTTTGAACATGCTAACGGATCATTTTTATCCGGTTTCACTTCTCATCACACAAACACAAAAAACACCAACACCATGATATAACGTTAGTACCAACAACTTCGATCTTACATTTTAGTCACCCCTAAGATTTCTTGGGTTGGGCTAATGGTTTGGGTTGATGTTTTGATGGTTGACATTTCTTCATGTGCTCATGTTATTCCTTTTGACATTTAATCAATCAAATGTGTACATAATGACATTGGTTCCCAATTTTATCATTATGAGGGGGAGAAAATATTTTGATTGATTTACTGATTGATAAGGAAACAAGGAGAAAAGTTTGTGTTTGGTTGTTTCAATAGGTTTTAGGTTTTTCAAAGTTTGTGTATAGAGGGAGAAAATTCTTCATGATGTGTCAATAGTCTCTTGTATTCAGATTTTCACTAGATTTTAGTTGATTGAGATTTTGGCTTTAAAAAGGGGGAATCTGAATTAACTTCAAAGATAAGAATGAAACCGAAGATGAAAGATTTTCACTTAAGATGCTTCAAAAATCCAAAGACACTCCAAAATGTTATACTCATGGATTGAGGGGGAGCATGATTACTTCATAAGAATTTCATCCAAACTTCATTCAAATGCTTACTCTCCAAAGTGTTCAAGTTGATGTGAAAAAGATCAAAGCTTCAAAAAGGTTGAAAGATTTGTTAGAAGATTCAAGTCAAAGAAGTAAAGCTTCAAACGAGTCTTCATCAAACACACTTCATTCAAGATCTTCAATTCATACAAACATTTTATCAAGAAACTACAGTGCATACATCAAGGGGGAGAGTACATATTCATGAAAATTTATTTCAAGAAGATGAGATTCACTCAAGAATCAAAGAATGAAGAATCGATAAGTTGAGTTTCACTCAAAATTCGAAGATTGAAAAATCAAAACCAAGATTCATACCTTCCGCATTTCAAAAGACAACTCTGATTCATGATTCAACAATCCTCGAAGATTCAAAAACACACGCATTCATTATTCTCTGTTCAAAAAGAACATTGAGAATCATCACATGATTTAATTTCAAGAAGTCCAAGACCAAGACTGAATCAAGTTTTCAAAGACAAAAGAGAAAGCTTTGAAGACTTGTTTCAACACTCCAATTGTCTTCACCACCGGGCTCATCAAATTCATTCCTACAAGACAATATAACACGTATTTCATTCATTACAATGTATCACTAAGGGGGAGAATGTTAGAAATCCAAAAATAGTGATAAATTGTAATCTAGATTAGAGGAATTTCTTTGTTATTAAATCATAGATAAATGATCACTAAGGTTGAGGGGCTAATTGTGACAATTAGCATAATTGTGTAGTTAGACTATAAATAGCCCTCTCATACCTTATAGATCATAACTTTGGTATAATCCTTTCATAACTTTAATACCTGATAACTTTAACACAATTCTCTCTCAAAAACACACAAACACCAAGAACACACACTCACCAAATCCACCATTGATGACTTGAATTCGGTGTTATAAATCGTGTTATAACATCATCCAATTTTTCCGTTCCTCTCTTATGAGATCGGCAACATACTTCTCATTTATTGACTTTTCTTTTAATACTTCGATGAGCACCTTTTTGCCGAAGTGCTCAAAGGTGAGGCTCGCTAACTTGCTTAGTGCATCTGCTTTCTTGTTCTGGTTACGATGAACGTGCTCTATCTTGAAGCTGCTGAAGCAGTCAATTAACTCTTTAGCTAGAGGGACCATTATCTATGACTCATCACCGACAAATCTTTTCTTTTTTTTTAACATCGCACGTATAATCTATCTGGTTTCTTTGCTATACCTACACATTCCTCATGATAGGATTTACACAATCCTTATGCTCTTAAGTTATCATATCACCACCATCATTTCAAGGTAAGCACTTCGATGTCCTTATTCGTATGAACTCCTCCTTTAAAATGATCCTTCTTAGGTCCTCCTGACCTCTACAAAACTTTCAATTACCTGCTCTCCTGAGCCTCATATCCATTTTTAGCTTTCTAAGCTAAGCTTCTTTTCAAATACAATAACCTAATGTCCTTAGAAATTGTGATATAATATGAATTTAGGGGAAACATCGGTTACTTTATCCTTTTCTCAACCATTCGGTTTTCTCCCTTTTCCTTTCGTTTTCTTATGGGTCACCATACTCCTTACCGTTTCGTCACTCTAATCCATCTCCAACTAGAGTAATCATCGTCTTGAACAGCACACAAGCAGTCGCTAGTCCTTGCAGTTATCTCAAAGGTACTTATCAGATCATGGTGATACGGATCCTTTGATCCTAACTCTTCACAGATGCGAATTATCCTTATCGCCCTTCCGTTCACACATTCCATAACTAGCTCTTCACGGAGTTTGTTAGTTGTCTGGAACTTAGTTCAG
>CM067170.1:120156067-120208276 GCA_034093135.1 Erigeron breviscapus | reverse complement strand
CACTGGCAAAAGGAGCAGGCCTTCCATCTCTTCTCGAATTTCCCAGTTTGGGACTCTTTATGCTAGGCAAACTTATTCAGCTTTCTGCGGATAGGCTACCAAAAACAACAGCTCACTAAAACAAGAAAACATACCAGGAATCCTTCAAAATCTTGAGCAGAGTAAACACAGACTTGCTGCCCTTTCTCTCTATTCTTGTACTTATTCGTGCACGAATATATGCCTGGAGCAATCAAGAACTAAAATGGAAAACTTAATCCAACGTTAAATTATACATAGCTTATGTGATAACAAACCTTCCTTGGGGGCGGGTAGCCTTAATGGTTGTTTTACAATGCAAATAAAATGGAAACGTATAATTCTATTTCTACCATTAGTTTGATTCTGAAAAACAGGAAAACAACAGCTCATTAAAAGTTTGAAGCAAAATGTATGACGATTGCATATAGTTCATAAGCTTAATAAGCCGAATCTATGACATTAAACTTAACTGACTCGCTTCACCAACTCGAATGCAAGTAAGCATAAACAACATAACCCATCTTCCAATTATCCGATCACACAACTTTCTTCACAACCCGAACGGAAACAATAATCGCCACAATCATAATCGTCGTATAAGCATTTGTCATTTGATTATTAAAATTGCTAAATCAAGGATCCTAAGTATAATTTAAACTCCAAAACTCAATAGGGTCAAATTGTCAAAAACATATAAACAATTCAGATCTCCAAAGGAATTTGTGTGCCCTAGAAGAGAAATATGTGGCATAAAAGGATGACGCAAAAATATAACAAAAAATTACCCTAAAAAAAGAAGAAAAAGACCCCTTTAATTGAACAAACTTATCCCTATTACACTAAAATCTTCTTGAAATTATGATGTTCACTACACTCCAAGGGGGGAAAAAATCAGGACTTCGTTTCAATAACCGTTTTGCGATAGCTTAAAGTATGACTCTTATTAAAATCACATATCAAATTAACCATACAAAAACATTCAAAACATGTTGTAGATCTGCCAAGTGTAGAAGGGTCTATTAATTACATATCTAAAAGAGAAAATATCAAAGTAAAACTTTCGATGCATACCATAATTTGAGTATCGAAACCGAGGAATCAGCGTGAGATGCTTCAGAGATTTTTAGATGGGGTAAACTGAAGAAACAGTTACACAATTTAGGGTTTATATTTTTGTTTTTAATTTTGAAAGTGGATAAGATCGGAAGAAAATGAAATTTGGAGAGGGAGATGAAAGTTGGGAGGGAATTATTAGATGACGAATTAATTCCAATTTTTTCATAATAACTGTTGCTTTTAACTTTAAACAAATGCATCAAGTATTTTCCTTCGGCAGCCAAATTTTATTAAGGATTACGTCAAGTAATCAACTATGACTCAATGGTTATGAATGTAGTGCCCTTTTAAATTGGCTATTTAATGTAAGTACCTTCCATTTTTGTTCTTTTAATGTACCGGTTGACCTGTTATATCGGTAGCCAGTAACAATGTTAATTTTACTTTGGGATTATGGCACTGGAGTGTAACCAACTATGACTGAATGGTTATGTTATGTAGTGATCTTTAAAACTGGCTATCTGATGTAAGAACATCTCATTTTTGTTCTTTTCATGTACCGGTTGACATGTTGTACGGTCATGGTTACGGTTATGGGTTGTGAACTCCGACGAGGTTGTAGTGGGTGGTCTCGGTCTCATTTTTTCTTCCATTCAAGAGGTGCGACCATCTCTCCACCGTCTCCACATCCGGACACGTGCCACCGCTGACTGCCACAAATAAAATAAACAAATGTTAGCAGCCACCCAGACAACCACCGTCGTCATCCTCTGTCAAAATCCCCCCATTTACCCCATTGTAAACCAACGTTGCTGGATCTTGATGGTGGTGGGGATGGAATGGCCGGATCTTTATGGTTAACGATGATGGGGTGATCATAACACAATCCGATTTGGGGATTAGGGTTTGTCACCATCAAAAAGTGAAAGATGGAAAAATGATTGTTATTATCATTACCTGATCTTGTTTTGGAGATCTTGAAATGAAGAAACAAACAAGGGCTTTGAAGGGGATTTTGATTGGATGGTGGGTAGATAGATATAGATATATGATATAGTTTTTGTATATGTGTGTATAATGAAATGAAAATGGTGTTCAATTTTGTGATGTGATATGAAAATTTGTTTATTTTTGAATGTAGAAGAATGGAAATGAAATTGATTTTACGAACAAGATTTGGGATTTGTTCTCGAAAAGGAAGCAGGAGGACCATAGCTACGTACAGTGCATTTATAAGTGTATATATACATCTATCTATATCTAGTTTCAAAGTTTAGAAATGGAAGTTATATCATTATTGTTGAATCGTGTTCTGAAATCAATAAATGTATATATGCATCTATCTATATCTAGTGTTGAATTGTGTTCGGGATTGAAGTTAGACATTAAGTTACAGCTTCACATTTGCTCTCTGGGAAAAAATGTTGTTACTAGTCATCGTAGTTTTAGGCTCTTACGAGTTGAGTTGAATATACCAAAAATAAAATGACTTTTGGGGTGATTCTTATTTTCTTTCGACTATTTTAGGACATCATTTAAAGAAATAAGTGAAGTAATAATAAGTCAAAGATATTTTAGTTTTTTGTGTTATTTGTGCTTAAAAAGAAGAGAATACTATGTATTATCAACTACTAGCACGGTACCCGCGTAATACGGCGGTGTTCGTGGCGGCGAAGGTGTGGTGGTGGGGGACGACTGTTGGTGGTAGAGGCGACGTCGAGTGGTGTAAATAGTTGATGTAAGGGGTTAATGGAAATATTTTAAAAGATAAATAACTGATAGTGTAATATATCATTAAGGGTACTTTAACATAAGAATTATTCTTTTTATAATATAGTATAAATATATGGGGGAAGTAAATATGAGGTTGTCCCCATCTAAGCTTAGATGGAGAACCACTCACAACATGATTTTTATTCATTAAAAAGGGATGAGACCCAAAGTATTTGCAATTATTAATTTGAGTTATTAATAATAGGATTAAAATCTTCTAAAGTTGATCAAACTTTATAAGTAAAATTGGATCAATTTTAGCAATTGGATCAAATTCAATGGTCATATTAGAATTTGATCTTTAAATATTGACCATTGAATTAAATCAAAGTGTTAAAGTTGATTCAACTTTACCTATAAAATTGGATCAAATTTAGAATATCTCAATTCTTAATAATGAATTAAAATCCTATAAAGTTGATCCAACTTTATAGGTAAGGTTTTATCAATTTTAGCCATTAGATTAAATCCAATGCTCAAGATTAAAATTTGATGTTTAAATTTTGACCATATGTCATTAGTTGTTCTATCGCATCATATAAATATGTTATTATATTAACTTTATTATACCAATAAAAATATATTCATCACCAAATAATGATAATGGTTCATATTAAAACATAATTAAAACAATAACAAATAATAATAATAATAGTTATATCAAGTCTAAAACCCGTGGAAGACGACAATGGATGTTACATTTACACTAGACCACTTATTGAAAATGATGATTACTTTTGTTTTTTTGTTGTTGAAAGGTGCGAGTTACTCGCGAATGACGAGTGGTTTAACATATGTTGTGTTAATTGGTTTCGAGTTAGAGAGCGTCTCACAAAATAGATCTTCAACTTAAGTCACTCGATGAAAAACCTTATCAACGAAGGAAAAACTCTTACAGGCTAACCATATGTGTAAATTAAATAGATGTGGTCACTCTGAATAAGTTTAGAGGAGAGTTCAAACATGAGACCTATTGTGAGGAAACATGACTCATGTTACCATAAACATGTATTAACATTAAGGATTCATAAATACATGAAACATCTTTTTATATACGCACGATAAGTATATATATTACTTGCAAATGTGAATATTATTATAACTATATAGTATGTAGGTGTAACTGTCTACATTTACTGATAAATGTAAAAACCATACCTAGAATCGTCTTGTTTATTTTTTTGAACGACAAGTTTATCTTCTCATATTCATAAATTACACGTATGTCAGAGAGAACTCAAGACTCTCAATACACCCCCCCCCCTACCCAAACAAAAAACACTTTTTCAATGGGTCATAAACCTCGTTGACTAATCGTTTATGTTTAAGATTTAAAAAACTTAAAAAAAATCATGTTCATTATTTATAGAAGTTTTTTTAAATAATATTGAATTTTTGTTGAGTTATTTATTAAAAATTTAGCTGAGCATTACACGGCCCAAAAACTTAATAAAATATATTTCTCACAATGAAAGTATGAAACGTTTCCCTCTCAAATTCCAGCCTACTCCCCCCACAATTAGTTTCAATTTTTCGTTCAAAGTTCCCACAACATATATTTCTCGCTATGAAACGTTTCCCTCTCAAATTCCAGCCCACTCCCTCCAAAATTAGTTTCAATTTTCATTCTAAGTTCCCACAACATATATTTTTCGCTACGAAACGTTTCCCTCTCAAATTCCAGCCCACTTTCCCAAACATTAGTTATAATTTTTCATTAAAAGTTCTCACAACAGATTCTCGTTCATGCATCTTTTTTTGATTTATTTTTCTCCTATCATCTATTATTTGCTGTATATCTTTATTTCATCAATCAAAGTAACAATTATCAATATTATGTATATTTGATTTTTCTCTTTTCAGATCTGCTGCTTCTATTAGCTCCGCTCTTGATGGAATTTGATCCGAAAATCCAATTTGAAGAACAAAGATGGTGGCAATAATTTGCCAAAGGTAAAGTTTTCATCGTTTTTATTTTCTATCTTTTCGATCTATTATCGTTTATCATCTACCCCTTCTTTGTATCTTGGCTTCCATATGAAAGTATCAACTGTTATGTGAGGTAGCTCTGATATTTTGATTAAAAAATCGTTAGGGTACCTCAGAACACCTGTTCACGGATTTGACTAGCTAATAATAATTTATAGTTCAAGCATTGGCAGAAAAGATGTTTGATGAATTGCTCGCTAGAAAGTTCTTAATCATTTAACCAGATCAAGTTTGGATTTTAGGAAACGTTAGTGGATGATATAAATTATCTAAAGGTGTCATGATATAGATTATGGAAAATGCTATAATAATTATAGCTAGAGCTTCCACTACTTATTCTAGGCATCTAGATAAAGGATTTTAATGCAGATGTAGTTTTTTCAGATATTTAATTGGTGTTGATACCACAAGCATAGTCCTTTTTCAGATATTTAGATAGGAAGCATGGTGTTTGGCTTCACTTATTTGAAAGCTTAATTGAGTCCGGTTATCTTTTATCTTTTATAAACCTATATTTTGTGTCATATATTCTGAGTTTCTGACTTGTTAGCTTTTTATGCAATTTTAAGACACAATAAGCTTGTAAACCAGGAAATAAGTCCCAAAAAGTTAGCTTATTTTAATGAGCCAAATAAGCTAAAGCCAAACACCAAAAATAAGTCGTATACTACTACTACTACCATTCTGACCTGTTTTCTTACAAAATGACAAATGGTTTGTGTGAATAAATTAGCGTATAACGAAACAAGTCAAATGGTTTTTTTGGGGGATAAGTGTGCATATGTGAATGTAATACTAGGCTGCTAGTAGAATTGTTTAACACAGTATTTGTTCATAAGAATGAGGATTTTATCAATGGATATGTTTTGCTATTTGCTAAAACTAATAACTAGTTTTCGCACTCAAATTGTGTTCACAGGATTGTTCTACAAGTGTGCTTCATGTAGCTGATAGTGTTTGTTGAATTCATTCTTTTGTGCTGCAGGGAAGGTTTGTCCTACGGTTTTGCTTTAACTAGCTGCCCCTGTTCGACTATCATGTTTTAATGATTTGGCTAATGTTTTTGGTTTTCGCTACTGTCTTATAATATGGAAAGATTTGACCATTCAGTTAAGTATTATTTTTGTGCTCTTATAAAACTTGTGATTGAAATAAACAAGAATGAGAATCAAATAACAAGAGGAAAGGTAAGTCATACCAATTGTTTTGTAAGTATAGAATTAGTTTATCATTATGTATCTATGTTTTTCTATAGACATGAAACCATGTTGCAACCGGACCTTTGACTTTACATAGGTCAGTTTCTGTTGACTTTCAAGTGTAGACGCTGTAATGGTAGTTGTTTAGGTTAGGATACTAAAATTGTCGAGACAAGCTGTATGGTGTTGATTTATACATCTATGGGAGTATGGGGCAGCGAGATTCTAATAAAATGATTTAAGTTACTTTGGAACTTATTGAGCTGAATGTTTTGTTTGGGTTGAGTTTTACCTTTATACTTTTGTATATACGGAAAATTGAGAGCTATTTAGTTTCTACAATTCTGTACTCTATCTGTATTAATCAATGATATGATCATGAATTGCAAGCAATTATATTTAGGCGTTAGTTCAGGCATAGGATGCTGTGAATATGTATACAAGTTGTATTATACTGATTTATACATCTGTTAGATTCTGAGATGCTAATAGCGTGTTTTAAGCTAATTTTGCAAACTGCTTATTACACACATGCATCTATTGGATACACGCAACATGCTTTTTATAACATCCAGTTGATGACGACTTGTGAGTATTTGTTGATGTTGTGAAGTCTAGATCATGAGCTGCGAACTTGCATTTGCTAATAACATCTCAAATTGGTTTTTAGTTGATTTGAAAGCTATTCACTGAGCGGTTTTGGTTATGATGCTACAAATTATATCCAAAAGGTATATTGTATAAACTTATGTATCTCATGTGTACTGAATTCTGAAGTGTGATTTTAGTTAATTTGGAAGTCAAAAAGTTATTGAATTGTATCCATTGTAATACAGAAGTGACTCAAACGTCTCTTTTCACTGATGCCGATGATCTGGTTGATGCTATTAGAGAGTTCAATTTGGTCTTGTTGAGTTTGTTAGAAAACAGGTGTTCTAGTGCTGAGGTACTTGACATTAATAATTTCGTCTTTACTTGTGTAATTCAAATTTCATAATCACTCACTTATATAGTTACAATTACTAAATGATTGACAGCCATTGCGTGAAATAAAGCATAACTTACAAAGAAATCAGATATCTTCACAAGAAATGCAAGCAACCAAAATGCAAGTCGAGAATTGGATACCACACAAGGTGTAGAACAAACTGCAGAATAAGGTGTAACCCTTTACCTGAATATTTTGTCAAGAAAATGTAGAGGTTATACCTACTTAAATTAGTCATGAGTGTTCTCTTGTAAATTAACATTCGTCACTTATTCTTTTCTTGGGAATAATTAGCAGGGGTTCATATTCTTGAATCAAGTCCAACAATTTTATCTTCTATCAATTTCTTGGGCAAATGTTGAACTTTCAATTCATTAATGAATTGCCTTACTCATAATTTTTGAGATTGACATTGACAAACTTATAAAAACAACTTGTGGCTAAGCTGCTTCTCAATTTTATGCTCATAATCGGCGCAGCCTTCATTCTTTCTTAAAGCAATTGAAATCAAAGCAGCTCAAAACTTTGTCTAGATATTTGGAAGTTCGTTTGAGTATCATCTCTTTCTTTAAAGGTCGTATTCGTCTCGCATATTAACTTCGTGTATCATCTGGAAAGTGGCTATGGTGCATCAAAATATCACATGTTTCTTTATGGCCACAATTGAACTACAAATTATGTTCTAATATGACTATGATAGATAAGGGTCCTATTACATTGATTTTTATGACTTAAATATCAAACGTCCTATTAAGTTATGTTATTATATGACTCCAACAAATAAGGGTCATATTACGTTGACATTTTATGACTGAAATTTCATGTGTCCTATTAGATTATGTTATAATAGGACCCTCGATGAACAAGTGTCCTATCATATTATCAAATAATAAGACATCAACTACTAAACGTCCTATAGTGTACTTTATTAGGATCCACATTTTAAGTGTCATATTAAGTTATATGATAATAGGACCCCAAACATTCATCCGTCCTATTACATAGTTTTTTAGGACACCGGAATAACTGCGTATATTTTAATAAGAACCAAAACACTCATGCGTCCTATTAAATAATTTGTTAGGACACTATTTTAATAGCGTCCTACACAAAGGGTCCTAAAAACCCCATTTTGTTGTAGTGGGTGTAATCGTCATCACTCCCCCGCTATCCAATGTGGGACTTGCTTTAATTGTAATCGACCCGGGAACGAGGCCAAAGATTGTAGAGCACCGAAAGCGGCACCATCGAATGTAGCACCTCTTCGGGCCGTCCCTCCCCAAGGTAATCAACAAAGAGGCGAGTGTTTTGGATGTGGTAGTCGTACTCACTACCGTAACAATTGTCCGCAATGGGTGGGACAACAAGTTGAAGTGGCGGTCCATCCGAATCAGCTCCAAATTACCGGGCCGAACCAAAACCGGGGCCAACAAGGTCAACAAGTTCAACCTCGAGGCCGAGCTTTTGCGTGAAATGGCAATGGGGGCCAAAATGATCCAAACGTCGGTTAAGGTACATTCCTCTTAACGGTCGTTATATTATGGCACTACTCGATATTGGAACAGACTATGATCTCGTTTATCCAAACGTTACTCCTTTGAATTACGTTCGTTCGTGTGTTTTAGAATTATATGTCTAAAAATTTTGGATGTTTAGCGACTCCATAACTAAATTTGGTCAAATACCCCGTGTATCTATCTTGACTCTAGAAAACGACTAAACTCTTCACGTACTTGGTGCTCAATGATATTAAGGTTCTTGACGATAAAATAAGTGCAATCTGAATACCAACGGTTAATACGGATCTTAGTTGTGTAGTAGGGTTTTCTAGTGTAAAAATACATAACGGATGTCCCATGTACATCTTCCAACTCAAAGGTCCTTAGAACTACCGTCTCAAGAATCTGAAAACTAGCGTCGTCTCTATTAATCTTGAATCTCCCGAACGCTTTTCCGGGTGGCTTACCGGGCTTGTCCCATCACGATAACTTAAATTTCGTATATGCTTAACTTCCTAACATCGCGCGCGTAGTCAAAACCCTTATAGACTTCTGAGATACGAATAAGCTCGTAGTGAAAGACCGGGAGAGAGATTCGAAGGAAAACAAATTGTAATGGATTTCACCATGGAGTCGCCGACGACAAGAAGTGGTCACGATACGACGAAACCGGTAAAGTCTGACAACTTGGCACATTAGTATGTAGAAGAAATGGTGTAGGTGCACAGAGATTCGATTTCTATCATTTCAGATAAAGAAAGTCGCTTAACTCCAATTCAGGGAGCCATCCAATGAGCAACGGGTACTCAAACCGACTTGAGACTTGATCACATGTGAAGAAAATGTGCTTATGACCATGGCGGAAATCTTGTGCAATGAAAGTTGTTACGCGAGTATTCGAATGTCACTAACCGAAGCATTAAGTAGTAAAGGTGTTACTCTCCGCTGGATGAGCCAAGAATCGAAGAAATCCAATGCAGCGGGCCTAAAATAGTAATTGGAATGACAAGAACAACTTCTCAAACTAAGAAGATAGCAACTAGCTTGCATGCTACGAAGGAAGTGGGTCGATGTGTGTTGAAGACCGTTAGAGTTGAAACCTAAGTACCCACATTTGTCTAACTATTAGTGTTTTGTTGAATTTCGGGACGAAATTCTTTTGACGGGGGAATAATGTAACATCCGTGAGTTTTGACCGTTTGACTTTATGTGCAATATGACTAACAATTTATGTTAATGAATTATTTGGGTCGTTTTGTGACTAAATGGCTATGTGGTATGTTTATTGGGTCGATAGAATGATTAATCGGTGTTTAAATGTATAACGATGTGTAAATTAGCTTGTAAATGGAAACGGGTCGACCCATGCCCTTCGACCCATCTCCCCTCCTTATCTTCTTTTCCCTCCTCTCATTTCATTCTATCTTCTTTTCTCTCTTCTCTTTTCTCTCCAAGTAAACAAGACTATCCAACCCCATCTCTTCTTTTCTCTTGCAATAATTGGTGTTTTGGGTTAGACTAACTCGAGAATCACTAGCATCTTCATCTCATTTTCATCTAGCAAAGGATTTAAGTTCTTAGTTCAAGGTTTTTACCCATTTTGGCTTAATTTCGGGTTTGAGCTCAAGAGGAAGTTTTGGTAAGTTAAATTCATCCCATTTACTTCTATTTATGCTTGTTCATATGTTTCTAGTTGATTTGATGTGATTCCAAGTCTTGAAAATGGTAAAATTGAAATTAGGGTTTAAATTAGGGTTTGAATAATTTGGAAGTGATTGTGATGTTTTGGTCTAAATTGTGGGTTGGGTTATGTGTATTTATGGTTAATGATGTTTGGTTATACTTCAAAATGAGTTACAAGTCCTTACAATTTGTTTTGGAATGGTTTGGGTCGATTTTTGGGGTATTTGGTTCGTTTTTCTGCACTAAAACTGCTGCTGGTAGTGTTGCTGCCCAGAAGGGGGCGTAACCTACGGCCCTATGGGGCGTAGGTTACGCTGGTACAAATTTCATTGGGCGTAGGTTACGGCCCTTTGGGGCGTAGCTTACGCCGATCCTTCCATCTTACGCCAAAATGTTTCTGTTTACGCCAACTTTTACGCCAAAAATGACTTTTCTAGAGGGCCGTAGCTTACGCCACTTTGGGCCGTAAGCTACGCCAGTTGTAATTTTGACCACCGTACCTTACGCCCCTGTAGGCCGTAAGTTACGGCCTTTGTTTTTCTGAAATTTCCTTGTTTGACCTAGTTTGACTTTCTGGACCTTTTTACGCGTCGAGCCTTAATCTAATTTACTTCTTATCTTATATAACATTGATTGAGAGTCTTAGGAGTCGTTTAACGCCGAGAAGCACTTTGGAAACCTAATTAGGGTTTTGCCGAATATTTAATAACTACGTATATGTGTTTATGTGTGTTGATATGAATGTATATGATCGATATTTAGGTGTTGGACGTGAAGTGATCATTGAACGACAGTAACTTGACTTTATATCAAATTTAACTTCTTTGCCGATCGAGGTGAGTTTCGTATCTCCCTACTCGCTTGAGATTCGGGCTGAAAAGTGTAAACTTGCGTGTTTACTTACGTTGTCGATTGATTGATTGATTTGGTTTAAATGTTGGATTGATGAGACAGTTATCACGTTTGAATGACTTGATTTGTGTTTTGTTAAGTATTTCGTTAATATTAGGATAGACGTACATACATGGAAGACGATGATACCTTTAATGAGTTGTAGATGTGGTGGGAAGGCTGCGGGTGACCCTATACATAAGCATCTAGAACTTGATGAAAGTAGAATCCTCCGAAGTGTATGTACGCATTGTTTAGAGGAATTGATGGATGTTGGGAATGTGTTTGGAACGGACATATACGCCTTGTTATACTTGACTTGTACGGTACACACTCAAGCATACTTTTATTGTTGCATTGATGATGTTATTGACACGTATTTGATATACGTTGGGGTCTTACATACGTATGATACATGATTTGATGTTAATATTTCGCGTACTCATTTATTATACGCAATTACTTTACCCTTATGATCTTGTAATGATTTGATATTGTGACTAGGATAGTTGTACATACATGGAAGACGATGATACCTTTAATGAGTTGTAGATGTGGTGGGGAGGCTGCGGGTGACCCTATATATAAGCATCTATGATTCCTTAAATGTAAAGGCGTATGAAATGTATGTGCATTGTAGTTTTAGATGATTTGTTGTACGATAGACTGGTGATTTGGTTGATGTACTTCCAAGTGTTTTACACTTGAGAACATGCTTTTGTACTTACTGATTGGTTGATGTACTTCCAAGTGTTTTACACTTGAGAACATGCTTTTGTACTTACTGATTGGTTGATGTACTTCCAAGTGTTTTACACTTGAGAACATGCTTTTGTACTTACTGATTGGTTGATGTACTTCCAAGTGTTTTACACTTGAGAACATGCTTTTGTACTTACTGATTGGTTGATGTACTTCCAAGTGTTTTACACTTGAGAACATGCTTTTGTACTTACTGATTGGTTGATGTACTTCCAAGTGTTTTACACTTGAGAACATGCTTTTGTACTTACTGATTGGTTGATGTACTTCCAAGTGTTTTACACTTGAGAACATGCTTTTGTACTTACTGATTGGTTGATGTACTTCCAAGTGTTTTACACTTGAGAACATGCTTTTGTACTTACTGATTGGTTGATGTACTTCCAAGTGTTTTACACTTGAGAACATGCTTTTGTACTTACTGATTGGTTGATGTACTTCCAAGTGTTTTACACTTGAGAACATGCTTTTGTACTTACTGATTGGTTGATGTACTTCCAAGTGTTTTACACTTGAGAACATGCTTTTGTACTTACTGATTGGTTGATGTACTTCCAAGTGTTTTACACTTGAGAACATGCTTTTGTACTTACTGATTGGTTGATGTACTTCCAAGTGTTTTACACTTGAGAACATGCTTTTGTACTTACTGATTGGTTGATGTACTTCCAAGTGTTTTACACTTGAGAACATGCTTTTGTACTTACTGATTGGTTGATGTACTTCCAAGTGTTTTACACTTGAGAACATGCTTTTGTACTTACTGATTGGTTGATGTACTTCCAAGTGTTTTACACTTGAGAACATGCTTTTGTACTTACTGATTGGTTGATGTACTTCCAAGTGTTTTACACTTGAGAACATGCTTTTGTACTTACTGATTGGTTGATGTACTTCCAAGTGTTTTACACTTGAGAACATGCTTTTGTACTTACTGATTGGTTGATGTACTTCCAAGTATACTTACTTGATGAATGGTTCCACGTACTTCCAAGTGTTATACACTTGAGATCGCGCAATGTACGACGTACTACCAAGTTGTTAGACTTGAGAATATTGTGTTGGTAGGGGTTTTGTTGTTGTCATGGTACTCTTAGGATGCGTTATCTGATGCCTAATTGTTGGACATACCTTTTATGCATTCTGCACTTACATTGATATTTACATCAATTGTGCATACTTATTACACATTTACAAATAATGGTGTAATCTTGTTGTTGGACGATATTGTGTTACTTAGAGGCTCGCTGTAAGTCATGTCTAGCCTCTACTCGTATATTGTGATTATTGACGGTGGTTCCTTATGGACCATTACTACGAACTCACCAACCTTGTGTTGACTATGGTTAGTACGCTTTTCAGGTTATCAGGTTATTCCAGGGCGTGGAGTTGATTGTTTGCTTGCTGTTTGAACCCGGACTTGGACTTATATGGATCAAGGATCCATTTGCCTTCTTTTGCATTGTACTTAGGATTGTTAGCCATCTTTGGATGTTCTTTTGTAAACTTTGATGGTTACTTGTTCCTTATGTATTTTGATACTTGTTATTCGTATTGTATGGATTCACCGAATCCTTTAATTGCATATAGTTCATGTTCTACATTAATTCCACCTTGTGCTATATGATTTCCGTAATATTTCGAGCCTTGGCTTGGGGTGTTACAACATGCATGCTCCATTGCAGTCTCATTTTAAGGTTGCAATGAGAGTTTTAAGGTATCTTAAGTCTTCTCCTGGTAAAGGAGTTCTTATTGAAAGGAACCATGTGAATGGTTTAGCAGCTTATTCTGATGCTCATTGGGGTAAGTGTCTTTCATCAAGAAGGTCAGTTTCTGGATATTGTATTTTTCTTGATGGCAATATTGTTTCATGGAAAAGTAAAAAGCAGTCAACTGTTTCTAGATCCTCTGCAGAATCTGAGTATAAATCACTTGCTGCTACTACTTGTGAAATTATGTGGATACTTAAAATTCTGAATGACTTAAATGTTAAACATTTGTTACCAGTAAATCTATTTTGTGATTGTAAACCTGCAATGCAAATAGCAGGAAATCCAGTTCTTCATGAAAGAACTAAACATTTTGAAATAGATTTACATCTTGTTAGAGAAAAAGTAGCAGTAGGCTTGATCAAACTTATTAAAATAGATTCTGAAGAACAGCCTGCTGACATTCTTACAAAAGGTCTGAATATAAGTGCTCATCATTATTTATGCTCAAAATTGAAGCTTAAAGATCTATTCAATACTTAGTTTGAGGGGGGATGTTAAAAGGTATGTGTTTATTCAAACTATGTATTTAAAATGTATTTGTTATCTTATTGTGTTGCATAAGTATAAATGCAGCAAGTTGAAGGACTAAAAGGTAACTTATGAAGTTTGGACTAAAGGTGGCAAGAGAAGAAAGGAGAGGGGCTGGAGGGAATCTTTGCTGCCTATATAAACAAAGAGATGAAACCCTTTAGGGTTCATAACACATATATCGTATCATCTGTATCTATATTTTCTCTCAATATATTTGTTCTTCATATTTTCTGTATTATTGATTCGATTATCTTGATCGATCAATTGTCTTAATATTCTAAACAATCTGTTTAGAATAATTTCTTGTATTAATTCAATCTATAATAATAAACTATAAGCCTCTTAATCGGGCCGATTAGATTTGTGTAAGTATTTGTTTGTTCATCTTCCGGTGTTACAAATTCGTACATGGTATCAGAGCCAGGTTCTCTGATTTGATTGTGTTCCTGGTGTTTAGTTAGGGTTTTATGATTTTAGGGCGTATTTCATCTCGAAACCCTAAATTCTAAAAACCCTAATTTATTGACGATTTGTTTCCGCTGCAGATCTGATCTTAATATTCTCTTTGACTAAGTGAATCAAAGAGAAGTTGAGATCTATTTCAGATCCTGATTACTTCTTTGACTAAGTGAATCAAAGAAGAATTAGGGTTCCTCTTTTCATCCGATAGCACTGTAACACCTTCTTTACTTTTCTGTCTTATTTTGTTTTAATAATAAAAATATTTTAATCTAATTCTCACAAAAGTATTTGTGTTAATACTTGACCTGCTTCCTTGAGAGGTACGGAATCCTGTCACTGGCACTTATACGAGATTAGATTCATATTTTCAAATATATATATATATATATATATATATATATATTTATATATTTTTTATTTTATTTTATTTCTTTAATTGTTTCTGTTTTTTGTTGGTTATTGTGGTAGTATTTGTGTGGTTTGTTTGTTAAGTGATATTATCTGTTATTTTGTGTATTGAAGTTTGTTTAAAAATTCTGTATATCATGCCTGAGGAAAATGTGCCTCCTAAATCTGATGAGTCTGGTTCTAATGAAACTTTAATAAGTAAACTGGATTTTAGTGATCCTCTCTATCTGCATCCTAGTGATACTTCTAATACACCTTTAATTAGTTTTAAACTCAAAGGAACAGAAAATTATAATGTGTGGAGTTGTGCTTTAAAATTGGCTCTAGAAACTAAAAATAAGGTGTGTTTTATTGATGGATCTTATGAAAAACCTGATGATGATGATGATGTGCTTGCTAGTCACTGGGATAGATGTAGGGCTGTTGTGCTTTCTTGGATTCTTGGGTCTATTTGTGAAGAGTTGTATCTAGGACAGATTTTTTCTACTGATCCTGCTGTTGTTTGGAAAGAATTAAAGAAAACCTATGATAAAATTGATGGTTCTATTACATTTAATCTACATATGAAAATCAATTCTTTAACACAGAATGACATGCTTGTATCTGAGTATTATCATAAGCTTAATTCTCTATGGAAACAGTATGATGCTTTGATTAAATTGCCTGCATGTACATGTAAAGCTTCTAAACAGTTTGTGAATCATAATAACTTGATGAAGTTGATGCAGTTTTTAATGGGACTTGATGATACTTATGCTAATATTAGGAGTATGATTCTTACTACTGAACCTCTGTCAAGTGTGAAAACTGCTTTTGCTTTGATATCTAGGGAAGAGTCACATAGAGGAATTGGTCATACAAATAATATTAATAAAAATCAGTATACTGCTTTTGCTTCTAAGTTTGTTGATATGAAAAAGAAATCTGTTGGTAATATGAGGGGTCCAAATCCTAATCTAAAATGTACTCATTGTGGTTTCTTGGGTCATACTATTGATAGATGCTATGAAATACTTGCTTATCCACCTGGTTTTAAGAAAAGAACAAATTTTCAAAATGGAAAAACTGTTACTTCTAATAATGCTGCTAGTTCTTCTAATCAGTGTATGCCTAGTACTTCTTCTGCTCCTATGTGTTTTACAAATGAACAGATGATGAAACTCTTGAACCTCATCAATGATACACATTCTGGTCCTCTTCCTCCTCCTTCTAATGCCAATATGGCAGGTAGTTTCTTTAATGCAAATGTGTTTTTTAATGAAAATTTTGAAAAATTTTATAGTTGTTTTACAAGTATAATGGAAGCATTAGCTTGGATAATTGATAGTGGAGCAAATCAACATATGACTGTATCTGATAAAAATCTGTTTAATGTTGTTGATATTTCTGATTTGAACTTAATTGTTTCTCATCCAAATGGGACTAAAGCTAAAATAACTAAAATTGGGAATATGAGATTAAATGCAAATATTGTTTTGTTTGATGTTCTTGTTATACCTGGTTATTGTGTTAATCTGCTATCTGTATATAAGTTGGCAAGAGATAGTAAATTATATGTTGGATTTTCTGATACTACTTGCTACATTCAGGATTTGATTTCAAGGAAAGTCCTGGGGACTGGTAGTAGTAAAGATGGTCTCTATTTGTTTGATGATTATAATTTAGGTAATTCTACTATTTCTTGTAATAGTTTTGTTTGTTATCAAACTCAAACCTTGTGGCATAGTAGACTTGGACACCCTGCAAACCAAGTTTTGTATGTTTTAAAAGATGATCTAAAGTTAAAACTTAATTCAAAACAGAATCCTTGTGATGTTTGTCATAAAGCTAAACAAACTAGAGAACCATTTCCTTTAAGTGATCATAAGTCTAAAATTCTTGGTGAACTTGTACATCTTGATTTATAGGGTCCTTATAGGGTTACTAGCAGGGATGGTTTTAGATATTTCTTGACCATTGTTGATGATTTCACTAGAGCTGTTTGGGTATATCTTTTAAAGTCAAAAGATGAAGTGTTTGAAAATATTACAAACTTTGTTAATCTTCTAAAAAATCAATTTAATAAAAATGTCAAATGTTTTAGAAGTGATAATGGTACAGAGTTTGTAAATTCTAGAATGACAAATTTTGTTCATAACAATGGAATTGTTCATCAAACCTCTTGTGTGTATACCCCTCAACAAAATGGTATTGTAGAAAGGAAACATAGGCATCTACTTAATGTTGCTAGATCCCTTATGTTTCAGGGGGGAATTCCTCTAAATCTTTGGACTGAATGTGTTTTGACTGCTGTATACTTGATTAACAGGTTACCATCTAAAGTGTTAGCTGGAAAGTCTCCTTTTGAGCTGGTTCATGGTTTTAAACCTAAACTCTTCCATTTAAGAAACTTTGGTTGTCTCTGTTTTTCTACAAATCTTAATTTGAGTGATAAATTTTTACAAAGAAGTGAAAAATGTGTTCTAATAGGATATTCTGGTTTTAAAAAGGCTTATAAACTTTATAACTTAACTACTAAAGACATATTTTATTCAAGAGATGTTAAGTTTTATGAAGAAAATTTTCCTTTAAAACATAAAGATTCAACTGTTTTTGTTAAAGAGAAACATGATCTTAATCATTCAAATTTCTTTGACTTATTTTTTACTGAAAATACAACCAATAGTTTTCAAAACACCAATGATGAAGGAAGAGTTGGTTCTGATCATGATAACCATGCTGCAACCCCTCTTGGCAGTTCATCTAGAGCAACAAGAGGTGGAGGCACAAGTGTAGGTCATGATCATGATGAATCTAGTAGTACTACTTCTTCTGAGGGCATTGATAATGTGATTCTTGATTCTGATCATGATAATGTTGATCCTAATAATGATCAAAATGATAATTTAAGAAGGTCTGACAGAAATTCTAAACTGCCTTTTAAATATAAAGATTATGTGATAGAAGGAAAGGTTAAATATCCTATTGAAAGAGTTGTAAATTATTCTTTTTTGTCAAAAGAAAATTTTTGTTTTATTTCTAATTTGAATAAAAGCATTGAACCTAAAACTTATGAAGAAGCTTGTAAAGATGTAAATTGGGTTCAAGCTATGAATGATGAAATGGAAGCTTTGTATAGAAATAATACTTGGAAAATAACTGATCTTCCTCAAGGAAGAAAACCCATAGGTTGTAAGTGGATTTATAAGATAAAGTATAAATCTAGTGGTGAAATTGAAAGGTATAAAGCTAGACTAGTAGCTAAAGGGTATAATCAAAGGGCTGGGTTAGATTATGAAGAAACTTTTGCCCCTGTTGTTAAAATGGTAACTGTTAGATGTTTACTTAATTTGGCAGTTCAAAATAATTGGAAATTATTTCAGTTAGACATAAACAATGCTTTTTTATATGGTGTTTTGAATGAAGATGTTTATATGGAGTTGCCTGATGGTTATTTTGAGAAAAATAATGGTAAAGTTTGCAAACTTATTAAGTCATTGTATGGCTTAAAACAGGCTCCTAGACAATGGAATGAGAAATTAACTCTCTCATTATTTGATATGGGTTTCATTCAAAGTAAAAATGATTTTTCATTATTTACTAAGAATTATAAAGGTATATTTCTTGCTCTTCTTGTTTATGTGGATGATATTGTTCTCACTGGTAACAGTGAAGTGAAATTGAGAATTTTAAGTCTGTTCTTAAAGAAAAATTTCTAATTAAAGATTTAGGTGAAATGAAATATTTCTTAGGAATTGAGGTTCTTAAAACTCAAAATGGTATTTGTCTTTCTCAAAGAAAGTATTGTCTTGAATTACTTCATGAATTTGGTTTACTAGGTTGTAAACCTATGAAGTCTCCTCTTGAGGCTAATGTTGTTCTTGCTGCTAAACCTTCTAACAATGATATGTTGATTTCTAATATTACTGCCTATCAAAAATTGATAGGAAAGTTGATCTACTTAACTATTACTAGACCAGATATTGTATATTCTGTTCAATGTTTAAGTCAGTACATGCATGCTCCATTGCAGTCTCATTTTAAGGTTGCAATGAGAGTTTTAAGGTATCTTAAGTCTTCTCCTGGTAAAGGAGTTCTTATTGAAAGGAACCATGTGAATGGTTTAGTTGCTTATTCTGATGCTCATTGGGGTAAGTGTCTTTCATCAAGAAGGTCAGTTTCTGGATATTGTATTTTTCTTGATGGCAATCTTGTTTCATGGAAAAGTAAAAAGCAGTCAACTGTTTCTAGATCTTCTGCAGAATCTGAGTATAGATCACTTGCTGCTACTACTTGTGAAATTATGTGGATACTTAAAATTCTGAATGACTTAAATGTTAAACATTTGTTACCAGTAAATCTATTTTGTGATTGTAAACCTGCAATGCAAATAGCAGGAAATCCAGTTCTTCATGAAAGAACTAAACATTTTGAAATAGATTTACATCTTGTTAGAGAAAAAGTAGCAGTAGGCTTGATCAAACTTATTAAAATAGATTCTGAAGAACAGCCTGCTGACATTCTTACAAAAGGTCTGAATATAAGTGCTCATCATTATTTATGCTCAAAATTGAAGCTTAAAGATCTATTCAATACTTAGTTTGAGGGGGGATGTTAAAAGGTATGTGTTTATTCAAACTATGTATTTAAAATGTATTTGTTATCTTATTGTGTTGCATAAGTATAAATGCAACAAGTTGAAGGACTAAAGGGTAACTTATGAAGTTTGGACTAAAGGTGGCAAGAGAAGAAAGGAGAGGGGCTGGAGGGAATCTTTGCTGCCTATATAAACAAAGAGATGAAACCCTTTAGGGTTCATAACACATATATCGTATCATCTGTATCTATATTTTCTCTCAATATATTTGTTCTTCATATTTTCTGTATTATTGATTCGATTATCTTGATCGATCAATTGTCTTAATATTCTAAACAATCTGTTTAGAATAATTTCTTGTATTAATTCAATCTATAATAATAAACTATAAGCCTCTTAATCGGGCCGATTAGATTTGTGTAAGTATTTGTTTGTTCATATTCTGGTGTTACAAATTCGTACATGGTATCAGAGCCAGGTTCTCTGATTTGATTGTGTTCCTGGTGTTTAGTTAGGGTTTTATGATTTTAGGGCGTATTTCATCTCGAAACCCTAAATTCTAAAAACCCTAATTTATTGACGATTTGTTTCCGCTGCAGATCTGATCTTAATATTCTCTTTGACTAAGTGAATCAAAGAGAAGTTGAGATCTATTTCAGATCCTGATTACTTCTTTGACTAAGTGAATCAAAGAAGAATTAGGGTTCCTCTTTTCATCCGATAGCACTGTAACACCTTCTTTACTTTCCTGTCTTATTTTGTTTTAATAATAAAAATATTTTAAAAAAATCTAATTCTCACAAAAGTATTTGTGTTAATACTTGACCTGCTTCCTTGAGAGGTACGGAATCCTGTCACTGGCACTTATACGAGATTAGATTCATATTTTCAAATATATATATATATTTTATTAATATTTCTTTATTGTCTTTTCCTTATATATATATATATATATATATATATATATATATATATATATATATATAGAGTGATATATATATATATATATATATATATATATATATATATATATATATATATATATATATATATATATATATATATATATATATATATATATATATATATATATATATATATATATATATATATATATATATATATATATATATATATATATATATATATATATATATATATATATATATATATATATATATATATATATATATATATATATATATATATATATATATATATATATATATATATATATATATATATATATATATATATATATATATATATATATATATATATATATATATATATATATATATATATATATATATATATATATATATATATATATATATATATATATATATATATATATATATATATATATATATATATATATATATATATATATATATATATATATATATATATATATATATATATATATATATATATATATATATATATATATATATATATATATATATATATATATATATATATATATATATATATATATATATATATATATATATATATATATATATATATATATATATATATATATATATATATATATATATATATATATATATATATATATATATATATATATATATATATATATATATATATATATATATATATATATATATATATATATATATATATATATATATATATATATATATATATATATATATATATATATATATATATATATATATATATATATATATATATATATATATATATATATATATATATATATATATATATATATATATATATATATATATATATATATATATATATATATATATATATATATATATATATATATATATATATATATATATATATATATATATATATATATATATATATATATATATATATATATATATATATATATATATATATATATATATATATATATATATATATATATATATATATATATATATATATATATATATATATATATATATATATATATATATATATATATATATATATATATATATATATATATATATATATATATATATATATATATATATATATATATATATATATATATATATATATATATATATATATATATATATATATATATATATATATATATATATATATATATATATATATATATATATATATATATATATGTTATATATAAGAATATATACATATAAATATATATATATATATAAGCATATATATATTAGTGATCCTCTCTATCTACATCCTAGTGATACTTCTAATACACCTTTAATTAGTTTTAAACTCAAAGGAACAGAAAATTATAATGTGTGGAGTTGTGCTTTAAAATTGGCTCTAGAAACTAAAAATAAGGTGTGTTTTATTGATGGATCTTATGAAAAACCTGATGATGATGATGATGTGCTTGCTAGTCACTGGGATAGATGTAGGGCTGTTGTGCTTTCTTGGATTCTTGGGTCTATTTGTGAAGAGTTGTATCTAGGACAGATTTTTTCTACTGATCCTGCTGTTGTTTGGAAAGAATTAAAGAAAACCTATGATAAAATTGATGGTTCTATTACATTTAATCTACATATGAAAATCAATTCTTTAACACAGAATGACATGCTTGTATCTGAGTATTATCATAAGCTTAATTCTCTATGGAAACAGTATGATGCTTTGATTAAATTGCCTGCATGTACATGTAAAGCTTCTAAACAGTTTGTGAATCATAATAACTTGATGAAGTTGATGCAGTTTTTAATGGGACTTGATGATACTTATGCTAATATTAGGAGTATGATTCTTACTACTGAACCTCTGTCAAGTGTGAAAACTGCTTTTGCTTTGATATCTAGGGAAGAGTCACATAGAGGAATTGGTCATACAAATAATATTAATAAAAATCAGTCTACTGCTTTTGCTTCTAAGTTTGTTGATATGAAAAAGAAATCTGTTGGTAATATGAGGGGTCCAAATCCTAATCTAAAATGTACTCATTGTGGTTTCTTGGGTCATACTATTGATAGATGCTATGAAATACTTGCTTATCCACCTGGTTTTAAGAAAAGAACAAATTTTCAAAATGGAAAAACTGTTACTTCTAATAATGCTGCTAGTTCTTCTAATCAGTGTATGCCTAGTACTTCTTCTGCTCCTATGTGTTTTACAAATGAACAGATGATGAAACTCTTGAACCTCATCAATGATACACATTCTGGTCCTCTTCCTCCTCCTTCTAATGCCAATATGGCAGGTAGTTTCTTTAATGCAAATGTGTTTTTTAATGAAAATTTTGAAAAATTTTATAGTTGTTTTACAAGTATAATGGAAGCATTAGCTTGGATAATTGATAGTGGAGCAAATCAACATATGACTGTATCTGATAAAAATCTGTTTAATGTTGTTGATATTTCTGATTTGAACTTAATTGTTTCTCATCCAAATGGGACTAAAGCTAAAATAACTAAAATTGGGAATATGAGATTAAATGCAAATATTGTTTTGTTTGATGTTCTTGTTATACCTGGTTATTGTGTTAATCTGCTATCTGTATATAAGTTGGCAAGAGATAGTAAATTATATGTTGGATTTTCTGATACTACTTGCTACATTCAGGATTTGATTTCAAGGAAAGTCCTGGGGACTGGTAGTAGTAAAGATGGTCTCTATTTGTTTGATGATTATAATTTAGGTAATTCTACTATTTCTTGTAATAGTTTTGTTTGTTATCAAACTCAAACCTTGTGGCATAGTAGACTTGGACACCCTGCAAACCAAGTTTTGTATGTTTTAAAAGATGATCTAAAGTTAAAACTTAATTCAAAACAGAATCCTTGTGATGTTTGTCATAAAGCTAAACAAACTAGAGAACCATTTCCTTTAAGTGATCATAAGTCTAAAATTCTTGGTGAACTTGTACATCTTGATTTATAGGGTCCTTATAGGGTTACTAGCAGGGATGGTTTTAGATATTTCTTGACCATTGTTGATGATTTCACTAGAGCTGTTTGGGTATATCTTTTAAAGTCAAAAGATGAAGTGTTTGAAAATATTACAAACTTTGTTAATCTTCTAAAAAATCAATTTAATAAAAATGTCAAATGTTTTAGAAGTGATAATGGTACAGAGTTTGTAAATTCTAGAATGACAAATTTTGTTCATAACAATGGAATTGTTCATCAAACCTCTTGTGTGTATACCCCTCAACAAAATGGTATTGTAGAAAGGAAACATAGGCATCTACTTAATGTTGCTAGATCCCTTATGTTTCAGGGGGGAATTCCTCTAAATCTTTGGACTGAATGTGTTTTGACTGCTGTATACTTGATTAACAGGTTACCATCTAAAGTGTTAGCTGGAAAGTCTCCTTTTGAGCTGGTTCATGGTTTTAAACCTAAACTCTTCCATTTAAGAAACTTTGGTTGTCTCTGTTTTTCTACAAATCTTAATTTGAGTGATAAATTTTTACAAAGAAGTGAAAAATGTGTTCTAATAGGATATTCTGGTTTTAAAAAAGCTTATAAACTTTATAACTTAACTACTAAAGACATATTTTATTCAAGAGATGTTAAGTTTTATGAAGAAAATTTTCCTTTAAAACATAAAGATTCAACTGTTTTTGTTAAAGAGAAACATGATCTTAATCATTCAAATTTCTTTGACTTATTTTTTACTGAAAATACAACCAATAGTTTTCAAAACACCAATGATGAAGGAAGAGTTGGTTCTGATCATGATAACCATGCTGCAACCCCTCTTGGCAGTTCATCTAGAGCAACAAGAGGTGGAGGCACAAGTGTAGGTCATGATCATGATGAATCTAGTAGTACTACTTCTTCTGAGGGCATTGATAATGTGATTCTTGATTCTGATCATGATAATGTTGATCCTAATAATGATCAAAATGATAATTTAAGAAGGTCTGACAGAAATTCTAAACTGCCTTTTAAATATAAAGATTATGTGATAGAAGGAAAGGTTAAATATCCTATTGAAAGAGTTGTAAATTATTCTTTTTTGTCAAAAGAAAATTTTTGTTTTATTTCTAATTTGAATAAAAGCATTGAACCTAAAACTTATGAAGAAGCTTGTAAAGATGTAAATTGGGTTCAAGCTATGAATGATGAAATGGAAGCTTTGTATAGAAATAATACTTGGAAAATAACTGATCTTCCTCAAGGAAGAAAACCCATAGGTTGTAAGTGGATTTATAAGATAAAGTATAAATCTAGTGGTGAAATTGAAAGGTATAAAGCTAGACTAGTAGCTAAAGGGTATAATCAAAGGGCTGGGTTAGATTATGAAGAAACTTTTGCCCCTGTTGTTAAAATGGTAACTGTTAGATGTTTACTTAATTTGGCAGTTCAAAATAATTGGAAATTATTTCAGTTAGACATAAACAATGCTTTTTTATATGGTGTTTTGAATGAAGATGTTTATATGGAGTTGCCTGATGGTTATTTTGAGAAAAATAATGGTAAAGTTTGCAAACTTATTAAGTCATTGTATGGCTTAAAACAGGCTCCTAGACAATGGAATGAGAAATTAACTCTCTCATTATTTGATATGGGTTTCATTCAAAGTAAAAATGATTTTTCATTATTTACTAAGAATTATAAAGGTATATTTCTTGCTCTTCTTGTTTATGTGGATGATATTGTTCTCACTGGTAACAGTGAAGTGAAATTGAGAATTTTAAGTCTGTTCTTAAAGAAAAATTTCTAATTAAAGATTTAGGTGAAATGAAATATTTCTTAGGAATTGAGGTTCTTAAAACTCAAAATGGTATTTGTCTTTCTCAAAGAAAGTATTGTCTTGAATTACTTCATGAATTTGGTTTACTAGGTTGTAAACCTATGAAGTCTCCTCTTGAGGCTAATGTTGTTCTTGCTGCTAAACCTTCTAACAATGATATGTTGATTTCTAATATTACTGCCTATCAAAAATTGATAGGAAAGTTGATCTACTTAACTATTACTAGACCAGATATTGTATATTCTGTTCAATGTTTAAGTCAGTACATGCATGCTCCATTGCAGTCTCATTTTAAGGTTGCAATGAGAGTTTTAAGGTATCTTAAGTCTTCTCCTGGTAAAGGAGTTCTTATTGAAAGGAACCATGTGAATGGTTTAGTTGCTTATTCTGATGCTCATTGGGGTAAGTGTCTTTCATCAAGAAGGTCAGTTTCTGGATATTGTATTTTTCTTGATGGCAATCTTGTTTCATGGAAAAATAAAAAGCAGTCAACTGTTTCTAGATCCTCTGCAGAATCTGAGTATAGATCACTTGCTGCTACTACTTGTGAAATTATGTGGATACTTAAAATTCTGAATGACTTAAATGTTAAACATTTGTTACCAGTAAATCTATTTTGTGATTGTAAACCTGCAATGCAAATAGCAGGAAATCCAGTTCTTCATGAAAGAACTAAACATTTTGAAATAGATTTACATCTTGTTAGAGAAAAAGTAGCAGTAGGCTTGATCAAACTTATTAAAATAGATTCTGAAGAACAGCCTGCTGACATTCTTACAAAAGGTCTGAATATAAGTGCTCATCATTATTTATGCTCAAAATTGAAGCTTAAAGATCTATTCAATACTTAGTTTGAGGGGGGATGTTAAAAGGTATGTGTTTATTCAAACTATGTATTTAAAATGTATTTGTTATCTTATTGTGTTGCATAAGTATAAATGCAACAAGTTGAAGGACTAAAGGGTAACTTATGAAGTTTGGACTAAAGGTGGCAAGAGAAGAAAGGAGAGGGGCTGGAGGGAATCTTTGCTGCCTATATAAACAAAGAGATGAAACCCTTTAGGGTTCATAACACATATATCGTATCATCTGTATCTATATTTTCTCTCAATATATTTGTTCTTCATATTTTCTGTATTATTGATTCGATTATCTTGATCGATCAATTGTCTTAATATTCTAAACAATCTGTTTAGAATAATTTCTTGTATTAATTCAATCTATAATAATAAACTATAAGCCTCTTAATCGGGCCGATTAGATTTGTGTAAGTATTTGTTTGTTCATATTATGGTGTTACAAATTCGTACAATTAGCCCCCATTTGAATGACATGGGACTTTGGGAATAAACATTTTATTGAATTGGATTGACGAGGTTGAAGCTGGTGGGTTTACTAACTTCTGAATTTGTTCTTATTGAGATGGACTTCGATGGAAGCAAAGTTGTTGGGATACTATGTTGGAGACACCCAAAAAAAAGAGACGATAATGGTTTTAAGTATTGGTTTTTTGTGGATAAAGAATGAGCAAAGACGATATTGTCTTTAGATTTGATTTTCGTAATTTTTTTGTTTAGTTGGTGTAAAAATATCTACCAATATATATATAACAAGGTACTAAATTCTTTTATGAAGAAACAAAGACCGTTAGATGAGCTTAAACTTTTAATCACAACCCTTAGATCAAAATAATTGTATTATTACCAAATTAATTATTACGTTAACACGACATTAGTCCTTATACTCTATATATTTATACAAAATATAACCTTATGTGTCAAATTAAATATTAAATAAATAAAAACATGTGTGTGTTTTCGTTTTTCTCCACCCCCCCCCCCCCCCCCCCCCCCCCCCCCCCCCCCCCCCCCCCCCCCCCCCCCCCCCCCCCCCCCCCCCCCCCCCCCCCCCCCCCCCCCCCCCCCCCCCCCCCCCCCCCCCCCCCCCCCCCCCCCCCCCCCCCCCCCCCCCCCCCTTCTCCATACAATCTATTATAAGTTATGTTTCCTTTAATACTAACATAATATTTTATTAATCTAATATTATCAATTAATTAATATTGTATACTACGTATAAAGTTTCTTCCAAAAACTTTTCTTATTCTAATTTATTGATAAAACTAAAACTAATTTATGACTTATGAAAATACCAAAAAAAAAATTATTAGTTTATTGATAAAATTAGTTTAAAACATGATACTTTTTCCGGTATTTTTACTGTTCATTACCGCCGGTATTTTCCGTTACTTCCGGTATTATAAAACCGATTTTTTCATGTTTCTGTTTTTTAAATTTTTTATGATACTTCAATTTTTTTTGTTTATAAACTTTAAAATTTACATTTTATTATGAAATAACTATTTGGTATTATTTTTTAATGGATTGTAATTATGTTTTAGTTATTTTCGTTGAATTGTAATAAGTTTTGTAGCATTTTTATAAAAGAATAAATTAGTTAAAATTAGTCTTGATGTAACATCCGTGAATTTTGACCCATTGACTTTATGTGTAATTTGACTAACAATCTTGTTTAATGAAATAAGTGGGTCGTTGGTGAATTAAATGACAATGTGTGTTAGTCGAGTCGTTATTTAGTTTGTTGGCATTTAGTTGTGCAACCGATTGTTTTATGGCTTGTGGGAGAAACGGGTCGGCCCGTGGGTAGTCCAAGACCCACCAGCCACCCATGACCCATTCCCCCCCCCCATATCTCTTTCTCCCCTCTCACTTCTTATCTATCTACCTATCTCTTTCTCTCTTTCTCTCAAAAGCAAAGCAAGACCCATTTCAATCTTCTTCACCATTTCTTGCATCAAATTAGGCGTTAGGGTTTGTGACTTGACCTAATTGTGCTAAATCAACTTGTGTGTGATCGTATAGTTGACTTTACGGTATTATGATGTATAAATATAGGTTGTGGACGTGTGGACCCCATTACTCGTGTGTAATCTTATACTAGCTTCTTTGCCGGACAAGGTGAGTTTCGTATCTCCCTACTCGCTTGAGATTCGGGCTGAAAAGTGTAAAACTGGTGTGTTTACTTACATTGTTGATTGATTTATTGATTGGTTGACTTGATTATTGATTGATTGGTTCAAGTTCATCGTATATTGATTGTTGGTTCAAGTTCATCGTATATTGATTGTTGGTTCAAGTTCATCGTATATTGATTGTTGGTTCATGACTGATGCATTTACATTTGATTGTAAGCATTGCATGCATTATTGATAACCCTCGGCAGGGGATTGCCGACATCCTGGGGCATAGATGTATGCACCCATTTTGGATGTAGTGCCTGACTCCGAGTATATAGACATATATATCTCGATGATTTTGAGATACAGCCTTGTTCATTGTGATGACAGAAGGGTATCGTTGCATTGGTGACTGGCGTTCACGCATAAGATAGGCATGTTGACCTATTTATGCATTTGGTACTTGCATTTGATATTCATATCATTGAGCATTCATTTACACGCCTTTACGTACTTATGAGATTTTGTTGATTGGATATTAGTGGTGTTACAAGGCTTTACAAATCGTTTTGGATGTCTTATGGGTTGTTTTTGGGTTTTTGGTTCGGTCTGCTGCTGCTTCTGGCCAGAACTGGGCCACTGCGGCGCAGTGGCTTAGGCCTAGCCCACTGCGGCGCAGTGGCTTAGGCCTAGCCCACTGCGGCGCAGTGAGCTTGGTTTTGGCTCACTGCGACGCAGTGGATAGTTACTGGGAAAGTTCGCGCGTCGATTTTCAAACGTTAATAACTTTTGATCCGTAAGTCCAAATAAGTCGTATGACCTGTCGTTGGAATCGTAAGAGAGTCTAGTTTCTAGTAGTAACACTCTTTTTGTATGAATCTTTTGTCATTTCTAAAAAGGTCAAGTCGAATGCGTTTTGTTCCTACTCGTTTAAGTTGTAAAGGCGTTTAGGGTTTGTGACTTGACCTAATTGTGCTAAATCAACTTGTGTGTGATCGTATAGTTGACTTTACGGTATTATGATGTATAAATATAGGTTGTGGACGTGTGGACCCCATTACTCGTGTGTAATCTTATACTAGCTTCTTTGCCGGACAAGGTGAGTTTCGTATCTCCCTACTCGCTTGAGATTCGGGCTGAAAAGTGTAAAACTGGTGTGTTTACTTACATTGTTGATTGATTTATTGATTGGTTGACTTGATTATTGGATTGATGTGGCAGTTCGTTTCGTTTGATTGATTTATGATCGGTGATTATTGATTGTTGGTTCAAGTTCATCGTATATTGATTGTTGGTTCATGACTGATGCATTTACATTTGATTGTAAGCATTGCATGCATTATTGATAACCCTCGGCAGGGGATTGCCGACATCCTGGGGCATAGATGTATGCACCCATTTTGGATGTAGTGCCTGACTCCGAGTATATAGACATATATATCTCGATGATTTTGAGATACAGCCTTGTTCATTGTGATGACAGAAGGGTATCGTTGCATTGGTGACTGGCGTTCACGCATAAGATAGGCATGTTGACCTATTTATGCATTTGGTACTTGCATTTGATATTCATATCACTGAGCATTCATTTACACGCCTTTACGTACTTATGAGATTTTGTTGATTGGATATTGTGGTGTTACTTAGAGGCTCACTGTAAGTCATGTCTAGCCTCTACTTGTATATTATGATTATTGTTTATGGTTCCTTGTGGACCATTACTACGAACTCACCAACCTTGTGTTGACTATGCTTAGTACACTTTTCAGGTAATCAGGTTCTCCCAGGGCGGGGAGTTTAGTTGCTTCGCTTGCGGTTTAACCCGGACTATGGACCTCATGGATCAAGGATTCATTGGCCTGCCTTTTGCATTATACTTAGGATCGTTTGCCATCTTTGGATGTTATTATGTTAACTTTGATGGCTATTTGCTCCTGTTGTATTTTGTTACTTGTTTCGTTATGTTTTGGATTCACCAAATCTTTTTTTGCATTTAGTTTGTTCTATTGTAATTCCACCTGGTGCTATGTGTTTTCCGTGATATTCCGAGCCTCGGCTTGGGGTGTTACAATATGGTCCAGAATTGGAGTCTGGTGCAAAATCCCACCCATTTTTGCCTTCTTGGTAACATATTTAGTGGAGTTGCATAACCATGGGGTGATGGGGACTGTGGCAAAACGTTGCTACCAGTCAATCATCTTGCTTACTTGCTGTGCAATTTGGAAAGCCAGAAATGAACATGTTTTTGGCGGGGTTCAACAAATGGCAAATCAGATTGTCGAGAATACCAAAGCATTGGGTTTTCTTTACATCACGAATCGTGCTAAGAGACTTGACTTAAGATTGGAGAAGTTTTCATATTATTTACATATATAGCTTTTTACTTTGTTTACACTCATATGTTTTGTAATTGTTGGTTTGGTTGATTAATGAAATTCACCATTCTGTAAAAATAAAAAATAAAAAACCACCACCTCCACCTTATATCTATTCGGGCAATACGCCAATCGGCCAATACATGTAAAACGTGACAACATCAATGTAACTAAACACAGTAAAGTTAAGTGGTAAAAATAAGAAACTATAAAAATATACAAAAAAAAAAAAAAAAAAAAAAAAAAAAAAAAAAAAAAAAAACAAAAAAAAAAAAAAAAAAAAAAAAAAAAAAAAAAAAAAAAAAAAAAAAAAAAAAAAAAAAAAAAAAAAAAAAAAAAAAAAAAAAAACAAAAAAAAAAAAAAAAAAAAAAAAAAAAAAAAAAAAAAAAAAAAAAAAAAAAAAAAAAAAAAAAAAAAAAAAAAACAAAAAAAAAAAAAAAAAAAAAAACAGAAAAACCTAAAAATCCAAAAAAAAAAATCAAAAAAATCAAAAAACAAAAAAAAAAAAAAAAAAAAAAAAAACAAAAAAAAAAAAAAAAAACAAAAAAAAATAAAACAAAAAAAAAAAAAAAAAAACTAAAAAAAAAAAAAAAAAAAACAAAAAAAAAAAAAAAAAAAACAAAAAAAAAAAAAAAAAAAAAAAAAAAAAAAAACAAAAAAAAAAAAAAAAAAAAAAAAAAAACACAACCAAAAAAAAATAAAAAAACAAAAAAAAAGAAAAAGGAAAAAAAGAAGGAAATGTAACAAAAAAAAAAAAAAAAAAACAAAAAAAAAAAAAAAAAAAAAAAAAAAAAAAAAAAAAAAAAAAAAAAAACAAAAAAAAAAAAAAAAAAAAAAAAAAAAAAAAACAAAAAAAAAAAAAAAAAAAAAAAAAAAAAAAAAAAAAAAAAAAAAAACAAAAAAAAAAAAAAAAAAAAAAAAAAAAAAAAAAAAAAAAAAACAAAAAAAAAAAAAAAAAAAAAAAAAAAAAAAAAAAAAAAAAAAAAAAAAAAAAAAAAAAAAAAAAAAAAAAAAAAAAAAAAAAAAAAAAAAAAAAAAAAAAAAAACAAAAAAAGAAGCAGCAGAAGAAAAGAAAAAGCATCGAACCACCAAAATTTGTTAAACCTTCTATTCATTTATACTTACAAAGACAATATGTTGTAGAGTGAATTCATATAAAACATTTTTTTTTTTTTGAAAGATTCATTCATTTTGAATTGCACTCTATATAATTATACAAAAATGTCACTCATAGTAGATTATATTGTTTCAACTGGGTCTCCGCCACCATAGAGTGACATCAAAACCCCACATGCATGTCAACCCAACCCATAACATGTGAAACCCCAAATGCATCATCCAGCTATGTTATCTATATCTACATATAAAACATCTTTCATTGGTTATTGGACACTCCAAGAGTCCAAGTTAACTCATTATTAATCAAAACAGCTTTGTTATGGCAACAAGCCTACACGGTAATCTTTACATACAAAACAATATGTAATTACGAAGGTTGTACAAGTTAACTCATTATTAATCAAAACAGCTTTGTTATGGCAACAAGCCTACATGGTTATCTTTACATACAAAACAATATGTAATTACGAAGGTTGTACGTTTCACTTGTAATTTGTGAAGATGATCCAAATAACTTATTCTGAAGCGTAAACTCAAAGCACAAAAGAATAGTAGTACCAACAATATGGATAATAAGCTTTGCAATTTCCATATTGTTTGGCCATTATTAAATTCCAGGAATCACAATAGTTTCAAAACAAGAAAAAGAAGATGTAGATATATGTGCATATATAAAAAAGACAATCTTAAACAACATGAATAAGATGATCAAAACTTGTTCTACAAATAGGACATGTTCTTCTATGAACCAACCAAAGGTCAATGCAATGGCTATGGAACACATGTTCGCAACTTGGAAATCTTTTGCATACCTCAAAATCTTGAAAATCATCCAAGCATATCGAACAACTCAAAGATTCTTCGTCGTTTGCGAATAATGTGGTAATATGGTTTCCATGAACAGCTGGTAAAAGATACAAGCAAAGAATATACCTTTACCTGAATGTTTACCCCAACTGCCTTGATTTGCAAGTTGAGGAAAATCAGACCTGCGCACATCAAAGGATAATGCTTAGAAACCACATCCAAATAGCTCAAAAGCCATAATCAATTTTGTCAAAAAAATATGTTTTGGAATAAGTAGATAGTAAAATACAATTAATAACAATACAGAGCAATATGAAACTCAGTCAAACATCTGAAGATATGGTTAAAACATCTGAAACCTTGAAAATCTTTCATGGGGAATGCAAAGACACCACCTTTTCAGATTTTAAATTTTTAATAGCTTTTGAAATGTGTTTCAAACCATACTGATGAAAGAATGGAAATTTTATTAAAATATCCAACTTTGTAAGGATTTTGCAGTTTTAAATAAGACTGGCCACAAGAAACACACTAACAACTAGACCATCATAATAAGTATAAGGAATCTTATAAAGATGAGGATAGAAGGGCATACGGTTTCGCTTCTTCCTTGGGATGATCTAACGGAACCCAAAACAGATCATCATCAACCTTGTTTTTTGATTGAGATGAACCATGTGACATGCCCTGGATCGGAGATGCTGCCTTGGCTGGCGATGAGGCATAAGACGACCAGGAAGGACCATTTCCACGGATGGACTGAGCAGGTGAAGATTTTGGTGCTGGCACTGGCATTTGAGAAGCAACCTTTTTCTCTTGTTCCTTGAGAATGTCCCTCAAGGAGGCATGTCTCGGAACCTTCCCTGAATCAGTAGACCAAGCTGGGGCAGGTGAAGGAGATGCAGTCTCCCCTTTCCAGACCATAAAATCTCCAAATGAGGGACCAGAAGGGACAGCCGGTAATATATCATTCTCCTGACGTGAACTTTTGGCTTTCTCAACCGGACTTGAACTAACAGTGACTTCAGCAGCAGCAGCAGGCGCGGAAACCTTAGCAACAGCAGCCTTAGCTTTTGCAGACTTTTTGCGACTCTTCTTTGACTTTTTAACATCAATAAAGCTACCTTCTTCAACCAAATCAGATTGAGAACCTACCATGGATGTCAGCACACGGTCAGAAGTTGTTGAATTTTTTTCACTAGATTTCACAAGCGCTTCTCCAGCCAAAAGATCATGCAACTGGCTCTTGCTCTGCTGCTGAATCTGGACCTCAGAAGTGGGCAAATCTTTCTTAGTGTCCATGAGCTTCTGGTCTGAGTTACCAACAACACCAGCCGGTAATATATCCTTCTCCTGACGTGAACTTTTGGCTTTCCCGAACCGGACTTGAACTAACAGTGACTTCAGCAGCAGCAGCAGGCGCGGAAACCTTAGCAACAGCAGCCTTAGCTTTTGCAGACTTTTTGCGACTCTTCTTTGACTTTTTAGCATCAATAAAGCTACCTTCTTCAACCAAATCAGATTGAGAACCTACCATGGATGTCAGCACACGGTCAGAAGTTGTTGAATTTTTTTCACTAGATTTCACAAGCGCTTCTCCAGCCAAAAGATCATGCAACTGGCTCTTGCTCTGCTGCTGAATCTGGACCTCAGAAGTGGGCAAATCTTTCTTAGTGTCCATGAGCTTCTGGTCTGAGTTACCAACAACACCAGCCCAAGGGGTAGAGGATATACTCGTTGACCCTAGAGATGCTGTAATTTCAGCAACAATCATATCTGCCCGGGACTCTGCCTGAGCCAGTGCCCTTCGCTGCTCCTCCTGCTGTATTTCTAACAATGACTTTGGCTTAAAGCCAGGAGCAGGCTTCCAAGCTCGTTGGGCAGTTTGAACTTGCGTGTTATCTTGTTGGTTAACATCACCAAGCATAGTTGCAGACTCTTCATTGACTACAGCAGATTTGGTCTCTACCGTTTCATCATCGTCGACCTTAATGGCTTCAATTTCTGATGGCTTTGGTTGCTGCTTTTTAGATGGTGTCTTGGCCAAGTCAGAAGATTGTGATTTGGAAGACTTCTGTTTCTTTGACTTTTTAGCATCAATAAAGCTACCTTCTTCAACCAAATCAGATTGAGAACCTACCATGGATGTCAGCACACGGTCAGAAGTTGTTGAATTTTTTTCACTAGATTTCACAAGCGCTTCTCCAGCCAAAAGATCATGCAACTGGCTCTTGCTCTGCTGCTGAATCTGGACCTCAGAAGTGGGCAAATCTTTCTTAGTGTCCATGAGCTTCTGGTCTGAGTTACCAACAACACCAGCCCAAGGGGTAGAGGATATACTCGTTGACCCTAGAGATGCTGTAATTTCAGCAACAATCATATCTGCCCGGGACTCTGCCTGAGCCAGTGCCCTTCGCTGCTCCTCCTGCTGTATTTCTAACAATGACTTTGGCTTAAAGCCAGGAGCAGGCTTCCAAGCTCGTTGGGCAGTTTGAACTTGCGTGTTATCTTGTTGGTTAACATCACCAAGCATAGTTGCAGACTCTTCATTGACTACAGCAGATTTGGTCTCTACCGTTTCATCATCGTCGACCTTAATGGCTTCAATTTCTGATGGCTTTGGTTGCTGCTTTTTAGATGGTGTCTTGGCCAAGTCAGAAGATTGTGATTTGGAAGACTTCTGTTTCTTTGACTTCTTCTCAGCAGCTTTTTTAACCTCACAAGCTTCAACAAGTTTTGTTTCTTTTGGACCACATACTTCGTTATGTGATTTGCTTTGATCCTTTGACACCTCAACAGGTTTTGCTTCTTTTAGACCGCATATTTCATTAGGTGATTCGAGTTGATCCTTTGACCTCTCATTGACATCAGCTGGTGGCTCCTCAAAATTAACGTGACTTTCAGGCTCTAACACTTCAACCTCAAACAAGGTTTTTCATGACGTTCCGTGGACACACAAATTTGTGCAGCATTGGAAATAGGTGCCATCACATTTTCATCTGTCCTATTATCAATCTGGTCATGTACATCAGCATCAATGTGGTGAACAAACTCATCACGCCCCTTTTGTTGCATTGCATTATCCATCAATTGATGGGGTAGATGTACAGAATCTTGAGGACCAACTGTAGGCATCTGATTAATCTTAGTAGCCGCCATATCATGTATATTAGGAACTTGATTATGTAATCCTATTTGCAATATCTCATGTGGGGGAAACCCTGCAGCATTCCCAACAGGTAACCCGGGGGTCAGCATCGGCCCACATGTCTGCTGGGCAAAACGTTGTAGAGAGTGCTGTTCCGTAAGGACTTGAGAGAGAAGTTGCTGGCGCATTATCTGCTGCTGCTGTTGCTGCAACTGCTCCTGCTTTTGTTGCTGCAGCTGCTGCAACAAGTACTCATCCAATACTGACAGCTGTTGTGTAGATGTGGGAGCCTGAGGTTTCATCTGTGACATGTGTTGATGCTGTTGCAACAAATTTATTATTTGATCTTGAGGGAGCCCAGAAGCTAGAAGCCTTTCAGGAGTTAGTATACCAGATGAATTATCAAAACCCTGAGCGCGTATATTTGCCAGGGTGGGAGGTAGATTCTGTGGTTGCAGCCTTTGTTGGATGCCATAGCCTGTCTGAAGAGGGAACTGTTTACCATGAAGCATGTCTAACTTATCCTGATGTGGGTCCAACACTGGCCCACCTTGAACAGGGAAATTTGACCAACTATTCACGGTAGGCGTAGACCTATCAGATAGACCTTGGAGAAGAGACATGAACTCAGGATTTGAAGCATTTGTGGGTAAAGGTTGCTGACGAAGATTATCGGCGACGGCTGACAGTACGTTTGACTGTGGAATTGAAGGATCCTGAAGAATATCGGGTTTAGGACCACTCCCTGACCAAAGTGAGTAGGGGTTTGACAATGACTTTTGCCTTTCAAGCTGCATTAACTTGGCTAACTGGAACAAGTTCCCAAAATACCCCTGCATATCTTCAGACGTATCAAACTTATCCAATGGACCACCACTCATATTACCAGACATGAGGGACTCGATGAACCTATTCTCAGCCTCAGTTGAGCCATGTTGAAATCTTGGATCAGTTTTCATCATCGGATTCTCACTTAAGCCTACTTGAACCTTGTTACTACCACCAAGAAAATTAGGCATGCTGGGCTCATCATTGACTTCAATTTGTTTAGCAGCACTAAATCCAGGAGGTGGCCTTGCCTTGGCACGCAGATGAGGCATAACATCACCAAGTAATGCAACTGAGTTTTGTTGTGCATGTTGTCCAATCGATAATGATCGCCAAGCCCCCCCTGCAGGGTGACCTGGCACTCTTGATTCTCTAATATTTACTCTCTCTTCATTCTTTACATGAGAACCACTGTCCCCTGTTGCTGCGAACACAAAAGTTACTCTAAGAATGACACATACAGTGTTAAATCATAACATAAGCAATGCAGAGTAGGAAAACCTATATACAGCATACTTAATTTGTTTCTATCTTTTTACAGCGGGGAATCTTAGAAATCGAAACACTTCAGCTTTTTAACTATCAACATAGATGTTCAAAGACTTTAAGCAATGTAAAAACAATGTCACCTGGCCGTTAGAATCTAACTGTTTGACCTATGAATCAATATCAAAAGCATGTACAAATACAAATAGTCAAATACCATGAAATTTGGATTTTAAACGAATAAATGACAGATGACCTTAGCATAAACTTCAAACTTCGGTGCACCTGCTTCTTAATGGTCATGAGAAAGGCTCTCAAAATAAACTAGCTAATATTACCTTTAAAACCATCAAAAGTCTCGTCTTTATGATTATCAGAAGTAAGCGGTAGATCTTCTCTACTCCCTGCTCAAAGAGATCACATCCAACAATTATATCACAGATTCACAACTATATTTACTTAACTTTAATGAACAAGGCCGGTACCAAGTTTGGGTCTTCTTGACTGACTATCGCCCATAGATCCATCTTTGGTGATTTGAGGAGCACCGCTACTTAGGATGTCCCCTTTGTCAATCCCATTCAATATGAACTGCCAAATATAAAATTATATACTAATTAACTATTTATTTCTATTAAATAATTTTAACCATGTTGATATTATACATGTAAAACCTACCAATTCTTCCGAGGTAGGTGAAATAAGTGCAAGAGGCTCCAGTGCCTCCTCCTGCGTAAGTGAAGGCACTTGCCCAACACCATCTAGCATCCTTCCTTTCAAATCAGTTACTTTGTACACATCAAGTAGTTTTGCCCTGGTATATCTCAGAGGTGACATGTCATCATGCCACCTGTCACCCACGTCCGTAAAGGACCCTGCAGACTGCAAATGAGTAGACTTGTTATTCATAGGGCTACCACCAGGTGCTCCCCTTCCGCGACCAAGAGAAAAAGTTGGATTATGATTTTCCCCACGTCCACGACCATGGGTAAACATGGGAGTCGGCTTGTTTACACCCGGACTTTGGTGATGTTGTGAGTCACCTCTGCCCCGATTAAGAGCAGAGTTGGATCTCCATGGGCGAGGATGGTCACCCTCCCGCTCATGAGGTGCTTCATGATCATGCATACCATCAGTTTCCTTGCCATCAGGGCCCCATCGTGGGTTCCACTTGCTCTCACGGCGCTGATCATTGTTCGTGTCCTTATTACCGGAATCTCCCCATTTTTCAGTTGGTGCACGATGCTGCGTTTCTCCATAGTGTTTTCCAGCAGTGGAGTTGTCAACCCAACGATCCACCTTCCGATTTTCCCCAATTGCAACCTCTTTATCACCGTCCCTCCACCTATCCTTGCGAACAAATGAATTTGTATCTCTCTCCTCATCACGCCAGCGCTCACGGCTTTTAAGCACAGAAGGCCTGAACACATCCTTTTTCTTCTGAGAATCAAGGACACGGTCATCATTTCCAGGTGATTTCATAATATCCACTCGATTGCCAAACGTCGGAAATGGACTCGAGTTCCCCTCCTGTGCCAAAACACAAAACAATATCAAAAAAAGTTTACCATACAAAAATCAGAGTAAAGCAGTATGTTTTTATATAACATACCCAACTTCCAGCTCCAGCCTTGTTCTCCCCGGGTTTCGACAGAAGCCACTGCGGCGAAAGCGGAATGGAGCTGTCAGACCCCTGCATGTCTACACAATTAAACATCCAAAAAACCAATTAGCACATCCACAGGAATAGTCCATAAACATAATCTTAACACAAACCACTTATCAATCCACTCATAAAATTGTATAACTACATGAAGTATCAATCTGTCTCCTAATTAACACTATAAAAATATGTCTATAAATTATGAAACAAACATATACCATGCCTTAAGACTAGCTTAACATCATCTTAATACAATACATAGATGCCCGTAAACTGCAGGGCATCCTATTCTGCGCGTAAACTAAATATCTTTCAGTTATTGACAATGTAGCCATTTGTAAAAAAATCACAACAGAGTTTTTACAGATAAACCCTTTACTCCAATAGATATAATTCATACGTAAAGATTCAAAATTGCAACAATCCGCGATAGAATATATTGTCTTTAAAAGCAAGATAAGTTTAACATTAAACCAATAATGAATATGTGTGTAGCACTAGCTAGTGGCAGTTTCGAATAAAATCGGAAGGATATATATTTGTTTTTCAGCTTCCAAAACCCAAAAAGTTCAACATAATATTAAGAACATGATATAATTTGATATTATAAAAGGGAAAGAGAAAGATTAGGGTTTAAAGGAAATTAGAGAGGAATACGGACCTCTGGAGATCTGAGAGGAGTTATGAAGAGAAGAATCGAAGTCGGTGTTGCCGGCGGCCATTGAAGATGATCGGAAAAGATGTCGGAGACGCCAAAGAAAGAAAGTGTTACGAGGGAAATTACAGAAGAGAGAATTGGAGAAGTTATCAATATTCAAGTCTGCTTATATAATCTCACTAACCGACCTAACAACTCATATCTAACTTGTCACTTTCAGTCCCTCTAATATCATTTATTCCACTAATAGCTAAACTATATTTTGTTAGGTAACAATACTCCCTCCTTAAGGATTGTTTGTCCTCAAACAATGGTGTGCACATAAGCAAGCAGCAGCAGGCCTCAAAATCTAGAATCGAGTCTGGAAATTCCCACATACTTTCATGATGTTTCAGCCACAAGCAACCTCTCCCAATGGTCCAATATCTTGACTGCAACCTTATCCTTTCCTTCGACCGACTTCCCATCAAGTATAGAGCATTTAGCCTGAAGCAAATCAACTGAAGCAACTCACTGAAGTTGGTTACTGAAGTTGTCCAGTTGCCTACTGGAACATCTAGTCTAAAGCATAATGACTGAAGTAGCTCACTTAAGTCGTTTACTGAAACTATCCAGTGGTTATCTTCACTGGTGGACTGATTCTTCAATGGTCGTATATATCTAGTTGCTGACATAAGATTGGTGAACTTTATCACTGGTGAATGAACAATGATTGAAGTTCTTGCCAATGAATACCAGCACTCTTCTTTAGTAAAACGGTTGTTGAGCTTGTCAATGAAAGCAATGTTTGATACTTGCTGAAATTGCAGGAACTCGCTTGCTGAAATATAACTTGCTGATCTAAACACCCACTGGTCACATCTCTTTCCCCACCAGTAAATGATTGCTGAAGTATAAACCCACTGGTCACGCCTCTTTTCCCACCAGCGAATGATATGAATCATTTTCTTACTCTCATCAATTTTACTCGTTGTCGGTATCACATTTCCTTGTGCAAATTGTGCTGGTGGTTTTGCCACTGGGTTTAGAGTTGCTTTTGCACACATTATCAACAAGTAAGGTACCCGTCCTCTTTCAAGACTTGAATATTTGCAGCAAGTAACCAAAACAACTGCAACAACAATATCCGTACTCTGAACTCCCAAAACAGTTAGTAAAACAACTACAATAGGTTGCTTTCCTTCATGTGCCCAAGTAGCAGTTGTAGAAGACAGTGGTACATCCAACATACTCACATAGAAACTCAAACTAGAGGAGCCAAGTTTCTTATCCTCTATATCAACGAACAACCCGAGAATTTCATTGAATTTAGCCAATTGCACATAATCTGCTATAACCATATTTCAAGTGATCGATTTACACAAGTTTGTGTAGCCTGATATAGTTAGTATAGTCACATGAGGGTTCCTAGGCTGTAACCTTATCAAAATCATCAATCTATAATCTGCTAATAACTCCTTCTCAACAGATTCACCCATTAGCAGCTTTTTCAACAGAATCATGACAAAACTCGATACAAAATATGTAATCCAATGCATTACCTCCTTCCTATTCTGTAATTCGCCATCAGGACACTCCACAAACATACCTTCCATAAAGTGTTGAGCCTTATTCCTCTTTTCAACCAAACAATGTAGCCACCCTGGTTTCCAACCAAAAGTTTCAATTCCAATAACAATGTAACCCCAATCTTTGCTACTGCACTCATGTTGAATCTTCTTAAATTTTTCCACTAAAGCATAGTCAACACAAGGTTGGTGAGTTCGTAGTAATGGTTCGTAAAGAACCAACATCAATAATCACAATATAAGAATAGAGGCTAGACATGACTTACATCGAGCCTCTAAGCAACACAATATCGTCCAACAACAAGATTACACAAAAGAAATGAGAGTGTAATGAGGATGCATAAATGATGTATGTATCAATGCAATGCCGAATGAATGAATAAGCAAATATGCCTATCCCAAGCGTGACCTTCAATCACGTATGCAACGATACCCCTCTGCCATCGCCATGACAGGGCTGTATCTCAAAAACATCGAGATATATATGTCTATATACTCGGGGTCAGTAACTACATCCAAAATGGGTGCATACATCTATGCACCAGGATGTCGGCAATCCCCTGCCGAGGGTTCATCAACAATGTATGCAATGCTTACAATCAAATGTAAATGCATATCAAACCAACAATCAATACCGTCAACCATAAGACCAATAATCATTCGACAACAAGCCAACAATCGATAATCGTAACGGGGCACACTGGTCAACAGAGGGACATATGCACAACATATGCATCAATCAAAATTAATCCTTAATCACAATATAAACCAACTATACGTACATATACTTCAGAGGATTCTACTTTCTTCAAGTCCCAGATGCTTATGTATAGGGTCACCCGCAGCCTTCCCACCACATCTAAAACCCAATGAAGGCATAACCCACTTCCATGTATGTACGTCTATCCTAATGTATAAGTAATACTTAACGAAAACACAATCCAAGTCAAACAACGACAAGACACGTCACATCAATCCAACAATCATGTCAAACAATCAATACATCAATAAATACAAGTAAACACGCCAGGTTTACACTTTTCAGCCCGAATCCCAAGCGGGTAGGGAGATACGAAACTCACCTTGATTGGTTATGAAAGATAAGATCGATATAAAGTTAAGTTATCTCCGTACGAAGTTCACCTCGCGTCCAACACCTAAATATTGATCATATACATACACATTAACACGCATGAACACATATACGTAACTTAACAATTCCTCGACAAAACCCTAATTAGGTTTCCAAAATGCTTTCCGACGTTAAATGACTTCTACGACTCTAAATCAAAGTTATATAAGATAATAAGTGAATTAGATTAAGACTCGGCGCGCAAAAAGGCTCAAAAGGTCAAACTAGGTCAAACCAGGAATAATCAGAATTACAATGGCCGTAAGCTACGGTGCCAACCACCGTAACCTACGGTCGGTCAAATTACAGCAGGCGTAACTTACGGCCCAAAGTGGCGTAAGCTACGGCCCTCTAGAAAAGCTTTTTGGCGTAAAAGTTGGCGTAGACAGAAACATTTTGGCGTAAGGTCAAAATTGAAGTTTGATATGGCTTAGTACACTTTTCAGGTAACAGGTTCTCCCAGGGCGGGGAGTTTAGTTGCTTCGCTTGCGTAAACCCGGACTATGGACTTCATGGATCAAGGATTCATTGGCCTGCCTTTGCATTATACTTAGGATCGTTTGCCATCTTTGGATGTTATTATGTTAACTTTGATGGCTATTTGCTCCTGTTGTATTTTGTTACTTGTTTCGTTATGTTTTGGATTCACCAAATCTTTTTTTGCATTTAGTTTGTTCTATTGTAATTACACCTGGTGCTATGTGTTTTCCGTGATATTCCGAGCCTCGGCTTGGGGTGTTACAATATGGTCCAGAATTGGAGTCTGGTGCAAAATCCCACCCATTTTTGCCTTCTTGGTAACATATTTAGTGGAGTTGCATAACCATGGGGTGATGGGGACTGTGGCAAAACGTTGCTACCAGTCAATCATCTTGCTTACTTGCTGTGCAATTTGGAAAGCCAGAAATGAACATGTTTTTGGCGGGGTTCAACAAATGGCAAATCAGATTGTCGAGAATACCAAAGCATTGGGTTTTCTTTACATCACGAATCGTGCTAAGAGACTTGACTTAAGATTGGAGAAGTTTTCATATTATTTACATATATAGCTTTTTACTTTGTTTACACTCATATGTTTTGTAATTGTTGGTTTGGTTGATTAATGAAATTCACCATTCTGTAAAAATAAAAAATAAAAAACCACCACCTCCACCTTATATCTATTCGGGCAATACGCCAATCGGCCAATACATGTAAAACGTGACAACATCAATGTAACTAAACCACCACTAACATATCAAAACAAAAAAAAAAAAAACAAAAAAAGAAGCAGCAGAAGAAAAGAAAAAGCATCGAACCACCAAAATTTGTTAAACCTTCTATTCATTTATACTTACAAAGACAATATGTTGTAGAGTGAATTCATATAAAACATTTTTTTTTTTTTGAAAGATTCATTCATTTTGAATTGCACTCTATATAATTATACAAAAATGTCACTCATAGTAGATTATATTGTTTCAACTGGGTCTCCGCCACCATAGAGTGACATCAAAACCCCACATGCATGTCAACCCAACCCATAACATGTGAAACCCCAAATGCATCATCCAGCTATGTTATCTATATCTACATATAAAACATCTTTCATTGGTTATTGGACACTCCAAGAGTCCAAGTTAACTCATTATTAATCAAAACAGCTTTGTTATGGCAACAAGCCTACACGGTAATCTTTACATACAAAACAATATGTAATTACGAAGGTTGTACAAGTTAACTCATTATTAATCAAAACAGCTTTGTTATGGCAACAAGCCTACATGGTTATCTTTACATACAAAACAATATGTAATTACGAAGGTTGTACGTTTCACTTGTAATTTGTGAAGATGATCCAAATAACTTATTCTGAAGCGTAAACTCAAAGCACAAAAGAATAGTAGTACCAACAATATGGATAATAAGCTTTGCAATTTCCATATTGTTTGGCCATTATTAAATTCCAGGAATCACAATAGTTTCAAAACAAGAAAAAGAAGATGTAGATATATGTGCATATATAAAAAAGACAATCTTAAACAACATGAATAAGATGATCAAAACTTGTTCTACAAATAGGACATGTTCTTCTATGAACCAACCAAAGGTCAATGCAATGGCTATGGAACACATGTTCACAACTTGGAAATCTTTTGCATACCTCAAAATCTTGAAAATCATCCAAGCATATCGAACAACTCAAAGATTCTTCGTCGTTTGCGAATAATGTGGTAATATGGTTTCCATGAACAGCTGGTAAAAGATACAAGCAAAGAATATACCTTTACCTGAATGTTTACCCCAACTGCCTTGATTTGCAAGTTGAGGAAAATCAGACCTGCGCACATCAAAGGATAATGCTTAGAAACCACATCCAAATAGCTCAAAAGCCATAATCAATTTTGTCAAAAAAATATGTTTTGGAATAAGTAGATAGTAAAATACAATTAATAACAATGCAGAGCAATATGAAACTCAGTCAAACATCTGAAGATATGGTTAAAACATCTGAAACCTTGAAAATCTTTCATGGGGAATGCAAAGACACCACCTTTTCAGATTTTAAATTTTTAATAGCTTTTGAAATGTGTTTCAAACCATACTGATGGAAGAATGGAAATTTTATTAAAATATCCAACTTTGTAAGGATTTTGCAGTTTTAAATAAGACTGGCCACAAGAAACACACTAACAACTAGACCATCATAATAAGTATAAGGAATCTTATAAAGATGAGGATAGAAGGGCATACGGTTTCGCTTCTTCCTTGGGATGATCTAACGGAACCCAAAACAGATCATCATCAACCTTGTTTTTTGATTGAGATGAACCATGTGACATGCCCTGGATCGGAGATGCTGCCTTGGCTGGCGATGAGGCATAAGACGACCAGGAAGGACCATTTCCACGGATGGACTGAGCAGGCGAAGATTTTGGTGCTGGCACTGGCATTTGAGAAGCAACCTTTTTCTCTTGTTCCTTGAGAATGTCCCTCAAGGAGGCATGTCTCGGAACCTTCCCTGAATCAGTAGACCAAGCTGGGGCAGGTGAAGGAGATGCAGTCTCCCCTTTCCAGACCATAAAATCTCCAAATGAGGGACCAGAAGGGACAGCCGGTAATATATCATTCTCCTGACGTGAACTTTTGGCTTTCTCAACCGGACTTGAACTAACAGTGACTTCAGCAGCAGCAGCAGGCGCGGAAACCTTAGCAACAGCAGCCTTAGCTTTTGCAGACTTTTTGCGACTCTTCTTTGACTTTTTAACATCAATAAAGCTACCTTCTTCAACCAAATCAGATTGAGAACCTACCATGGATGTCAGCACACGGTCAGAAGTTGTTGAATTTTTTTCACTAGATTTCACAAGCGCTTCTCCAGCCAAAAGATCATGCAACTGGCTCTTGCTCTGCTGCTGAATCTGGACCTCAGAAGTGGGCAAATCTTTCTTAGTGTCCATGAGCTTCTGGTCTGAGTTACCAACAACACCAGCCGGTAATATATCCTTCTCCTGACGTGAACTTTTGGCTTTCCCGACCGGACTTGAACTAACAGTGACTTCAGCAGCAGCAGCAGGCGCGGAAACCTTAGCAACAGCAGCCTTAGCTTTTGCAGACTTTTTGCGACTCTTCTTTGACTTTTTAACATCAATAAAGCTACCTTCTTCAACCAAATCAGATTGAGAACCTACCATGGATGTCAGCACACGGTCAGAAGTTGTTGAATTTTTTTCACTAGATTTCACAAGCGCTTCTCCAGCCAAAAGATCATGCAACTGGCTCTTGCTCTGCTGCTGAATCTGGACCTCAGAAGTGGGCAAATCTTTCTTAGTGTCCATGAGCTTCTGGTCTGAGTTACCAACAACACCAGCCCAAGGGGTAGAGGATATACTCGTTGACCCTAGAGATGCTGTAATTTCAGCAACAATCATATCTGCCCGGGACTCTGCCTGAGCCAGTGCCCTTCGCTGCTCCTCCTGCTGTATTTCTAACAATGACTTTGGCTTAAAGCCAGGAGCAGGCTTCCAAGCTCGTTGGGCAGTTTGAACTTGCGTGTTATCTTGTTGGTTAACATCACCAAGCATAGTTGCAGACTCTTCATTGACTACAGCAGATTTGGTCTCTACCGTTTCATCATCGTCGACCTTAATGGCTTCAATTTCTGATGGCTTTGGTTGCTGCTTTTTAGATGTTGTCTTGGCCAAGTCAGAAGATTGTGATTTGGAAGACTTCTGTTTCTTTGACTTCTTCTCAGCAGCTTTTTTAACCTCACAAGCTTCAACAAGTTTTGTTTCTTTTGGACCACATACTTCGTTATGTGATTTGCTTTGATCCTTTGACACCTCAACAGGTTTTGCTTCTTTTAGACCGCATATTTCATTAGGTGATTCGAGTTGATCCTTTGACCTCTCATTGACATCAGCTGGTGGCTCCTCAAGGGTGCATATTTAAAGATTTTAAAAGTTGTGGGGCACCGGAGTTCGATGGGAAAGGGGGTCCCACGGAATGTATAAGGTGGTTCGAAGCGATAGAGGCGGTGATTGAAAGGAGTCATTGCACCTATGATGACCGGATTTCCTATGCATCCGGCATGTTTAGGCATGACGCCTTGAGTTGGTGGAACCAAGAAATAACCTTGGGACGGACTCATAACTTGGAGTGGATCGACTTCAAGGACAAAGTAAAAGCAAAGTTTTGTCCTCCGTATGAACTACAAAACTTAACCATTGAATTTGCAAATCTCAACATGGAGGGAGCCGACTACAAGGGCTATGTGAGACGATTTCAAGAGTTGTCCACCCTCATTCCTCACTTGGTGGGTACCGAGTCACAGGCCATCCATAAGTTTGTATTGGGCTTGAATCCTCAAGTCCGATCTTATGTAAACTCCAACATGCCTACTTCTTTGGCTAATGCGGTTAACCAAGCCGGGAGTGTGACTGAAGATTTGTTGAGGAGTGGTATTTTGAGCAAGTCCTCAACGAACAAGAGGAAAGAAGTGGGAGAGTCGAGTGGGGTAAAGAAGATGGGAAAGTTTGACCCTAGAAATGCTAATAGGGGTAGGGTGATGGCGGCGGTGGAACCGGCTAAGAAGGCTTATTTTGGGCCTCACCCTTTCTGTGGGAGATGTAACAGGCATCATCCCGCCAATAACCAATGTGGAGCATGCTTTAATTGCAATCAACTCGGGCACGAAGCTAGAAATTGTAGAGCTCCAAGGGCGGGTCCAATGAATGTGGCTCCCGTTCGGGCCTGGTAGGATCCATCGACAAGAAACCAAAACAAACTGCAATTGATAGAAGAAAGAAAACAAATTCATAGATAATACATATGCAAGAAACTCCCAGCATACGTATTCCATTCACATGTCTCGTAGATGACCAGTATGATATTTTCACCATATGTGAAAACACTGATTGGATAATGGTCACACAAAGCCATTTTACCTGAAAATTATCTACTGTTGTACCAGTATCTGTTGATACATTGTTATCAAAGGCGCGGGGAGAGCTCAACGCGCAAAGGCCTCGAATTGGGACTAGGTGAGATGCGCAAATAAAGTCTGAGCCCGTGAAAAGAAAAGGCACACTTAAGTAAAAAAACAAATGTCATTCAAATCACTAAACACTATTCAAAAAACCATAAACCATTCAGCCAAAAACCTCAAAACAAATTGTTCATAAACTGAAAACAACAAACTCCAAACCAAATTATTCAACTTAACTAATCGAGAAAAATTCGGTTAAAGAAGATAGTTTATGTTGAAATTATGTAGAATATACAAGATATATAATTAGATTGAAAACAAAAAAACTTCAAACCAAATAATTCATAACTTGAAATCGAATCCTGTAGAATATACAAAGAAATATATAAAAACAGCAGAAAACATATATACTACTAAAAAGCAAATAGAAACCCAATATGAAAACCGGTTTTCACATAGAAATCTCCCCCCATCTAAAACAGGTTTCCATATCCCTAAAAACAAATGGAAATTCCCTATGGAAACCTGGTTTTCACATAGAAACCTCCCCCATACAAACAGGTTTTTATATCCCTTGAAACCGGTTCCCTTTCTTTTGTAGATTTCTATATCACATTATCACATAAAAATGATTACTTCTATATCCCTTAAAACCGGTTTCCCCCAAAACTGCGCTAGGCGGCCTTGCCAGCGCTTTGCGCCTAGGCGCATGGAGCGTTGAAAATTAATTTAATAAAACCCCAGCCAAGTGACTAAAATCAAAGCTGTGCACCTTGAAATCCATGATCAGAAATGAATAAATGAAAAAGTATATAATGGAAGAACCGAAGGACAAAAATCAAGTGTGACATACTGTTCAAAAGAGGTGGAGCCAAGACCCGAAATATCTAAACAAATCCCGATGGCACAATACAGGAAAGCAGAAAGAAAATCAGTAAACCTAATATCTACAAAGTAGAACCAGATATATTTTCGATTCACAATTCAAGTATAGATATCATCTTCATCAGCATGTCCGTCATCTACAGTTAATCCAATATCCTCCACCTCCTCATTTTCATCGACCAACCCAAGTCCTGGCCCATGAGATGGTACTCTAGAACTGACGGGCTAAAAAACCATTTTGAAACAAAAAACCTTCATTTGGGCCCACCTGTGCACATATCACCCTCGCTTCATTGCCTCGCCTCCATGTATGTGAGGCATTGACATGGTATCCTCCCACTTTGCCTAGCCTCGCCTAGCTTGTAGCACACTTTTTTTAAACCAAGGATCTTATGAAATAATTAGATGATTGCCGTTAACTTGTTGGTTAACATCACCAAGCATAGTTGCAGACTCTTCATTAACTACAGCAGATTTGGTCTCTACCGTTTCATCATCGTCGACCTTAATGGCTTCAATTTCTGATGGCTTTGGTTGCTGCTTTTTAGATGTTGTCTTGGCCAAGTCAGAAGATTGTGATTTGGAAGACTTCTGTTTCTTTGACTTCTTCTCAGCAGCTTTTTTAACCTCACAAGCTTCAACAAGTTTTGTTTCTTTTGGACCACATACTTCGTTATGTGATTTGCTTTGATCCTTTGACACCTCAACAGGTTTTGCTTCTTTTAGACCGCATATTTCATTAGGTGATTCGAGTTGATCCTTTGACCTCTCATTGACATCAGCTGGTGGCTCCTCAAAATTAACGTGACTTTCAGGCTCTAACACTTCAACCTCAAACAAAGGTTTTTCATGACGTTCCGTGGACTCACAAATTTGTGCAGCATTGGAAATAGGTGCCATCACATTTTCATCTGTCCTATTATCAATCTGGTCATGTACATCAGCATCAATGTGGTGAACAAACTCATCACGCCCCTTTTGTTGCATTGCATTATCCATCAATTGATGGGGTAGATGTACAGAATCTTGAGGACCAACTGTAGGCATCTGATTAATCTTAGTAGCCGCCATATCATGTATATTAGGAACTTGATTATGTAATCCTATTTGCAATATCTCATGTGGGGGAAACCCTGCAGCATTCCCAACAGGTAACCCGGGGGTCAGCATCGGCCCACATGTCTGCTGGGCAAAACGTTGTAGAGAGTGCTGTTCCGTAAGGACTTGAGAGAGAAGTTGCTGGCGCATTATCTGCTGCTGCTGTTGCTGCAACTGCTCCTGCTTTTGTTGCTGCAGCTGCTGCAACAAGTACTCATCCAATACTGACAGCTGTTGTGTAGATGTGGGAGCCTGAGGTTTCATCTGTGACATGTGTTGATGCTGTTGCAACAAATTTATTATTTGATCTTGAGGGAGCCCAGAAGCTAGAAGCCTTTCAGGAGTTAGTATACCAGATGAATTATCAAAACCCTGAGCGCGTATATTTGCCAGGGTGGGAGGTAGATTCTGTGGTTGCAGCCTTTGTTGGATGCCATAGCCTGTCTGAAGAGGGAACTGTTTACCATGAAGCATGTCTAACTTATCCTGATGTGGGTCCAACACTGGCCCACCTTGAACAGGGAAATTTGACCAACTATTCACGGTAGGCGTAGACCTATCAGATAGACCTTGGAGAAGAGACATGAACTCAGGATTTGAAGCATTTGTGGGTAAAGGTTGCTGACGAAGATTATCGGCGACGGCTGACAGTACGTTTGACTGTGGAATTGAAGGATCCTGAAGAATATCGGGTTTAGGACCACTCCCTGACCAAAGTGAGTAGGGGTTTGACAATGACTTTTGCCTTTCAAGCTGCATTAACTTGGCTAACTGGAACAAGTTCCCAAAATACCCCTGCATATCTTCAGACGTATCAAACTTATCCAATGGACCACCACTCATATTACCAGACATGAGGGACTCGATGAACCTATTCTCAGCCTCAGTTGAGCCATGTTGAAATCTTGGATCAGTTTTCATCATCGGATTCTCACTTAAGCCTACTTGAACCTTGTTACTACCACCAAGAAAATTAGGCATGCTGGGCTCATCATTGACTTCAATTTGTTTAGCAGCACTAAATCCAGGAGGTGGCCTCGCCTTGGCACGCAGATGAGGCATAACATCACCAAGTAATGCAACTGAGTTTTGTTGTGCATGTTGTCCAATCGATAATGATCGCCAAGCCCCCCCTGCAGGGTGACCTGGCACTCTTGATTCTCTAATATTTACTCTCTCTTCATTCCTTACATGAGAACCACTGTCCCCTGTTGCTGCGAACACAAAAGTTACTCTAAGAATGACACATACAGTGTTAAATCATAACATAAGCAATGCAGAGTAGGAAAACCTATATACAGCATACTTAATTTGTTTCTATCTTTTTACAGCGGGGAATCTTAGAAATCGAAACACTTCAGCTTTTTAACTATCAACATAGATGTTCAAAGACTTTAAGCAATGTAAAAACAATGTCACCTGGCCGTTAGAATCTAACTGTTTGACCTATGAATCAATATCAAAAGCATGTACAAATACAAATAGTCAAATACCATGAAATTTGGATTTTAAACGAATAAATGACAGATGACCTTAGCATAAACTTCAAACTTCGGTGCACCTGCTTCTTAATGGTCATGAGAAAGGCTCTCAAAATAAACTAGCTAATATTACCTTTAAAACCATCAAAAGTCTCGTCTTTATGATTATCAGAAGCAAGCGGTAGATCTTCTCTACTCCCTGCTCAAAGAGATCACATCCAACAATTATATCACAGATTCACAACTATATTTACTTAACTTTAATGAACAAGGCCGGTACCAAGTTTGGGTCTTCTTGACTGACTATCGCCCATAGATCCATCTTTGGTGATTTGAGGAGCACCGCTACTTAGGATGTCCCCTTTGTCAATCCCATTCAATATGAACTGCCAAATATAAAATTATATACTAATTAACTATTTATTTCTATTAAATAATTTTAACCATGTTGATATTATACATGTAAAACCTACCAATTCTTCCGAGGTAGGTGAAATAAGTGCAAGAGGCTCCAGTGCCTCCTCCTGCGTAAGTGAAGGCACTTGCCCAACACCATCTAGCATCCTTCCTTTCAAATCAGTTACCTTGTACACATCCAGTAGTTTTGCCCTGGTATATCTCAGAGGCGACATGTCATCATGCCACCTGTCACCCACGTCCGTAAAGGACCCTGCAGACTGCAAATGAGTAGACTTGTTATTCATAGGGCTACCACCAGGTGCTCCCCTTCCGCGACCAAGAGAAAAAGTTGGATTATGATTTTCCCCACGTCCACGACCATGGGTAAACATGGGAGTCGGTTTGTTTACACCCGGACTTTGGTGATGTTGTGAGTCACCTCTGCCCCGATTAAGAGCAGAGTTGGATCTCCATGGGCGAGGATGGTCACCCTCCCGCTCATGAGGTGCTTCATGATCATGCATACCATCAGTTTCCTTGCCATCAGGGCCCCATCGTGGGTTCCACTTGCTCTCACGGCGCTGATCATTGTTCGTGTCCTTATTACCGGAATCTCCCCATTTTTCAGTTGGTGCACGATGCTGCGTTTCTCCATAGTGTTTTCCAGCAGTGGAGTTGTCAACCCAACGATCCACCTTCCGATTTTCCCCAATTGCAACCTCTTTATCACCGTCCCTCCACCTATCCTTGCGAACAAATGAATTTGTATCTCTCTCCTCATCA
>CM067170.1:119950350-120155067 GCA_034093135.1 Erigeron breviscapus | reverse complement strand
GTAAAACACATAGGAGCAGAAGAAGTACTAGGCATACACTGATTAGAAGAACTAGCAGCATTATTAGAAGTAACAGTTTTTCCATTTTGAAAATTTGTTCTTTTCTTAAAACCAGGTGGATAAGCAAGTATTTCATAGCATCTATCAATAGTATGACCCAAGAAACCACAATGAGTACATTTTAGATTAGGATTTGGACCCCTCATATTACCAACAGATTTCTTTTTCATATCAACAAACTTAGAAGCAAAAGCAGTAGACTGATTTTTATTAATATTATTTGTATGACCAATTCCTCTATGTGACTCTTCCCTAGATATCAAAGCAAAAGCAGTTTTCACATTTGGCAGAGGTTCAGTAGTAAGAATCATACTCCTAATATTAGCATAAGTATCATCAAGTCCCATTAAAAATTGCATCAACTTCATCAAATTATTATGATTCACAAACTGTTTAGAAGCTTTACATGTACATGCAGGCAATTTAATCAAAGCATCATACTGTTTCCATAGAGAATTAAGCTTATGATAATACTCAGATACAAGCATGCCATTCTGTGTTAAAGAATTGATTTTCATATGTAGATTAAATGTAACAGAACCATCAATTTTATCATAGGTTTCCTTTAATTCTTTCCAAACAACAGCAGGATCAGTAGAAATAATCTGTCCTAGATACAACTCTTCACAAATAGACCCAAGAATCCAAGAAAGCACAACAGCCCTACATCTATCCCAGTGACTAGCAAGCACATCATCATCATCATCGTCAGGTTTTTCATAAGATCCATCAATAAAACACACCTTATTTTTAGTTTCTAGAGCCAATTTTAAAGCACAACTCCACACATTATAATTTTCTGTTCCTTTGAGTTTAAAACTAATTAAAGGTGTATTAGAAGTATCACTAGGATGCAGATAGAGAGGATCACTAAAATCCAGTTTACTTATTAAAGTTTCATTAGAACCAGACTCATCAGATTTAGGAGGCACATTTTCCTCAGGCATTATTACAGAATTTTTATACAAACTTCAACACACAAAATAACAGATAATATCACTGATGTGTCGTATTTTATACCATTTCCCACATGATTTTAGAACCAATTATTCGTAATTTTTATAGTTTTATATCCAACTTTCGATGCTTTGAGGTAGTGTTGAGTGTTTTCAGGTTGGAGAATGAATATACGGATGAAATGGTTCATTTTGATGATTCATGGAAAAAACGAGAGAAGGATTCGGTTGAAATCAAGTGAAAGACGAAGAAAACGAGAACTGGAGCTTCTAACGCCCGTTAGTCCTGTAACGGCAGTTAGGCATTTCTTTCTGTAACGGGTGGTAACTGCCGTTAGGTGTTCTTCAGAGGTGTAACGCCCGTTACATGTGTAACGGCCGTTAGGGCTTGTTTTTGCAATTAATGCTAATTAATAATTAGGGCTCGTTACTGTAGCGTGTAACGCCCGTTACACCTTGTAACGGCCGTTACGCGGGGTTTTGATACATTTACCTGGCTAGGGTTCAGATGGATGTACATTTTTCATTAGACTTTTTCTTAGCATAACACATAGTTCTTGGTATTTTGGAGCAAACAAGCTTTTAGGGTTTTTCATCTTGGAGCTTTGGATTGTAATCATTATTGCTACCAGATCATTCGCAATTCATTGGTATAATATGATTTCTTCTATTCTTGTTTGTTTTGATTTAATTATTATGAGTAGCTAAATTATTTAACACCTTCTTGGATAGTGAACATGTCATAGGGTCGATTTAATGTTACTTGCATTTGTTGAATAAGATTTTTATGTTTAATCGCAGATCCGCATTTATTTGAGTTTAAATATTGTTCTATCTTTTATATTAATTAATTGATGATTGTAATTAGAAGTTGCTTGAGGACAATCAAAGCTTAAGTGTGGGGGGATTTGATGTGTCGTATTTTATACCCATTTCCCACGTGATATTTAGTACCAATTATTCGGAATTTTTATAGTTTTATATCCAACTTTCGATGCTTTGAGGTAGTGTTGAGTGTTTTCAGGTTGGAGAATGAATATACGGATGAAATGGTTCATTTTGATGATTCATGGAAAAAACGAGAGAAGGATTCGGTTGAAATCAAGTGAAAGACGAAGAAAACGAGAACTGGAGCTTGTAACGCCCGTTACACTTTGTAACGGTCGTTACGCGGGGTTTTGATACATTTACCTGGCTAGGGTTCAGATGGATGTACATTTTTCATTAGACTTTTTCTTAGCATAACACATAGTTCTTGGTATTTTGGAGCAAACAAGCTATTAGGGTTTATTTCAGAAATTTCCCTTGTAACGGGTGTTACAAATGTAACGGGTGTTACACGCAACTTTTGTAACGGGTGTTACAAATGTAACGGGTGTTACACGGGGATTTTATATATATACTCGATTAGGGTTCTGATGGATGGACGGATTTCGAGAGACTTTTTCTTAGCATAATTCATAGTTCTTGGTATTTTGGAGCAAACAAGCTATTAGGGTTTATTTCTTTTTAGCTCTGGATTACAATCATTGTTGCTACAGGATTCTTTGCAATTCATTGGTATAATATGATTTCTTCTATTCTTGTTTGTTTTGATTTAATTATTATGAGTAGCTAAATTATTTAACACCTTCTTGGATAGTGAACATGTCATAGGGTCGATTTGATGTTACTTGCACTTGTTGTACAAGATTTTTATGTTTAATCGAAGATCCGCATTTATTTGAGTTTAAATATTGTTTTATCTTTTATATTAATTGATTGATGATTGTAATTAGAAGTTCGGGAGAAATCTATGTCATTGTCAATTGGTTTATGAAACGGTTAATCGGTCTTTAATTAACCTAAAGTCGTTGGAGTTCGGGAGAAACTAGCGATAAAGATTTTAAACAATTAAATTCATTTTGAGTGTGTAAACATCTCTGATAGAGGGATCTGATTAGGTGAATAAGCAGTTCGGAAGAAAGCTTTTAAAGATTAAATCATAAAATCAACTTAGGTTCTTAATGCTTAATTGTTTTGAGTAGAAATTATTCGCGGGAGCGATAACTATATTTCGAGCAATTAAAGTTTCAAGTATAACGGGAGTTCATCTTGACTACCTTTTAAGTCGTTCAATAATGCAAGTAATGTTTAGACCCGATGATTGACATGTAAGCTGATCCAAGTGGGTGTCTTTTAATATTATTGTCTTTAAAAATCATTTTTACTTTCGTCTTCCGACGAACCCTGCCCCGGTCATACCGGATTCTTTTTTCGATTAATCTTTCGGGATTACTAACAATTTACTAATTTTGCAACGTGACAATTCGGTCACAAAACCCCTTCTTTTTACTGAATTACTTAATTTTAACAATTGCTTACAAAGTCCTTGTGATCGACCTCGGATTACCAAGTTTACTATACTGCATGCGATCAAGTTCACTGCCTGTGAGTGTGTTGTAGTCAGTTTTCTAGTGGTTCGTGTTTTATAAATCTATAACTCGATTTCAAAATCGAGTTTAAAATTTATAAACAAGAAATACCCTAAAACTGACTACTACACACTCTCGGGCAGTGGACCCGTTCGTATATAGTATAGCTAAAAGGTAAGTCCAGGATCGAACACAGGGACTAAAACTAAGTAATTGTTGACATTAAGTAATTCAAGTAAAAGGGGGGTTGTGACCGAATTGTCACTTTGCAAAAGTTAGTCAATAATTAGTAATCCCAAAGGATTAATCGAAAGGAAATCCAAATGATTTTAAAGACAATAATATTGAAAGACACCTACTTGGATCAGCTTACATGTCAATCATCGGGTCTAAACATTTCTTGCGTTGTTGAACACTTAAAAAGGTAATCAAGATGAACTCCCGTTATACTTGAAACTTTAATTGCTCGAAATAAAGTTATCGCTCCCGCGAATTATTTCTACTCGAAACAATTAAGCGTTAAGAACTTAAGTTGATTTTATGATTTAATCTTTAAAAGCTTTCTCCCGAACTGCTTATTCACCTAATCAGATCCCTCTATCATAGATGTTTACACACTCAAAATGAATTTAATTGTTTAAAATCTTTATCGCTAGTTTCTCCCGAACTCCAACGACTTTAGGTTAATTAAAGACCGATTAACCGTTTCATAAATCAATTGACAATGACATAGTTTCTCCCGAACTCCAACGACTTTAGGTTAATTAAAGACCGATTAACCGTTTCATAAATCAATTGACAATGACATAGATTTCTCCCGAACTCCAACGACTTTAGGTTAATTAAAGACCGATTAACCGTTTCATAAATCAATTGACAATGACATAGATTTCTCCCGAACTCCAACGACTTTAGGTTAATTAAAGACCGATTAACCGTTTCATAAATCAATTGACAATGACATAGATTTCTCCCGAACTCCAACGACTTTAGGTTAATTAAAGACCGATTAACCGTTTCATAAATCAATTGACAATGACATAGATTTCTCCCGAACTTCTAATTACAATCATCAATTAATTAATATAAAAGATAGAACAATATTTAAACTCAAATAAATGCGGATCTGCGATTAAACATAAAAATCTTATTCAACAAATGCAAGTAACATTAAATTGACCCTATGACATGTTCACCATCCAAGCGGGTGTTAAATAATTTAGCTACTCATAATAATTGAATCAAAACGAACAAGAATAGAAGAAATCATATTATACCAATGAATTGCGAATAATCTGGTAGCAATAATGATTACAATCCAAAGCTCCAAGATGAAAAACCCTAAAAGCTTGTTTGCTCCAAAATACCAAGAACTATGTGTTATGCTAAGAAAAAGTCTAATGAAAAATGTACATCCATCTGAACCCTAGCCAGGTAAATGTATCAAAACCCCGCGTAACGGCCGTTACAAGGTGTAACGGGCGTTAGAAGCTCCAGTTCTCGTTTTCTTCGTCTTTCACTTGATTTCAACCGAATCCTTCTCTCGTTTCTTCCATGAATCATCAAAATGAACCAATTCATCCGTATATTCATTCTCCAACCTGAAAACACTCAACACTACCTCAAAGCATCGAAAGTTGGATATAAAACTATAAAAATTACGAATAATTGGTTCTAAAATCATGTGGGAAATGGTATAAAATACGACACATCAAATCCCCCCACACTTAAGCTTTGCTTGTCCTCAAGCAATTCCAAACTTCAAAACTAAATTTTTTTTTTTTTTTTTTTTTTTTTTTTTTTTTTTTTTTTTTTTTTTTTTTTTTTTTTTTTTTTTTTTTTTTTTTTTTTTTTTTTTTTTTTTTTTTTTTTTTTTTTTTTTTTTTTTTTTTTTTTTTTTTTTTTTTTTTTTTTTTTTTTTTTTTTTTTTTTTTTTTTTTTTTTTTTTTTTTTTTTTTTTTTTTTTTTTTTTTTTTTTTTTTTTTTTTTTTTTTTTTTTTTTTTTTTTTTTTTTTTTTTTTTTTTTTTTTTTTTTTTTTTTTTTTTTTTTTTTTTTTTTTTTTTTTTTTTTTTTTTTTTTTTTTTTTTTTTTTTTTTTTTTTTTTTTTTTTTTTTTTTTTTTTTTTTTTTTTTTTTTTTTTTTTTTTTTTTTTTTTTTTTTTTTTTTTTTTTTTTTTTTTTTTTTTTTTTTTTTTTTTTTTTTTTTTTTTTTTTTTTTTTTTTTTTTTTTTTTTTTTTTTTTTTTTTTTTTTTTTTTTTTTTTTTTTTTTTTTTTTTTTTTTTTTTTTTTTTTTTTTTTTTTTTTTTTTTTTTTTTTTTTTTTTTTTTTTTTTTTTTTTTTTTTTTTTTTTTTTTTTTTTTTTTTTTTTTTTTTTTTTTTTTTTTTTTTTTTTTTTTTTTTTTTTTTTTTTTTTTTTTTTTTTTTTTTTTTTTTTTTTTTTTTTTTTTTTTTTTTTTTTTTTTTTTTTTTTTTTTTTTTTTTTTTTTTTTTTTTTTTTTTTTTTTTTTTTTTTTTTTTTTTTTTTTTTTTTTTTTTTTTTTTTTTTTTTTTTTTTTTTTTTTTTTTTTTTTTTTTTTTTTTTTTTTTTTTTTTTTTTTTTTTTTTTTTTTTTTTTTTTTTTTTTTTTTTTTTTTTTTTTTTTTTTTTTTTTTTTTTTTTTTTTTTTTTTTTTTTTTTTTTTTTTTTTTTTTTTTTTTTTTTTTTTTTTTTTTTTTTTTTTTTTTTTTTTTTTTTTTTTTTTTTTTTTTTTTTTTTTTTTTTTTTTTTTTTTTTTTTTTTTTTTTTTTTTTTTTTTTTTTTTTTTTTTTTTTTTTTTTTTTTTTTTTTTTTTTTTTTTTTTTTTTTTTTTTTTTTTTTTTTTTTTTTTTTTTTTTTTTTTTTTTTTTTTTTTTTTTTTTTTTTTTTTTTTTTTTTTTTTTTTTTTTTTTTTTTTTTTTTTTTTTTTTTTTTTTTTTTTTTTTTTTTTTTTTTTTTTTTTTTTTTTTTTTTTTTTTTTTTTTTTTTTTTTTTTTTTTTTTTTTTTTTTTTTTTTTTTTTTTTTTTTTTTTTTTTTTTTTTTTTTTTTTTTTTTTTTTTTTTTTTTTTTTTTTTTTTTTTTTTTTTTTTTTTTTTTTTTTTTTTTTTTTTTTTTTTTTTTTTTTTTTTTTTTTTTTTTTTTTTTTTTTTTTTTTTTTTTTTTTTTTTTTTTTTTTTTTTTTTTTTTTTTTTTTTTTTTTTTTTTTTTTTTTTTTTTTTTTTTTTTTTTTTTTTTTTTTTTTTTTTTTTTTTTTTTTTTTTTTTTTTTTTTTTTTTTTTTTTTTTTTTTTTTTTTTTTTTTTTTTTTTTTTTTTTTTTTTTTTTTTTTTTTTTTTTTTTTTTTTTTTTTTTTTTTTTTTTTTTTTTTTTTTTTTTTTTTTTTTTTTTTTTTTTTTTTTTTTTTTTTTTTTTTTTTTTTTTTTTTTTTTTTTTTTTTTTTTTTTTTTTTTTTTTTTTTTTTTTTTTTTTTTTTTTTTTTTTTTTTTTTTTTTTTTTTTTTTTTTTTTTTATTTTTTTTTTTTTTTTTTTTTTTTTTTTTTTTTTTTTTTTTTTTTTTTTTTTTTGAACCACTTTTACTCTGACTAATTGGTATTACCGTAATCAAAAAGAAGCTAAACCATCATTGAAAATGAAACGAGATGGTTAGGCAGTTTTAATCTTAAATGAAAACTGGAATGTTTGACAATACTTGACTGATATACAAGCCTTAATAACACGACTAAGCACAAAAGAATCTAATCAGTGATATCTCGCCTATCCTACTCCAACTAACTTACTTTTGGGGTTGAATATTTGAATAATCACTCAATGCCTAGTCGTGATGCATAATCTTTTAACCATATGCTTGTACTAGAATCGTTCCTTCATCGCCAAGGCGCAAGCACCCTATAACGTCTATCAGAAGATGACTTTAAGGGTTGTAATGTAATCTGAGCCTAAACAGGGTATTTAAATAGGGTATCAAAATTTGGGTAAACAATTGGTGTTAACAAAGAAATAACACGACATTTAACAAAGTTTTCACATATAGTCTAGTCCATAAACAATCCCATGTCATCAGTTTCCAACGGTCCAAATCCCGAGAAGTTGTCCAGACAATACCTCAATAGACGATTAAAAACTGACACCATTGTGGTGTATGACATTAAACAACTCAATCAACCAAATCTAACCACGCTGGCTTAAAACAAACTTGCCAACCCTATATTGATACCAAAGAATATAGCATTTCAAAATCCTTTTGTTGGTGTAACTGATTAACCAACTAATAAACATGATTTGACCAAAATTGAGAAATACCAACTGACAGCCCAAGCTCTTTTTTCATTTTTTTTTCTATATTTTTTTTCTTTCTGTTTTTCAATTCTTTTATTCTTTTTTTTTCTGTGAGCTACTTTTACTCTGACTAATTGGTATTCTCTTAAATAATATTGAAACAGTGACAAATCATCTACTCATATGCTCAAATGAACGATTCAGACTTTATCCAAACAAACATGACGAAATCAATCTATTATCAGTAACCGAGAATATCCTAACCCGACATAAAGGACAACCCCAAACCATCCAATAGCATAGGCAACCAATGACCCACCAGGACTTCGACTATCGGTATGGCGAGGGAAAGGTGTACATTAAGGGTGGATTTAATAACAAAGAACAGGCTAGTGACAACATGTTTTCTATTGTTTCTTGCACTAAAAGTGAGTGCAACATAAGGGTTTAACAGGTGGTTCACTAACCAGTGTAGTTAGCTACTAAGCACATTAACAAAACATGCACATAACAATATTTTACGAAACAAGGTGAACATACAAAGAACAAAGGTTTAATCGTAAATTTGCCTCTTCTTCATCTAGAAAAACACGGAACGATCAACCAGGACAAGTTCTAGAATCAACGCAATCACCGGCACACTCATAGCAAATGAAATAATCCGGAAATAGAAAATCAACCTCAAACTTGCACATCATAGTTCAGAGCTCTAAAAGAGACCCTTACTCCTGGATAAATCCAAAAGCCTACAAGAGGGACAAATTCACAAGGCTAATAATCCCAAAACTGTAACACCTATCATACTAGCAATGAATCAATAATCTCACACTTTTGGGTGTTTTGGTGCTTTGAGCGTGCTAGTCATATTATTAATCCAGAAGGGATTGCCTAATTAATCAGTCAAAACACATTCCACATATTAAAATTTTGTACCCAAGGTGTAGTCAAATTGCTCCACATATTAAAATTTTGTACCCAAGGTGTAGTCAAATTGCTTATTAAGATCTATAATTAAGTGACAAAAGCAATTAACTACAAGGACAAGCATGCAAAAGTTCAAAGTTCCTCTAAAAATACCCGACTTTTTCCTATTTACCACCCCCCCCCACACACACACACTTGAGTTGGACAATGCCCTCAATGTCCAATGAACTAAGGCAAACTATGGGAAATAGGGGAAAGTAAACAAAAACAAAATCAAGAACAAGAAAAACTTGCCGGGTATGCCGTGTGTTCCATGCTTGAATGATGCCAACAAAATATGTCGCTGAACTTACTGCCAGCATATGCATATGACATTCAACTTGCTATCAACATGAACACACAATTAACGGATAACAATGATAAACCACGTCAAAGCCAACCAACAACCATCATCGAAGAGTTTATTCAAAAACACAAACGAAAAGAAAAATGCAAAAATTAAATTTAAATAACAAAATAAAAGACACGGGTTGCCTCCCGAGAAGCGCTTAATTTATTTACGAGTCGTTAGCTAGACTCGTACCCCAAAGAATTACCATGGTGGGGTCTCTGACGCCCCCACACTTAAAGTGTTGGGCGGTCTACCCTTGAAAGGAGAAAAACAGTTACCTTTCACCTTTTCAGAAATCCAATCATTCGCTCGCCCGGAAGTATCAACAACCATCATCAACTCCTCTTTCTCCTTTGTTGATAAATTCGAGCACAACTCTTCAGACAACTTAACATTACCATGAGAAACAGCAGATTTCAAACGACTGTAAAGTTTATGGATCTTAGCACACGGGCCATCCGTTGATTTAGAACTAGGCACTGCTATTGACTTCAACTCAACCTCCTTTTTCTCGAGCTTCTTGTCCAACCATTCATCAATCTGTAAATCCAAAGAACTAACACAAGCAGTTTCAATAGAGTTAGCAACATTAGGTAAAGAAATAGAACAAGTGTTCGAAAATGTCACTGACTCATTCCCTGCTCTCAATGTAAGCTTACCACGACCAACCTCAATGTTAGCATCGGCCGTAGCAAGAAATGGTCTTCCTAGAATGAGGGGCACATTCAATGCTTCATCTGCTTCAATAATTACAAAGTCTACGGGAAAAACCAAACCACCCACCTTGACTAACACATCTTCTAATATCCCAATAGGTCTTATTTCAGATTTATCGGCCAAATGGATTTTCATGTTAATCGGTTTCGGTTCTCCTAAATTCAACTTAGAATAAATAGATGAAGCCATTAGATTAATACTTGCCCCTGAATCGTTTAAGGCTCGTTTCACAGATAAATTACCAATCTGACAAGGGATAGTAAAACTACCTGGGTCCCCGCGTTTCTCGGGCAATCTACCTGTTACTGCTGCTGAACAAACATCCTCAAGCACAGTAGTTGCCACCCCCGCCAAATTTTTCTTATTCATCAAAATTTGCCTCAAACACTTAGCATACCCTGGCATCTGCACAATTGCATCTAAAAATGGTATATTAATATGCAATTTACTTAGATGACTTACAAATTTCTCCATTTGCTCCTTCAGCTTATCTTTCGCTAATCTCTGAGGAAATGGGATCTTGGGCTTGTAAGGCTTCACATACGGTCTTTCAGCAGGTTTGGATGGAACGGCCGGTGTCTGCACGGCTGGGTTCGGCTCCATCTCTATGTCATCATCATCCGCCTCCTTATCTTCATGTACCTGCACAACTGGAGTAACATCATCAGGTAAAGGGTTAGCTGAGTTATACGTATTACCTGCTCGAGTTGTGATGGCATTAACATGCTCGTTTCTAACATTCAGAGGGGTATACTTCTGCCCTTTCCCTTGGTTATTGGATTGAGGTTTTGGGTTTTGTTGAGTGTTACTCGGTAAAGTACCGAGTGGTCTATTAGAGTTCCCGAGCCTCTCAATCCTTCCTTCCAAAGCTTTGATTGAAGCTTGGTGGTTTTTTGCATTTTGATCCAGCTTGTGCCCCAATCCGTCCAAACGAGTAGTCAAAGCGTCCAACACAGAAATCACCTTCTTGGACTCTTCTGCAACATGTTCATTAGTTGCCTTCTGGGCACTAATGAAATCCTTCACTATCTCTCTTAGTTCTGAATCCGCGCCTTATTGATTGTTGAACCTACTAAACCTGTTACCACCAAAGCCAGAACTGTTAGTATTAAAAGTAGAAGAAGAAGGGTAAGAACTACCTGATGGCCGGTTTTGATAACCGGTATTTTGGTTGAAATTCCCTTGATTCTGGGCATAACTAACATCTTGAACTGGTTTATCCGGGCAATCCTCCGTATAATGCAAGTCCCCACAGTGATCACAACCGTCAGTCATGACCTTAACATCTCTTTCAATGCTCTTGAATCTGCTCTCTTGATTGTCAAACCTCTCATTCATTTGCTTAGATAAAGACTTAACTTCAGCGACAAGCTTTGAATCCTCACTACTCTCAACCTTAGCCACAGTACTTCTATTGGATCTCCTAGATCGGTCCTCATCTCGGGTTGAACACTCCTTCGCCATATCTTCAAGGATCTTCTATCCTTCATTCGGGGAAATGTTGTTTAGACTGCCCCCAAATGCATAACCAAGCTCCCTTTTAGACTTTCTATCCAGTCCATCATAGAAAATCTCAAAACTCACTTCAGTACCCATACCATGACCAGGACAATTCCTTAACATTTCCTTGAATCGCTTCCAGGAATCCACAACATCCTCACCACTGTCTTGAGTAAAGGCCCTGATTTGATTTTCCAGCTGCCTTTGAGTTCTCACTGAATAAAACTCATCAATAAAACCTTCCCGAAGTTCAGCCCAAGTAGAGAATGAATTTTCGGGTAACTCCTTAAACCATGAAGATGCATCTCCAACGAGAGTTAAAGGAAATAGTTCCAACTTAACAGCTTTCGCTTGCCCTGTACCATATTGATATATCCTACATATCTTCTCAAACCTCTTAAGATGTGCATATGGGTCATTTCTTCGAATCCCATCAAACTTATCCTCTTCTACACTCTTGAGGTGATTCCCTTTCAAAGAGAAATCCACTGAAATAGCCGGAGGGCGAATAGCTGTGCCCCGGTCCGCCGGTATATTTCTTCTTCTCTCCCCGTAAGGACGGGCATTCGGATCTACCGGTTGTTCATCACCCATTCTTCTACCCCTTTGTTGTTGGTTAATATTAAGGTTGGTTCTAGGGATGACAATAGTACTCGGTTCAGGTGTTTGAACTTTCTCTTCTTCTTCTTAATCTGAATCTGAACCTGTTCCAAACACTCTACCTGCTTCTTTCAACTTATTAACCAACTGATCTTCTAAATCCTGAACGGGTGGGACACTGGTTTCGGTTTCTAAATCTATTTTGACTGGTGTGAATGGTTCCTGGCTACTTCGTGACACAAGTCGACGTCTGACTTTCCCTGGATTAGACAATGGGCTAAGCAAAGGTCGGCCAGAACCTCTTGTGTTCATCAACTAACAAGAACCTGCACACTCACCACAAACAAACCGTCAACCGCACCTGTGGGATAAATAAAATAAAATACAACTATCTAATAAAGCAATAACTTTCTCACAAATGAATGTGAAAAAGGATCGAACTACAAAATAAACAACTACTTAAAATTAGATCCCCGGTAGCGGCGCCAAAAACTTACCACTATACTACAACGACTTTAGGTTAATTAAAGACCGATTAACCGTTTCATAAATCAATTGACAATGACATAGATTTCTCCCGAACTTCTAATTACAATCATCAATTAATTAATATAAAAGATAGAACAATATTTAAACTCAAATAAATGCGGATCAGCGATTAAACATAAAAATCTTATTCAACAAATGCAAGTAACATTAAATTGACCCTATGACATGTTCACCATCCAAGCGGGTGTTAAATAATTTAGCTACTCATAATAATTGAATCAAAACGAACAAGAATAGAAGAAATCATATTATACCAATGAATTGCGAATAATCTGGTAGCAATAATGATTACAATCCAAAGCTCCAAGATGAAAAACCCTAAAAGCTTGTTTGCTCCAAAATACCAAGAACTATGTGTTATGCTAAGAAAAAGTCTAATGAAAAATGTACATCCATCTGAACCCTAGCCAGGTAAATGTATCAAAACCCCGCGTAACGGCCGTTACAAGGTGTAACGGGCGTTACACGCTACAGTAACGAGCCCTAATTATTAATTAGCATTAATTGCAAAAACAAGCCCTAACGGCCGTTACACCTCTTGAAGAACACCTAACGGCAGTTACCACCCGTTACAGAAAGAAATGCCTAACTGCCGTTACAGGACTAACGGGCGTTAGAAGCTCCAGTTCTCGTTTTCTTCGTCTTTCACTTGATTTCAACCGAATCCTTCTCTCGTTTCTTCCATGAATCATCAAAATGAACCAATTCATCCGTATATTCATTCTCCAACCTGAAAACACTCAACACTACCTCAAAGCATCGAAAGTTGGATATAAAACTATAAAAATACAACTACTTAAAATTAGATCCCCGGTAGCGGCGCCAAAAACTTACCACTATACTACAACGACTTTAGGTTAATTAAAGACCGATTAACCGTTTCATAAATCAATTGACAATGACATAGATTTCTCCCGAACTTCTAATTACAATCATCAATTAATTAATATAAAAGATAGAACAATATTTAAACTCAAATAAATGCGGATCAGCGATTAAACATAAAAATCTTATTCAACAAATGCAAGTAACATTAAATTGACCCTATGACATGTTCACCATCCAAGCGGGTGTTAAATAATTTAGCTACTCATAATAATTGAATCAAAACGAACAAGAATAGAAGAAATCATATTATACCAATGAATTGCGAATAATCTGGTAGCAATAATGATTACAATCCAAAGCTCCAAGATGAAAAACCCTAAAAGCTTGTTTGCTCCAAAATACCAAGAACTATGTGTTATGCTAAGAAAAAGTCTAATGAAAAATGTACATCCATCTGAACCCTAGCCAGGTAAATGTATCAAAACCCCGCGTAACGGCCGTTACAAGGTGTAACGGGCGTTACACGCTACAGTAACGAGCCCTAATTATTAATTAGCATTAATTGCAAAAACAACCCTAACATCATAAAACCCTAACTAATCACCAGGAACACAATCAAATCAGAGAACCTGGCTCTGATACCATGTACGAACTTGTAACACCAGAATATGAACAAACAAATACTTACACAAATCTATTCGGCCCGATTAAGAGGCTTATAGTTTATTATTATAGATTGAATTAATACAAGAAATTATTCTAAACAGATTGTTTAGAATATTAAGACAATTGATCGATCAAGATAATCGAATCAATAATACAGAAAATATGAAGAACAAATATATTGAGAGAAAATATAGATACAGATGATACGATATATGTGTTATGAACCCTAAAGGGTTTCATCTCTTTGTTTATATAGGCAGCAAAGATTCCCTCCAGCCCCTCTCCTTTCTTCTCTTGCCACCTTTAGTCCAAACTTCATAAGTTACCTTTTAGTCCTTCAACTTGCTGCATTTATACTTATGCAACACAATAAGATAACAAATACATTTTAAATACATAGTTTGAATAAACACATACCTTTTAACACGAATTCACATAAATCAAAATTAAAAGTTATTGTTATATTTAAGTCTCGCTTATTAAACCATAAGATCTATCTATCTATATAACTAAGAGAGGAAGATGATATATTTTTCATTATGTGGCAATCATCTTCACTAACAAATTGGATTTTGGCTTAGTTGTCAACCTTTTGATTTTTATAGCAATTTATCCTTAACAACTCAACATGAGTTTCAATTTTAAATTAACAAAAATATTCGAAAATATCTCTATACATCGGCTATAGTATAGGATGCAAGTAAGTCCTCTAAATTGGAATGTATTACACTTCCTTATTCTAACAATTCAATATTTAAATAATAATATTTTGAATTTGATTGAACGTAATCCTATAAATCATATCTACAACTTATTATATTTATTTAAATGTTAGTTTTATCCATGTAGTTTTATAAATCATCATTTTAAAAAAAATTATTCATTCGATATGTTCATCAATATAAATCGTGAATAAGAAAAATATGTTGAATTTAATTTTGAACATATTCAAGATTTTGAGCCTTTTTCAAGACACATAAACATGAAACGGTTCTTCATTATGGTTATAATATATTTTGTTTTGACATCTTCATGTTTTATAAACAATCATCATTGAATATATACTTATATATACAAATACAATATTACTAGCTATTTAACCCGGGTTCAACCCGGACATTTTAATTAAATTTTTAAAAGCAAAAAAAAAATCTAAAAAATATATATATGTAATTTTTGTTATTGATATATTATAACTCGGTTGGATATAAATAATGACTAACAAATATAAATTTATATAATGAAAGAAATATATATATATATATATATTGTATATATAAATTATTATATTATGTTTCTAAAAAATATTTTTTTATGTTTCTAACAAAAAAACATAAAAAGATATTAAATTGAATTGAATAACATAATATAATAATTTCTTAATTTATTTTGAGTACCTATTGCATTAAGAAAACATAAAAAGACATTTCGTTATATAAAAAATATTTTTTTATGTTTCTAACAAAAAAAAGTAGAAGCTCAAAATAAGCATTATCTTTTAAAATATTATTACTAATTAATTATGACATCATAAGCAAAATAAAAGTATTTTAAAAAAATGTAGACATGCCACATCATACATTTTTCTAAAAGTAACTCAAGAAGACAATTCTTCTTTATTATATATAAAGATAACATAAATTTTTATTATTGAATTTGACAAGATCACTCTCATTTTAAAATTATATGTCGTTCTTTTAAAAGCTAAGTGTAGAAACGGTTTAAAAGTCCTATGTATCATTTTGATGTTAATTCTCTTATATATTTTTTAAAAAACCCTAAATATTAGCTAGCATATCATCATAATTTAGATCGGTACTTAAAGTTTTTTAATTATGGAAAGTCATTCAAAAGGATTCTTGCAAAACCTTTTCTTTTACATTAATTGGTGAATAAATCAAACTATTTAGCTTAATGTGAATGTTAAAACAACTTATTTTTCTTTTGAGTTATATATGCGGCCATACATATAATATGAAATTAAAAAGCATTTAATAACCATTTTATAATATCTTTTGACAAGTTTAATATATTTCAGTATTTAATGGTACAAAAATACTAAAAATAATAATGATTTTCTAACATAGATACACGTTTAAAATCATTGAGTGAACTAAGAGGTCGAAAAATAGTTTATACATTTAATATGCACTAATGAGGAATAAAATTTACCATTTTAAGGTAAAAATAAATATTTTAGGGAATTTTGGTTTCATTTAATGTTATTAAACATGTGTCTTGTGAGCACATGTTAGAAATACTCAACTTTATTATAATATTACCGTTTATTATAAAGTTACCGTCCAACGGACGGGTTTAATCTAGTTACATATATATATCTTGACATGAATTTGGATGAAATTGCAATCATGATATCAAATTTGAGATTAAGTGGAGTTGATAAAATAGAGAAAAGACTTAAAAATTCTTCGGTGAAAAATCAAGAGATAAGATTAATATGTTGGAATAAACATGATTCGATTCGAGTGATAAAACATCCCAGATCGTTCTGTGGAACCTGTAAGAGAATAAAGCATGATTGCTATTGATGTCGGGTTCCCAAAACAAGATGATTGAGTAATAATGGGATGGGAAATTCGGCTGTAACGTAATGCACGAATTTAGAGAGGAGAGACACACGAAAATTAGGGTATATTATGTGTAGGGATTAACCTTAACTTAGGGTTAATGACTCTCTATATATAAGGAGAGTATTTACACTTTAAACCCCTTTGGTGTTTAATGTGTGCACCATTAGTCCTCTTAGTTACAATCACCTAATGGGAAACCATATACTACGTCTTTAAGAGTAAATAAGCCCATTATATATTTACTAGACATAGGGATTTCAGTTATCGTCAATTATCATAACAGGAATGATACATGATCAGTGACGGTCACACTATCGTGGTTCCAACATTCTCCCACTTGACCAAGCGATCATTTATCTATGAGTATTTAGTAAGTTCGACCGGGATAATACTCATTTTGTTTTAAACCGAAATCATAGCCAATAAGTACAGTCGTAGAGAAGAACATCAACTCAGGACCCCCACTAGTCAAACTATGACTCAAATTTAAAACTAATAAGCAATGATCAATTGACTAAGACAAGTTTTGTTATATAATGTCTATACACTATTATGAGCTCAAAGTGTAACTAATAGACAAACAAAATCTGAATAAGGAGGAAAATTTTCGTTAAAGTAATAATAATGACTAATAAGTACAACATGCTATCATAATACGTCTTTTAGTAAGCCACATCTTCGACACGTGTCCTACGAAGATTTTAGGAGGAAGACCTTCGGTCATTGGATCCACTAGCATATTATGTGTACTTATGTACTCAATACAAAGAACATTTTCCTCAATCCGTTCGCGTACAAACAGAAACTTTGTATCGAGATACATCTCAGCACCAGTTGAACTGTTACTGTTCAAGCAAGTTACGGTAGCTGAGTTATCACATTAAAGCTTCAATGGTCTATAAATAAAGTTGACGATTTTCAAGTCCACTGACTAGGTTCTTTAACAACATCTCATGACATGAAATTATGAACGTTCAGACATCATGGTAGACGTTGCAGTCAGTTTCTACTTATGACTCCGTCAAAAGATAGGTTTGCCAGCTAATCATAAATATATATATCCAGAAGTAGATTTCTTATTGGAATTAGAACATCCTACTACTTCTAAGGTGTCACATCTTCTATAAGTTAATGTGTAGTCTTTGGTCCTTAGCAGATATCGTAGAACCTTTTTAACCGCTTTTCTGTGTGCTAATTCGGGATTAGATAAGTAACTCCCAAGCATACCGGCGATATAAGTGGTATCTGAACAAGTAAGGACCTGAGCGTACATAATGCTCCCAACTACTTATGAGTAAGGTATCATCCTCATTTGCTCCTTTTAATCTCAATGATCGGACTATGGAAACAATCACATACGTCTCGTTTTACTACTAGAATTATAGTGGATGTGTAGTGTTGCATGTTATGGCGTTCTAAGATGTGTTCAATATAAGTCCTTTTGAGAAAGAAACAGAACATCATTATGCCTGTCTCGGTGTATTTCGATACCTATGACATAAGAGGCATCACCGAGATCTTTCATGTCGACATTATGCGAAAAATAAACGCTTCGACTTACGCAACATATCCAAGTTGTTACTTGCAAGTATAATATCATCCACATGCAAAACAAGGATTGTAAATTTACTCCCACTGATCTTGAGATAGGTGCATTAATCCACTTGATTCTTTAGGAAGTCTTGTCCTTATATGACTTCATTAAACTTAAGGTACCATTTTAGTGATGATTGCTTCAACCCGTACATGGACTTATTCAAATTGCAGACCATGTGCTTTTTACCTTCTGGAATTTCAGGTTCACATGTATCCGTCTTATTGCAAGTTTCCATTCAGAAAAGTGATCTTGACATCCATCTGATGTAACTCTAAATCATAATGAGATACGAATGTCATGACGATCCTTAAGGAATCTTTAAGAGAGACAAGAGATAAGGTCTCTTGATAATCAATTCATTCCTTTTGAGTAAAGCCCTTCGCAACTAGTTTGGCCTTATAGCGTTTAACGTTTCCATTCGGGTCTAATTTGGTTTTGAAGATCCATTTACAACTTACAGATTTAGGTTCTTCAAGAAACTCAACCAAGTCCCAAACGTCATTATGCTATATGGAATTGAGCTTTCAAATTATGGCTTCATTCCATGATGTGACCAATTTATACCCATCGCCCACATCGTTATTGGTTTTTTTTATTAAATGTTTTTAGTCGATTTTGCGGGCATTTGGCGCGTTTATGGGTTTTGTTAGTGGTTTCAGGTTCTAAACAGGTGACGTTTCCATTTGGTGCAATTTCGAGTAATTTTGAGGTCATGAAGTTGATTGGAGAGTTCGAGAGGTGAAAAGAGATAGAGAATATGCAAGTCTTCATTAGTGGATGTGTGGCCTTCGTCCAGTGTATTCATACTGCGAGGCAGTGGGCAAGTGGTGCCTCCACTGCGGCGCAGTCATCAATATGGAAATGAGCATCGAGACCAGTAAGAATGGACTGCGACGCAGTGGGGGTGATCAAGGCCCACTGCGCCGCAGTCGGCCAGTGGAAATGAGGGATTCAACCAGTACGTTTGCACTGCGACGCAGTGGGATATGCATGTGCCCACTGCGCCGCAGTCGGCTTTGACAAATGAGCACAAATGGGGCAGTGTATATGCACTGCGACGCAGTTGGGGCATTACTCACCCACTGCGCCGCAGTGAAGGGACGACTCTGAAGGGTTTTGGGCAGCTTTTGCACCAATTGAAGGGAGGTATAAATAGAAGAAATAACCTAATTCCCAAACGATGAACTTTTCTTTCTAAGAGCTGCACTTCAAGGAACACCTTCAAGGATCAATTCAAGACTTCATAATCTTCCGATTCATTGAAGATTCACGTGCACCCACTTGGATCGTATCTATTTTATCGTGTTGCAATTTCAATTTCAAAGAACGATTGGTATATCATGTTCTTCCTTTATTTTGATTATTATTTCAATTTAATCATGAGTGGCTAATCTTTCGACCATCCACCTTGATGAAACTAGACGAATGATGTGATTGCTATATGTTTTAATTCAAAGAGTTGATTTCTATTATCGTTGTGTTGAGATCTTGATGATTTAATTCCTTTATTTTTATTATTATGATGTTGGTGGCATGTGTGTTCTTCGTTAGTGGTACTAGTTGGATACATATGTGATTTTCAAACGATTGCTTGTCTATGAGCAATTATCACTAGTTCATGGTATGATAGTGAATGTCATTTTAATAAAAGGAATAATATTATCAACGTGTTGAGAAACGGTTGGTGGTACCACGTTTTAATTCACATAGGCACGATTGGTAATGTGTTAATCCAGTAAACTAATTGTTGATAAGGTTGTCTAGGCATTGGTGGTACCGGCTTGGGTAATTGAATTAGCAATTTAGGTGTCTGGGTTGTTTGTGAGCGGTTGGTGGTACCACGCGAGCATTTTATCCTTTCACGATTATCTTGTCAACTCTAAATGAATTTGGTCTTAATTGAATGCAATCACGTTTGAAGTCTAGCGAAGTCAAGGTGGATGATCTTTACTATTATTGTTGCAGTTTTACCTTTACCTTTTCGAGTTGGTCTTTTAAGTTATTTTAATTTAATTGTCAAGGAGAGATTCAAAGCGTTCCACCCTATTTTCCAAACTACTTTATTTGACAATTGATTCAGACCAATCCCCGTGAACGAACCTGGACTTACTTTTTAACTATATTGCGTACGATCGGGTCCACTGCCCGATAGTGTGTAGTAGTGAGTTTCAAGGCATTTCTAGTTTTAAATTTTAAACTCGATTTAGCACATCAAGTTTTTGGCGCCGCTGCCGGGGATCGTGTGCCGTTTTAGTTGTTAATTTAGTGGTTTGATCCTTCCTCACGCGTGAGGAAGTTATTTGCTTTAATAGTTTAGTTTTTCTTTTCTTTTCTTATCACAGGTGCAGTTGACGTGTTTGGTTAGTTGTGTTTTACAGGTCTACTACTTGGTTGATGAACTTGAGGTCTTCTGGTTTACCTCTAAATAGTCCTTTGAGAACACCAACAAGACGTAGATTTAACTTCACAACACCTACACCATTCTCACCTATTGCTAGACCCACTCCTGATTCGGACGAGGACGGGTTCTATTTAGACGAGTTTTTCGATCTCGAAGTTAAATTAGAAGAGGAAATGGGAGACGAAGAAAGGGATCCGAATGACATTCGGTATGGTGAGAGAGTCCGCACTATTCCTGCCAACCGTGGTAGTCCTATAAGACCCCCAGCCATTGGTCATGATTTCAATTTGAAAGGTAATCATCTTAAGAGCATTGAGGAGAAACAGTTTGATGGTAAAAGGAAATGGGATCCATACCAGCACTTAGAGAGGTTTGAGAAGTTGGCACGGTTATACCAATATGGGAACAACCAAATGAATGCAGTTAAACTAGAAACTTTTCCTATGTCTATTACCGGGGATGCTTTAGATTGGTTTAATGATCTTCCGGAAAATTCCATAACAACTTGGGACCAACTCAAGCAAGCTTTCATTGGTGAGTTTTACTCACTTAGAACTCAAAGGAAGTTGGAGAATTTGATTAGGTCCTTTGACCAAGATGAAGATGAAGATGTGGTAGATGCATGGATTCGGTTTAAAGAAATGTTGAGGAATTGTCCGGGCCATAACATGACTAAGGAGCAATATGTTGAGCTTTTTTTTGATGGCCTAGATAAGAAGTCCAAACGTGAGTTAGGATATGCTTTTGGGGGTGGTTTCAACAAAATTACACCCAATGAAGGTTTTGATATTTTGGAGTCCATGGCAAAGGACAATGCAAATATGGATGATGATAGATTTTTGAAGAATGAGAGAAGGTTAAAGAAAGGTACTAGCCAAGGTAGGGTTGCAAAGGTTGAAACTAGTCATGATTCTGGGATGATTGGAGAGATTAGAGCGCTATCTGAGCGCATGGAAAAGGGATTTGCTATGCAAGAGAATCGGTTTGGAGCAATTGAGCGGGATGTAAAGGTAGTAGCCGATGGATGTGATCATTGTGGTGATATGCATTATTCAGATGAGTGCCCCAATCGGGCACCCGAAGATGTGAGTTACATCCAGAATCAACAACAAGGGAGCTACCCGCGCAATACCGGTTTCCAGAACCGTTCTTCAGGTAATCCTTCTTATAACCCTTCTTTTCCTACTAATAATTCTCGTTTTTCAGGAAATAGGTGGCAAAGGGATAACTTTCAGAGTCAACCACATCAACAACCTCAACAAGGACAAGGATCAGCTTCTTCTCCCTCTAATGCCGATCCAAATGCCGAGTTGAGGGAGATGATGAAACAATTGGTTAGTAATCAGGCTGAAACTAACACTAGCATTCAGATGATTCGGGATGATACTAAGGCGTTGAATGAGAGGTTGGATAGGATAGATGGGAAGGTTGAGATAAATATGAAGAATCAATGTGTCAATTTTAAGGATCTTGAGAGTAGGATGGCTGCACTTTCTAGGCCTCATGGTACTCTGCCTAGTAATACTCAACAGAATCCTAGGCCTCAGTTTAGCATGGGGCCGAATCAGGGACAAAATGCGGGGCAGAAGTACACTCCACCTCAAGCTCGTAATGAGGAAGCCAAGGCCATTACAACCCGTACAGGTAGATCTTATGACCCTCCTACTATGCCTAATGTTTGTGTTTCAGATGTACAGGATTCAGGTAATGATGATGAGATTGATGAGGAGATTGAGCTGGAGGAGAATCAGACCGAGAAGACTCCGGTCACTCTTCCAAAACCGGTTGTGGAACCCGAGGTTAAAGCTTATAAACTAAAAGTTCCATTTCCACAACGGTTCAGGAAGGCAAAGCTAAAGGAACAGTATAACAAGTTTGTTCAGATGATTTCAAATGTTCATATTAATGTGCCTTTAGTTGATTTGATACAGGGGATGCCTCATTACGCCAAGTTCATTAAGGAACTGGTGACGGACAAAGCAAAGATGGAGGAGGCCAAAGCTACTTTTCTCAATGCCGAGTGTTCTGCTATCTTGCAGAACCGCATTCCCCCTAAGCTTGAAGACCCAGGGAGTTTTCTTATAACTTGCTCTATTAGAACCATTATTTGTAAGGCTTTAGCTGACTTAGGAGCTAGCATTAATTTGATGCCTTATTCGGTTTGGAGTAAGTTGGCTTTAGGAATCCTTCGCCCGACTCGCATGAGTATAAGGCTAGCTGACCATTCATTCCAGTATCCCATGGGTATTGCTGAAAACATTAGAGTCAAGGTGGGCCATATTGTTTTCCTAGTTGACTTTGTCATCCTCGAGATGGAGGAGGATGCACAGGTACCCCTAATACTTGGTAGACCATTTCTTAATACCGCAGATGCTATCATCCGTGTGAAAGATAAGGAAATATCTTTGGGTGTGGGTGCAGATAGGATTGTTTTTAATGTTGAGAGGTCTATTAAGCATTCATATTCTAATGATGAGTCATGTTTCAGGATTGATGTGATTGATGATGCTTTGGACCGAGAGTTCCAGGAGTTGATGGAGACCGATATGGGAGATGAGGAGATTGCAAATCTAGGATCGGGGGAAATTTCTGATGATGATTTATTCGCAGAAGTTATGGCACTTAACTTGGATGAGACACCTCCAGTGGATGAGAGCTTTGAGAGAGTTGTTGATGATGGAAGCTCAAGGGTGCCTAATTCAGTTGATGTACCACCTACAGATTTGGAGCTTAAGCCATTGCCTGCACATTTGGAGTATGCTTACTTGGCAGGTAAATCATCTTTACCAGTAGTTATCTCGTCCTCACTCTCGGGTGACGAGAAAGGACTCCTTTTGGCTGTGCTCCGAGCTCATAAGCGAGCTTTTGCTTGGAAAACTACTGACATTCCAGGTATTCCCGATGAATGTTTAATGTTTATTTCTACTTCTGATGATGTTCCGTGGTTTGCAGATATTGCCAATTATTTAGTTGCAGGTGAGATACCAAATGACTTCACACACCAACAGAAGAAGAAGCTCATATCGGATGCCAAGTACTATTTTTGGGATAGCCCATACTTGTTTCGAGTTTGTGCAGATGGGATGGTGAGGAGATGTGTAGCTGGAGCTGAGACTAGGGAGATTCTGGATGCTTGTCACTATGGTCCTACTGGAGGTCATTACGGTCCTTCAGTCACAGGTAAGAAAGTGTTTGATGCAGGTTTTTATTGGCCGACAATTTTTAAGGAGGCTCAAACTTTGGTGGAAACTTGTGACATCTGTCAGAGACAAGGAAGCATCACTAAGCGGGACGAGATGCCTCAACAGAGCATTCAGGTATGTGAGGTTTTCGATATTTGGGGTATAGACTTCATGGGACCATTCCCATCGTCTAATAAGTGCCTATATATTCTTGTCGCCGTTGATTACGTGTCTAAATGGGCCGAAGCCAAGGCTTTGCCCACGAATGATGCTAGGGTAGTAATTGATTTCCTTAAACAATTGTTTTGCCGATTTGGTTGCCCTAGAGCCTTAATTAGTGACCGAGGAACACACTTTGCAAATCATCAATTAGCTAAGGTCATGAAAAGATATGGTGTTGTACATTACTTTTCTACTTCCTATCATCCACAAACTAGTGGGCAAGTAGAAAACACCAATAGGGCTTTGAAGAGAATTTTGGAGAAAACTGTGGGAGATAACCCTAAGGTGTGGTCAAAGAAGTTGGATGACGCCTTGTGGGCATTTAGGACGGCTTATAAGACGCCGATTGGCACCACGCCATACCGGTTGCTCTATGGCAAGACATGTCATTTACCTATTGAGATTGAGCATAAGGCATATTGGGCCTTGAGAAATTTAAACTTGGATATGATGGAAGCCGGTGAACTTAGGATGTTGCAACTCCATGAGCTTGATGAGCTTAGGTTAGGTGCATATGAGAATTCTAGGCTTTACAAGGAGCGAACCAAGGTTTGGCATGATAAGAGGATCCGTAGAAAGGAATTTAAGGTTGGAGCTAAGGTTTTGTTGTTTTTGTCTAAGTTTAAGATCAAGCAACCTAAGCTAACTTCTAGGTGGATTGGACCTTTTGTTATCAAGCATGTTTATCCGTCGGGTTATGTGGAGTTGTTCAAGAAGGATGGTGAAGGATCTTTCATTGTTAATGGCCATAGACTTAAGTTGTACTTGGAAGAAGAACAAGTGGAGGGGATAATCGAGGAGATCCCCGTTTTTGAATATGAGGCTTGAAAGGTAGTCGAGTCTAGCTAACGACTCGTAAATAAATTAAGCGCTTCTCGGGAGGCAGCCCGTGTTATTTTTGTTGCATTTTATTTTCATTTAATTAGTTAGTTTGATTTTGTTTTGTCAAGAAAAGTGCAGGTGCGATTTTGAGGTCAAGGGGATGGTGGTGAGTATATTTTCAAAATTATTTTTTTTTCTATGGAAAAAAAAGGGGGGTGAGACCAGTGAGATTACACTGCGACGCAGTGGGGGAAGCCGATGCCCACTGCGCCGCAGCCTATTTGTACTGCCCCTGGGAGCAAAAGTGCCCCACTGCGACGCAGTGGGGGAGAATGATGCCCACTGCGCCGCAGTGGGCTCTTTGACCGGTCAACCAGTTGTGTATTATTGCCAATCGATGTAAGAGTACTCTTATCACTCATTCTTATCAGTATTGTTTGTTTTCTCTCTCACTTTTATACCGACCTCAAGACTTCACTTTTGCTTTCAAATTCCCCCATTAATTCACCCATCTTGCATTATTCTTCCTCTTTTGTCTTAGATTATCAATCTTCTTTCAGTATCATGGGAAAAGAGGTAAGATTTCTTGACTTTTCTTTTTATTTTCTTTAATTTTTGATTTTTGATTTTTAGGGTTTTAATTTTCAAATTAATTAGTGGGTTATGTTAGTTATGGGCTATTGATACCAATGTGGTGTTTAATTTTTAGATTTAAACACTTGTTCATCCGAATTTGAGATAAACTTAAACTAGGGTTTTGAAAAAGAATTGGGGCTTTTTGATGGACAAGTGTGGGGGAGGTTAATGTTAGCCTAGTTGTTGTTACATTGCTGAAATCTAGTAGTTTGTTGGTTTGGTTGTTCACTTTTGCTGAATGTTGTGATGAACACCAAGAGCTTGCCCAGTAAACCAAGCCATTGCGCCGCAGTGGTGGTGTATGTGTGCCACTGCGCCGCAGTGGCTACCTTCTGGCCTGCACGTGTATATTGTCCCACTGCGCCGCAGTGTGGACCACCCTGTCTCACTGCGACGCAGTGGGAAGTTTCTGCCCATAATTTGTTTTGAAGATATTGAGAGTTCAGTTTGCATTCCGTATGTCTAATGTTTGTTTGTTTGTTTTAATGGTTGTGATTGCAGACTGGAGCTCAGAGAAGGCAGATGGAAGTTGGTCAAGGAAGCGGGACTGGTTCCAAGAGGGCTAGGCAAGAACCAGAGGTGCCCGATTTAAAGTTTGGAGAGAACCAAATGGACGAGTCTCACGCATGGTTGGCGTTCGATGGGGTTAGGCAACCCCATAAGAACAACTTTTTGAATAATCTCTTCGCTCTACATCGTCAGGTAGTTTGCCCTCCTAAATATCTTGATCCGATTTTTGCTAGAAATTATGGCATTCAGGAGGATATCCGTCGGTGGTTTCGCATTGAGGTTCCAATCGGTGACCAGGTGGTTAGTAGTGATATGTGGCATAACATTTTCCATAATCGGGAACCATGTTTTCGTGAACTTTGTCTGGAGTTTTATTCTACTTTGAAGTTGACCAAGGAGCTTAATAAAGTCAACGATATTTTTGAAGAGCGGGTAGTAACTTTTGTCTGCGGGGGACAGCCTAGGAAGTTATCTATTCCTGAGTTTGGTTTTTATTGTGGTATGTATACAAGGGAGCAGTTGGATAGCCAAGATTTTAGGGCTTTGTTGAGGAGAGGTTTGTATGTGAAGCAGGATATGGGGGATGGAGAGTCGATAACTCAGTATTGGACTCGTATTTCGGGACATGATTGGCCCTCTGGTGGCTCGGGTAGTGTATCTAAGATTAGAAGTGTCAAGCTGAGGATGTTGCATAGGATGATTGTCACGTTTCTGGTACAAAGGTCCACCCATTGGGACAAGGCGTACCAGCTAGATTTATGGCTGATTAAGTTGTTTACTGAGGGGGCACCGAGGAGGTTTGCTTTGGCCCCGATGGTTGTTCTGGATAGGATGGTGAATCACTCGGATTCGAAGTTGGTGCTTGGGCATTTTATCACCCGTATTTACAAGAGGATGGGAGTTTTTGATACTGATATATGTCATGAGGGATTGTCTTTGCAGGTTAGACAAGAGCATTTAACTGAGAAAGAGTTGATAATAGCCAAGATAGTGAAGAAGCCGAAGAAGAATGAGCAAGCAAGGTTGTTGGATGATACGGGAGTTATCGCTGCACCGCCTCCTGAGGTGGAGGATTCTGATGATGATGAGATGGAGGACGCACCGCAGGAGCCTCAGCGGAGGCGGGGCCGTCCAAGTATTGACTTGACTGATTTAGGGTCCCAGCTGCAACAGATTATGGATGGGCAGCAGGCTAGCCGCCAGGCTTTTGATGATTATCAGCGGCGTATGGATCAGGATATGACCTGGATGGGATCGCAGCAGGCCCGCACCAACTATACCCTTGATTATTATCAGCCGATGTGGGATGCTCAGTACCATGGCCAGCCGTTCGTTCCTGATACGCCTATTCCTGATTTTTCACCACCACCTATTCATGTCCCGACATATCGTCAGGGAGGAGGCTCTTTCTTCCCACATGATCTAGGTGGATCTCCTCGTGGCCCTGTGCAGTTTGGTTCTTTTGGAGGTAGGTCTTCTGTTGATGCAGGTACTAGTGCGGATTGGAGACCATGGACTGGCGCCGCTAGTCATGCAGGTGGAGATGCTGGTGGTTCTGGGGAATTCGTTGGTGGATCATCTTCTTTTCAACCTGGTTTTGTTGCAGGATCTGGATCGGGTTTTGGTGGTGGACCGTCTGGAGGAGATGTTGGTGCCTCTAGTTCCGGTCAAGAGGGGGAGCGAACTTGGGTCACCGATCTTTTTGATACATCCGGTCTCCCCTATGGCTATCATGGCCAGTTTCAGTGACCGTGGGATGGAATCATATGTGCTTGGTTATGATTTGGATGACTGTTATTTATTTATTTTTGTTTGGTATCCACCCTACGGGGTGATGAAACATTTGTATTCTTTTCTTTTGTTTCTTTAATTTTCTGCATGAGACTTTAGATTAGTTTGAGTTTTTGTATGGATATTTGGTTGTGCTTGCTGTTTGAAGTTGGACAGGTCTATCAGTTTGATGACAATACCTAGTGGAACCCAAGTGTGGGGGGAGGACCAGTTGGATTTGTTTGATTGTGTGATCGTGTTAGTAGCTCACTGTGATGTCATGTGCATATGCTGGCAGTAAGTTCAGCGCTATATTTTTGATTGGCATCTTTATTGACATTGTTCACACATAGTCCTTATTCCGGTATGTGCTCTGATTTTTCTATGTTGCTTACCCCTATTTACCTTTGTTTGACCGAATATGGACATTGAGGGCATTGTCCATCTTAAGTGTGGGGGGGTGGCAAATAGGTGTTAGCTACCGGGTACATCACTTTTGTTGTCTTGTCATTGAGATTTTAGCCGTTCTTGTGGATGTGTCCCTCTCGTAGGCTTTTGGGTTTCTATCCAGGAGTAAGGGTTCTATCTTGAACTCTGAACTATGATGTGCATGTTTGAGAATGGTTGTTTCGATTTGGTAGGATGACGGAAGATGATATGATTTGAAACTTCTGTTGAGCTTGTCCTTGTGGTAAATTGCTTTTGTCACTTAATTCATAATACCTTAATGAGCAATTTTACTACAAAAATTTTTCCTTGGTACAAATTTAATCGGCGAAATGTGTTCTGAACGGTTATTGGGCTAATCCTTGTGGATTGATAACATTACTTGCATACTCTAAATTTCCCAAACACCTAAAGTTGTGAGATTCATTGTTCATATATAGATGTGCTTGGTGTTTGCGGTTTTGGTTTGATTGCCTTGTAATTTGTCCCTCTCTTAGGCTCTTGGATTTATTCGGGAGTAAGGGTTCCATTTCGAACTCTGCACTAAGATGTGCGAATTTGAGGTTAATTTATTCCATTACCGGGTTCTTCTCTTTGATTTGAGTGTGCCGGTGATGTGTTGAGCTAGAACTTGGCCTTGTGATCGTGACGAGACCGCAGTGAGATCACTTTTGTGATAAAAGTACATTGGATGACGAATTGGCATATAGGTTTGACCCATACTTTTCTTTCTTTCTTTATTTTCACTTTTCCTTTTGTATATTCTTACCCCTACTATACTTATACTCACTTACATATACATCATTCTTTCTTTTACTACCTTTCTTATACATCTTTTTAACTTAGCCTTTTCCATTGAATATATACACTCATTTATGTAAACTTTACCTAATCATACCTTACTATACCGATAGTCTAATCTGGGGGGCCATTGATTGTCATTGGTTTGTTGGACGGTTTGGGAGAGCTTCAATGGGGTGTCGGTGGAATATTTTTGGTTTACGGGAATGAGTTGGATTGTTCGAAAGGAAGTAAGTGTGTTAGACATGTTCATCATTGTAAGAGGGTACCTACTAGTAGAGTAAAAGTGGTTCTATTAAAAAAAAAAAAAAAAAAATTGAAAAAACAGAAATAAATAAAAAAAGAGAAAAAGAACTTGGGCTACTAGTGGGTACTTCTCATTTTTATTTTTTTTATATGTCTAGAGTTGTGTTGTATCGTTAAGAATGGAGGGCTTGGTTGATTTTAAGTTGTTTGAAGTTGATACACCACAATGGTGTCGAGTTTGCTTGGTATTTTTGAGGTGTCTTGGCGGTTGAGCAATTTATGGGTTCATGGTTTGTTGGCAATCAATGGTACGGGTTTTGATTAGACTATTTTTTTCATATTTCATACACACCATATACTTTTGATTGTTTCCTTTCATTTCTAACCTACAATCCCTTACTCATTGTAAATATCCGTTACATATACCTTAGCCTAACTATACAACCAACTTATATGCCATATTTTGATGATGTACTTGGTGCTTACGCCATGTCGGTGGAGCTATGATCCTTGTTCAAGCCTATGGTAAGATATGTATCACGACTGTGCTATGAGTGATTCTTGAATATTCTACCCCAAAAGTAAGTTTGTTGGAGTACAATGATATTGTCAGGTTCATTTGTTTCACTTGAGCATAGTCGTGTTATTGAGGCTTGTGGATTGTTCAGATATTGTCAAACGTTTCGAGTTTTCATTTAAGATTAAAACTGTTTCACCCAACTTCTTGGTCATTGACATATTTGGTGTTGCTTCTTTTTGATACTCGTAATTGTTTATTTAGCTTCTTTGCCAAGGATTACTTTTTCTTTAAATGTTGGATTTGCTTGAGGACAAGCAATGCTCAAGTGTGGGGGATTTGATGTGACCAATTTATACCCATCGCCCACATCGTTATTGGTTTTTTTTTATTAAATGTTTTTAGTCGATTTTGCGGGCATTTGGCGCGTTTATGGGTTTTGTTAGTGGTTTCAGGTTCTAAACAGGTGACGTTTCCATTTGGTGCAATTTCGAGTAATTTTGAGGTCATGAAGTTGATTGGAGAGTTCGAGAGGTGAAAAGAGATAGAGAATATGCAAGTCTTCATTAGTGGATGTGTGGCCTTCGTCCAGTGTATTCATACTGCGAGGCAGTGGGCAAGTGGTGCCTCCACTGCGGCGCAGTCATCAATATGGAAATGAGCATCGAGACCAGTAAGAATGGACTGCGACGCAGTGGGGGTGATCAAGGCCCACTGCGCCGCAGTCGGCTTTGACAAATGAGCACAAATGGGGCAGTGTATATGCACTGCGACGCAGTGGGGGCATTACTCACCCACTGCGCCGCAGTGAAGGGACGACTCTGAAGGGTTTTGGGCAGCTTTTGCACCAATTGAAGGGAGGTATAAATAGAAGAAATAACCTAATTCCCAAACGATGAACTTTTCTTTCTAAGAGCTGCACTTCAAGGAACACCTTCAAGGATCAATTCAAGACTTCATAATCTTCCGATTCATTGAAGATTCACGTGCACCCACTTGGATCGTATCTATTTTATCGTGTTGCAATTTCAATTTCAAAGAACGATTGGTATATCATGTTCTTCCTTTATTTTGATTATTATTTCAATTTAATCATGAGTGGCTAATCTTTCGACCATCCACCTTGATGAAACTAGACGAATGATGTGATTGCTATATGTTTTAATTCAAAGAGTTGATTTCTATTATCGTTGTGTTGAGATCTTGATGATTTAATTCCTTTATTTTTATTATTATGATGTTGGTGGCATGTGTGTTCTTCGTTAGTGGTACTAGTTGGATACATATGTGATTTTCAAACGGTTGCTTGTCTATGAGCAATTATCACTAGTTCATGGTATGATAGTGAATGTCATTTTAATAAAAGGAATAATATTGTCAACGTGTTGAGAAACGGTTGGTGGTACCACATTTTAATTCACATAGGCACGATTGGTAATGTGTTAATCCAGTAAACTAATTGTTGATAAGGTTGTCTAGGCATTGGTGGTACCGGCTTGGGTAATTGAATTAGCAATTTAGGTGTCTGGGTTGTTTGTGAGCGGTTGGTGGTACCACGCGAGCATTTTATCCTTTCACGATTATCTTGTCAACTCTAAATGAATTTGGTCTTAATTGAATGCAATCACGTTTAAAGTCTAGCGAAGTCAAGGTGGATGATCTTTACTATTATTGTTGCAGTTTTACCTTTACCTTTTCGAGTTGGTCTTTTAAGTTATTTTAATTTAATTGTCAAGGAGAGATTCAAAGCGTTCCACCCTATTTTCCAAACTACTTTATTTGACAATTGATTCAGACCAATCCCCGTGAACGAACCTGGACTTACTTTTTAACTATATTGCGTACGATCGGGTCCACTGCCCGATAGTGTGTAGTAGTGAGTTTCAAGGCATTTCTAGTTTTAAATTTTAAACTCGATTTAGCACATCATTCCACTAAGTGGCCTGATCGCTAATAATGGCTTCTTGGTAAGGAATAGGATCAGTAAGCTTTCCAATGTCCTCAACTTCAGTTAAATAAGTTATGAAATCATCAAAGTTATGGCCCTGCGTGACCTAGATGATCTCCTGAGTTGATTTTCAGGTTCAGTAAGGAAGATGTTTTAGCATTAGTAGTAAGATGCTTTGCTTTAGCATTATTAATAAGATGCTTATTCTGATAGAGAAGGTGGATCAGTGATGTTAGGAGCAGCGTTGGGTACAAGAGGAGTTATCGGAGGAGTAATAATAACCGACGATTGGTTCCCCCCGCTTCTTGTTCATCTGGAAAATCTTAAGTTATGATTTGTCGTGCTCCCACTGATCTCTTAGTTCTCGAAAAACGTGGCATGATGCGTGTAAATAATGCTAGTAGTGTATGAAAGACAGTAGAACTAATAACCGATAAAGAAACATGTAAGGGATTTAGGATCCAGTTTCTTTTAGTTAGGGTTATAGAGTTATGCTTCAGTCCAAAAGAAAGTAGGTAAGTTAGTGTTGAAAAGGCATACTCTTCACCATCTCCATTAAGGTTCTATTTCTCCTTTTAGCAACATCATTTCGTTGAGGAGAACCTGCATGGTGTATTGGTTTATTATGCCATGTTCCTTTCAAAAGTTATGGAAAGGACCATGAGCTTGACCAATATCAGTATGTCTACCATAATACTTACCTCCTCTATCTGACCTCACAACTTTTATAGATTACGATCAAGTTGGTTTAAAACCAAAGGTTTAACATCAATAAAAGTCTCTAAGGGTTCAGATCAGATATAGGTGCATATAACATGAATAATCGTTAATGAATGTAATAAATGATGTATGTCATAAGATGGATGCAAGATAGGGGCCACTAATACCAAAGTAAATTATTTCCAACAGTTTGGAACTTCTAGTGGCTCCTTTCTTAATCCCTTAAGCCATTTCGCCTTTGAAGCATTAAATACATGTTTCAAAATCACTAAAGTCAATAGAATGTAATTTTCTTTATATCCTTTATGAGTCATATCATGCGACTCATGAGATGTGGCTAAGATATTTATGCCAAAACATGGAAGAATTCTCTAATTATTTAGATGATTTTTGTCTTTGTTTTAGTTATGTCATCAATATTAGGAGACAACAAAGACTGTGACAAATTATGATCTAGTTCTAACTTAAACAACAATCCATTCAAGAAACTAGGACCAAGGAATTCATTATTATGAGTAATGGCAATCTCGTCGCAACCATGAACTATTACATAACCTTCAAGGTCTTAGACTAGGAAAAATAGATACAAGGTTCCGAGAAATTCTCGGTACACATAAGGTAACTACTAGTCTAATACACTTTCCAGTGTTTATATGTAAATCATAAGTCTCCATGGTTTCGACATATAAGAGATTAACCCTTCCAACTCTAAGCTTTCTTTGGTCATTTTATAGCTTCTAGATTGTATGGAATCCTCGTATAGAGTTGATGACATGAACCATAGAACTAGAATCACTCACACATGTATTAATAGATACATCAAACATAAAAGAATCAAATATTACAGGAAATAAGTTACCTTTCTTAGCTAGCTACTCCTTGATTTTAGGGCAATCTGGGCACAATCAGAATTTGCAGTTAGGATTGCTCGTCAAGGACTTAAAGCTAGAGGCAGCAGCACCATGATTATCCTTTTGAACTTATTTGCAGTCTTATTACTGTTATATCCTTTCCTCTTAATGGAATTAGCAGTGGTAGTAAGGTGAACAGCTTAAGGTTGGCCGAACTTAAGGCGACCATTTTCTTGCACACACATTGCAATTAGTTCACTCATCGACCATTTATCCTTCATAGCGCTAAAATTAATTTTGAAGGAGTCGAAATGAGCAGGCAATGAGGTCATTATAAAGTGCACGAGAAAATTGTCAAAGACTTCCATTTTTAGGACTTTTAAACTTATGAGTCATGTCAGTCATCTACATTATGTGTTCACAAATACTGCTATTTCCTTTGTATTTAAGCTACTTGCAAACGCCTTATACATTCCCTCAGAAACTATGATTGATGAAGTTCCTGACCATCATTAGTGACAAGTGATTCGCCCTATCCCAATTTCTTAAAATTCGCTTTCTGAGCTGCGGAAGAGTTAACAATAATAGCAATGGGTCATTACGGCGAATGACATAGTCAAGGTCTAGCATCTCCAAAGTTAGAGGTAACTAATCCTTTCATAAAGCAAAGTTTGCATCAATAAGTGGCTCAATGCCTAAGTTAGGTACTACAGTGGAAATAAAGAGGATATTAATTTATGATACAAGCAATAGAAGATTATAATAGTAATGCCTAAAATAAGTAGGCCTAATAGTAATGAAGTTATAGTGACATGATTAGCTATCTAAGGCAACTAAGTAATGTCTATAAAAGTAATGGAACTAGAGTAATACCTAAAAATAAGTAGGCCTAATAATAATGTTCCTCATAATGACATAATTAGATATCTAAGGCAGACTAAGTAATGTCTCTAAACATAATGGAACTAAAGTAATGCCAAAAATACATAAGGGCTAATAATAATGTTCCTAAAATAATGAGACTACGACCATTATAAAAGTAATGAAGCTAGTGATAGGTAAGCCTATTGTAAACACCAAAACAATAAGCTAAAGTAAGGCTCTACTTAGACTTTACATCACCTTTGGGCAGAAGTAACTAATATCTAAGTAACACATGAGCATTAGGGTCATGCAACACAACGCTTATCTTTTGACCTTTGGGCACAAAATCAAGAATCGTGTATATTATGCATGAAAATAGTCCTTTTAGCACACAAAGCATATTAAATCACCTTTGGGCAGAATCAATATACTAAGTGTTCATTATGCAAAAGGAAAAGAACGCAACATGAGAATCACATTTGACCTTTGGGCACAAATGATAAAACCATGTACATTAGTGCGAAGCCCCCAAACATTACGGGGTCCGGGGGTAGCGCCCCTGGAAGCGGGGAGTCCAATGGGCGGAGCCCCGTGCAGGGGTCCCAGGGGCAGAGCCGCTGGCTGGGATCGAGCTGACCTTAAAGTCCGATGGCAAAAGAATGTCTCAGAAAAAGTTATTTTTGAAAAAAAATAGAGACAAATTTAGCCACAAAATTACAGGGTAAAATAGTAAGCACGAACTCATTCATCAGCTAAGATCATCTTCATTATAACACGAACTTAAGTAATAAATCGTGATAAAGTAAGCACGAACTTAAGTAATAATTCGTGATGGTGTAAGCACGAAAACATCTATAAGTCGTGATGACATAGGCACGAAAATATCAGTAAGTCGTGAGGACATAAGCACGAAGATATCATAAAGTCGTGATGATGTCAGCGCGAAGATGTCATACACTCGTGATGACGTAAGCACGAGTTTGTAGCTAATTCGTGTATAGAGATAAGCTGAAGTTCGTGATGACGTAAGCGCGAAGAGGACATAAGCGCGAAGATGACGTAAGCGCGAATATAAGTAGAAGTCATGATGACGTCAGCACGAAGATGACGTCAGCGCGAAGTGGGTTTTAGTCCGTGATGACGTCAGCACGAACTCGTGATGACGTCAGCACGAGTTTTGTACTTCTGCAGATTTTTAGTTCGCGAAAACCTTAGAATTCGAACCAAATCATGACTGATTGTTCGTAACGTGGATCTGATACCACATGTTGGATCAAACATGATTCGATTCGAGTGATAAAACATCTCAGATCGTCCTGTGGAACCTGTAAGAGCATAAAGCATGATCGCTATTGATGTCGGGTTCCCAAAACAAGATGATTGAGTAATAATGGGATGGGAAATTCGGCTGTAACGTAATGCACGAATTTAGAGAGGAGAGACACACGAAAATTAGGGTATATTATGTGTAGGGATTAACCTTAACTTAGGGTTAATGACTCTCTATATATAAGAAGAGTATTTACACTTTAAACCCCTTTGGTGTTGTGTGCACCATTAGTCCTCTTAGTTACAATCACCTAATGGGAAACCCTATACTACGTCTTTAAGAGTAAATACGCCCATTATATATTTACTTAGACATAGGGATTTCAGTTATCGTCAATTATCATATCAGGAATGATACATGATCAGTGACGGTCACACTAACGTGGTTCCAACATAATAAAGAGAATAAGTGGATCCACTGAGTTTAAGTGCAAGTTGGAATTTTACACTTCTATAAGAACGACCGCGCCTGGGGTCACATCGACCGCATTATTGGTCACATCGCCCGCCCTCCACTGTTTTCGATAGACAATTTTAAAATTTGACGAGACATCGTTAGACTTTTATGTGACCTGAAATTCATACCATAGCCTCATTTTAACATATTAAGAAGATTATTTGTCGTTTTTCAAAAACAATAGCTTTGATTTTCGAGCTAAAGCTGGGCTAAATTTGGGGATTTTCGATCGAAGAAAAAGGAGATCAAAATATGGTACAGAAAAACCAAAATGGATATGAATGGAATATGCCTCTGAAGTATAAAATAAAATATAAAACAAAATGATCGAGTCGAATTGAGTTTTTTCACTTAGTCTTTCTTTTTATACTAGATCTTACACGCATCACTCCCCTCCTGTTGCAATAGTAGCTTTAGCTTAGTATACCTAGTTGTTGATTAAGATATATATATATAATATATACACACTATATATAACGGCCTTGACCTGAAATTAATACCTAGCCTCATTTAACATATTAAGATATATTTTCGTTTCAAAAAACAATAGGTTGCTTTCGAGTAAGCTGAGCTAAAATTTGGGGTTTTTGATCGAAGAAAGCCAAAAAGGAGGGAGATCAAAATTATGGTAAGAAAACACCAAAATGGATATGAAAGGGAACATGCCTCGGAAGTATAAAATAACACTAATAAAATCAAAATGATCGAGTCGAATTGAGTTTTTTCACTGAGTCTTTTCTTTTCTTATTTACTAGCTCTTCACGCATCACTCCCTTTCCTTTGTTTGCAATAGAAGCTTTGGCTTAGTACCAGTTTGTTGATATATATCTATACAATATATTCTAATTAAAATATTATATATATCTATCAATATAATCTAGTTATATTAAAGTAAATTATATTCCATCGTACAAAGATAATTAAATACAAAGAGATAAGTTACAAAGATCGACAATTATATTATCAATGTCTTTTAATTAGTTTTAATATTCACTAAATATCTACCGTAGTTTTGCAAAAAATAAACAAATATTAAGTTAGATCAAGTGGTTAATGATATAAAAGTTAGAGGTCATGAGTTCTAATCTTGTTTGATTTTTTTAATTTGCTATTTAAAATTGATGAAAACAAATACCTCATATGAACGTCAAATAATGACGACGTGACGAATGAAATGGCACATGAGCACTGTAAGATAAGATTTCAATTGTCAACATATTTTTAAAAAATATCAGAATTACCATAAAATGACATAAGATTGTTTCTTAACACCTACATTAGGGGACTAAATGAGGTAATTAGGAGCTTTAATTGCATTGTTCACCCTACTTTTCATATTATTGTGTAATTTCAAGATAAAGTAATGATATATGTTATTTTTTGGTATCTATAGTTTAGTGATATATATTTCGTAATGGGCATTTATGCATGGACTGATGAAGTGATGATAAATGAGTGTATGATGATATTAGCCAAAAGCAGAGATGAAAGGTCGATGAGTTATTGTTTTTGTTAATGCAAAACCATATTTAATGTAATTCTTTACTAATAGCTCTTTGTAACGGTTGCAGGTTCTCAATGAGGAGTGTGGATAGATGGTCAGTCAGGAGGTATATAAATAAGACCTTGGGTAGGTATAGTGTCTTCCTTACAAGCATCCTTTCAATATCGTCTTTCTTATCTAATGGCCAATTAACTTCAAATGTGAGTTAACCATGTTGATCAATCCGGTATCGATCTTTATTGATGAACTTCAGCCAGGAACGGGTGGGAATGTGATGGTCATGATCTGTAGGAAATGGGATGTCCATAATATGAGTACCGACTTCATGATCTCAGACCAAAAGGTATACCAACCGGCCATTTGTTGCATTAATCCATTGTCTAAATATTACTAATATGTGCTGATCACATGTATATTTGTGCAGGCAAATGTGATGCACTGTTTTGCTAGACCAACATGGCATACAAATTTGTGGAAAAGCTAGAAGAGGGTTGTTTGTATATATTGTGTGGCTTCAATGTTCTCCATAACAGAAAGGATTTTCGTATCTTGAACGACAGTGTTATATGGTTGAGTTCGATGGGTCTACCTCTGTCAGAAAGGAAGTTGGTAATGTTTTATGGTTTCTGTGTGTTTGTGTCTATTATATATTAACTATTGTTCTAAGACATAGCATGCCATCGCCATTGTGTGTAGTTTATATGTCTTTCTTTGATAATACTTTGATAGTGTGTTGACTGTTTCTCAAAGACGTACAATACCGTTTCCCTTTTTGTTCTAAGACATATCATGTCATTGCCATTGTGTGTAATTTCTACGTCTTTCTAACTTCGATAATACCTTCATGATGTGTTAACTGTTTTCCTAAGACGTACAATAACGTTGCCTTTAGTTCCAAAATTATCTTTATTTGAACGTTATAGGATGTATGTAACAATCGATCTGAAGACATATGTGAAACCATTAAACCGTTTATGAATCTGGACAAAACAATAATAGTCATACCAAATTAAAGAAATATGTGGTGGGCATGAAATCCTTAATGAATCGGGTGAAAAATGGTAACATTCATATGCGAAGAGCGTGTCAAGATAAATAATGTCATTCGGAACGGTTTAGACTGTATGTGTTAGCCATGTTACTACATAATAGGATGCCATGATACGTTTCGTCATATCATCGTTGTCGGCTGAGAAATATTAGTACATGTGGTGTTTGTGTCTCTGCAATGTAGTGTTTAAACTCATTTGAAAGTTCTTCCATAAATGCTACGTCTATGAATGTATTACTGATGTGTTTTGTGTATACGTACATACATCATTGGGATTGCTTTTTTTTGGTCGCCTTTTTCCCCTCGCTTCCTGCAGCATGCATGCTTTGCCGTTTTAATGTATTTGTCTAATGCAGATGTCATTGGGTATGCAATGCATGTTGGTGGGCCTATAACAAAATCGAACGGTGCACAAACTGTTGAATTCAACCTGATCAATGAGAAGTGAACCAATTTTTTTTTCTGAGTTTTGTTATTGTTTATTATTTACTTTTGAATATGTCAAGATACATGATGTTGACCACCACTTACATGTTTGGATGCACAGTGGTCTACAAGTCCCGGTTACACTATGGGGCTCACTTGGTGAGGAAATGATCAAAAGAAAGACATCAAACCCGGGTGGCTATGCCTGCATCCTCATCTCAATGACTGCCAAGTATCTTGGTACCTTTTTGCTATGGTATTTGCTTTTAGCTTTTGCGGCAACTGCATTTATAATGATTCACAATCTCATTTGTGATAAAACTATCTCACATTGTATGCCTTCTTATATACAATACCAATTACTAATTAATGTTGCAAATAATTATATAAGTAAAACCATCTTTTCTTTTGCATCAATAATTTCGTACCATTCGATTTCTGAATAATGATTCCTGTATTTTACAATAATTTTACTTAGTCCAACTATATATATATATACTATATATATATAGGGTAGAGATCCTGGAAGAAGGTCTCTTAAGAGAGAAGGGAGAGAAGGTCCTATGGGCCAATCAGAACGCGCCGTGTGTCAAATTAAATTAAAACACGCGGTGGAAATTTTGTAAATAAATCAAACTTTTCTGAAGCTTGGTCAGCTTGGGTTCTGGGTCAGCTTGGTCAGCTTGGGTTGGGTCAGCTTGTCAGCTGGGTTGGGTCAGCTTGGTTTGGGTCAGCTTGGTCAACTTGGGGTTGGGTTGGTAAGCTTGGGGTTGGGTTGGGTCAGCTTGGGGTTGTCAGCTTGGGGTTGGGTTGGGTCAGCTTGGGTGGGTTGGGTCAGCTTGGGTTTGAAGTCAAATTATTTACAGATTTTGCCACCGTGTTTTTTTATAAAAAAGTCACATGTCAACTTATGGTTGGTTAGAAAAATCATCGTGATGGTCACACTATCGTGGTTCCAACATAATAAAGAGAATAAGTGGATCCACTGAGTTTAAGTGCAAGTTGGAATTTTACACTTCTATAAGAACGACCGCGCCTGGGGTCACATCGACCGCATTATTGGTCACATCGCCCGCCCTCCACTGTTTTCGATAGACAATTTTAAAATTTGACGAGACATCGTTAGACTTTTATGTGACCTGAAATTCATACCATAGCCTCATTTTAACATATTAAGAAGATTATTTGTCGTTTTTCAAAAACAATAGCTTTGATTTTCGAGCTAAAGCTGGGCTAAATTTGGGGATTTTCGATCGAAGAAAAAGGAGATCAAAATATGGTACAGAAAAACCAAAATGGATATGAATGGAATATGCCTCTGAAGTATAAAATAAAATATAAAACAAAATGATCGAGTCGAATTGAGTTTTTTCACTTAGTCTTTTCTTTTTTTATTTACTAGCTCTTCACGCATCACTCCCTTTCCTTTGTTTGCAATAGAAGCTTTGGCTTAGTTACAGTTATAGATTAAAAGTCATTATATATTATATATATATATATAATAATTTATCATACACATATATATTATATACGGCCTTGACCTGAAATTCATACCATAGCCTCATTTTAACATATTAAGAAGATTATTTGTCGTTTTTCAAAAACAATAGCTTTGATTTTCGAGCTAAAGCTGGGCTAAATTTGGGGATTTTCGATCGAAGAAAAAGGAGATCAAAATATGGTACAGAAAAACCAAAATGGATATGAATGGAATATGCCTCTGAAGTATAAAATAAAATATAAAACAAAATGATCGAGTCGAATTGAGTTTTTTCACTGAGTCTTTTCTTTTCTTATTTACTAGCTCTTCACGCATCACTCCCTTTCCTTTGTTTGCAATAGAAGCTTTGGCTTAGTACCAGTTTGTTGATATATATTATACAATATATCGTTTAGTAAAATATTAGATGTAATTATCAATATATCTAGTTTTATATTATATTAAAGTAAATTATATTCCATGTACAAAGATAATTAAATACAAAGAGAAAATCACAAAGATGGACAATTATATATCGATGCCTTTTAATTAGTTTTAATATTCATTGAATATTTATCATAGTTTCCAAAAAAATAAACAAATATTAAATTAGATCAAGCGAGTTATACATGATATCAAAAGTCAGAGGCTATGAGTTTTAATCTTGTCTTGATTTTTATTTGCTATTTAAAATTGGTAAAAGCAAATGCCCTCATATGAACGCTACGCGGAAAAATGATGACGACGTGACGAATAAAGTGTCACATGAGCACTAAAAGATATTTATTTAATTGTTAATATATTAAAAATCTATATATATATATACTAAAGTAGAAGCAAAGTTGTTTCTTTAACACCTCATTCATTAGGGTACTAAATGAGGTTAATTAGGAGCTTAATTGCATTTGTTCACCCTACCTTTCATATTATGTGTTAATTATTTAACGTAAATGTAATGATATATGTTATTTTTTGGTATCTATAGTTTAGTGATATATATTTCGTAATGGGCATTTATGCATGGACTGATGAAGTGATGATAAATGAGTGTATGATGATATTTGTCAAAGCAGATATGAAAGGTCGATGAGTTATTGTTTTTGTTAATGCAAAACCATATTTAATGTAATTCTTTACTAATAGCTCTTTGTAACGGTTGCAGGTTCTCAATGAGGAGTGTGGATAGATGGTCAGTCAGGAGGTATATAAATAAGACCTTGGGTAGGTATAGTGTCTTCCTTACAAGCATCCTTTCAATATCGTCTTTCTTATCTAATGGCCAATTAACTTCAAATGTGAGTTAACCATGTTGATCAATCCGGTATCGATCTTTATTGATGAACTTCAGCCAGGAACGGGTGGGAATGTGATGGTCATGATCTGTAGGAAATGGGATGTCCATAATATGAGTACCGACTTCATGATCTCAGACCAAAAGGTATACCAACCGGCCATTTGTTGCATTAATCCATTGTCTAAATATTAAAATATTTTATTTAATTAGTTTTAAGGGCATGTATGACATTTTCATGTTTTAACGAACTTCCTAATTTCTCTCTTCTCAAAATTTTTTGAACTGTGGGCAGTTTCACTTCATTAGCGAGTTGTTCTTTATCACGTGGCCTTCAATTTAAATAAGTTTTCTATTCAAGAAGTTATGGTGTGTAATTATATGTTCCCAAATTATTTTAGTTAGCTATTAATTTTTTTTATAACTATTTTAATAATTTTTGAGCACCTATAAAACTTTAACAATTAAGAAGATTCAGAATAAAAGTGATGCACCACGATCATTAATGTCTTTTTAGATTTATTGATGCACAAACAAAACTTTGTGATTTATTGATGAACTAACAAATATTTAATATGAACTCTTTTAGACTTTTATGAACCTTTAGCATAACATTGATGCACAACAATGTTTGAACTTTTGTGAACCTTTTGCATTAACCTTGATGAAAACTGATGCACCATGATTTCTCTTAAACCTTAGATTAACTTTGATGACAACTGATGCACCGTGATTTGTTTTTTAATAGAACCTTAACATAACCTTGATGAAATCTGATGCACCGTATTTTTTAAAATATTATATTCATGAGTTATTGATAACAAATATATTGATGCATTTTGATTACCTTTGACGGTAATTCATATACTTGAGGAACAGAACCAAAAAACCATATAATGATGAATTGAAAAATCAACCCTTCAACAAATAATATTTCTAGATGTGGTTTGATAATCCAAAAAATCGTGAACATCAAACAATTGTTTAATCATCGAATAATGGTAGAAACTGAGACGGGAGATCTATGTGGTGACTATGATGACTGTAAAAGGAGTCGCAAATGGTGGTAGAAACAAAGTTAAAACTTAAAAGGAATGGTGATGATAGTAAAAGGAGTCATTCATTATTGGGCTGACTATGGTTTAATCTTGGAGGTGGAAAATGGTGGGAGTTGAAGATGAGTTTAGTATTTGTTGAATGTTAAGTCACGTACATTTAGTTTGGTTGGGAGAAGAGTTACTGAAAATGTATATACATAATTACATACGGAGTATTAATTAAGAGGATAATGGAAAATACAATTATACCCTTAAAGCATTAATATTAATTATTAATTATAAAAGCCACTTGTCATACTCACAATTTGTCTTACTTATTTTATGTTAATAGTTATTTTATTTTACCCATAACCTAATATATATATCTATATATATATACTATTAATAATAATATTGATTTGTACATCTCAATATTGGTGAATGTAATAATGTAAACTATAAAAAGATATCATGTCATAGTATATGGTGCCCCATACAACTTTTCTTTTGTGCATTTGAGCCGGCTGTAATCGTCTAACACCATGCCTGATTTGATCATACATCCCTTAAACTATTACATAAACCTCGATGCATGACCAGGAAACTGCATTAAATGTCTCAAACGAATCAACTTACCCGGCCGTACATCGCACGGGCCTTCACTCTAGTATATATAACAAAATTACCATAGAGTGACACATAAGTTAAAATATGAGTTGGCAAGTATAAAAAATAGCCACATAGGATCTAAAATATCATCACTTAGTTATAGATATAGAATAGAGATCAAATGAGAAGGTACCTTAAGGAGAGAAAGTTCGTTTTTGATTTATTTTCTAACTTGTTTTTTTTTTTGTTTATTTTTATTTTTCTTTTTTTTCATTCTCTCTTTGATTAACTAATTTCATAAAAAAAGAATTTTTTTTTTACAAATATTTTTTTCAAAGGGTCCGTAAGTTATGAACGAAGCCTCTCAGTCTATGACGGAGTTATGATGTCTAAGGGCAGAGCCCGTTAGGTAGGTCACTCCATCACCGATCACCCCTTATGGCCTATCACCCTCCGTGACCTATCACTCCCACCAGCTACGTACCCCTTATTAATTAATATCCTTTAAGGCGAAGCTTGTACCGTACCCTTATATGTATAGTGCACATAACATAATGAAAAGTATAAATTATATATATTAATAAAGAGTTAATTACAAAAATCGTCCCTGTCGTGGTACCCAGCTTGCAGGTTTCGTCCCTACCTTTCAAAAATTACAGTTTTAGTCCAAAAAACTTTGCTCCGTCAACACTTTTAGTCCAAAGCATTAACAGACGTTAAAATACCCATCACGTGACCTGCACATGATGGGTATAATGGTCTTTTCATTACCAATGGACCAAAAATGTAATTAACTGGCTTTGCACGTCATCATCATCTTCACCAATTTTTTTCCGGTGAAAATTCCATTAAACATTCTGGCAATCATGTTCTTTCCTTTCAAATTTAGGTCAAAAGATTTAAGGGTTTTCCTAGAAAAAGGCTATACACACAAATGAAATCTACATAGGACATTCCATTTCAATACAGAACTCAAATTCAAACATCATCATCTCAATCAATCTATATAAAATAAAAAAAAAACAAAAAAAAAAAACTGCTACTGTATAGCTAGATTGAGCATAACCAAAAGAAATTAAGGAGACCCATCATCAAAACATAATCAAACCCGCTTTCTGTTTCTTTTTCAATTTAATGTTCTTTTTAGTAAGTCAAAATATTTACAGATTTGCCACCGTGTTTTTAAAAAAAAACCACATGTCAACTTCTGGTTGGTTAGAAAAACATTCTCTTCTTCTCTCCTTAACTCACCTTCTCATTTGATCTGAAATTAGAAGAGATAGAGAGAGAGAGAGAGAGATAGAGAGAGAGAGAGAGAGAGAGATATATATATATATATATATACATATGTATAGATTATACACTATTAATAATAATATTGATTTGTACATCTCAATATTGGTGAATGTAATAATGTAAACTATAAAAAGATATCATGTCATAGTATATGGTGCCCCATACAACTTTTCTTTTTTATGCATTTGAGCCGGCTGTAATCGTCTAACACCATGCCTGATTTGATCATACATCCCTTAAACTATTACATAAACCTCGATGCATGACCAGGAAACTGCATTAAATGTCTCAAACGAATCAACTTACCCGGCCGTACATCGCACGGGCCTTCACTCTAGTATATATAACAAAATTACCATAGAGTGACACATAAGTTAAAATATGAGTTGGCAAGTATAAAAAATAGCCACATAGGATCTAAAATATCATCACTTAGTTATAGATATAGAATAGAGATCAAATGAGAAGGTACCTTAAGGAGAGAAAGTTCGTTTTTGATTTATTTTCAACTTGTTTTTTTTTTTGTTTATTTTTATTTTTACTTTTTTTTTCATTCTCTCTTTGATTAACTAATTTCATAAAAAATTTTTTTTTTTAAAATATCTTTTTTCAAAGGGTCCGTAAGTTATGAACGAAGCCTCTCAGTCTATGACGGAGTTATGATGTCTAAGGGCAGAGCCCGTTAGGTAGGTCACTCCATCACCGATCACCCCTTATGGCCTATCACCCTCCGTGACCTATCACTCCCACCAGCTACGTACCCCTTATTAATTAATATCCTTTAAGGCGAAGCTTGTACCGTACCCTTATATAACTCACTAACTCGGGTTAGAAATTATATATTTTATTTAATTTTGAATGTTTTTAGGGAATTAGTTAATAAGAAAAAGAATAAATAAAAATAAAAAAAAATCAAAAAAACATGTTAAAAAATTAAAAAACGAACATTCTCTTTCTTTTCTCCGTAGGAACCTTCATTTGCGATATCTAACCTATAGATATATATGTCCATAAAATATAATATAATAATAATAATAAGTATAAATATAAATTGAATTCAAATATATATGGTTTCGGTAATTAGGTACGGTTTTTTTTGTCGGTTTTTATAATACATATTGGTAATAACTAACCATTCGTTTTTTAGAAAACCAAAACCAACCAAGCAGTTTGGTTTTCGGAATTTCCAGTTCAATTTTTTTGAAAAAAAACATGTTAAAAATTTAAAAACGAACATTCTCTTACTTTTTTCCGTAAGAACCTTCTTTTTGGATCTCTAACCAATACATATATATGTCCATAAAATATGATATAATAATAAGTATAAATATAAATTGAACTAAAATGTATATGGTTGTGGTAATTAGGTACGGGTTTTTTGATCGGTTTTTAAAATACATATTGGTAATAACTAACTGTTCGTTTTTTAGAAAACCAAAACCAACCAATCGGTTTGGTTTTCGGAATTTTCAGTTCAATTTTTTTGAGTTTTTTTGGTTTTATAGGTTTGGTTTCTTAATGAGGATGTAAAAGATATAAAAAGGTTACTAATGACCATATGTTAGTTATTACCAATAACATCCTTTAATTAACAAAAAAAGAAATATTACCGATAATAAATAATTGGCAGTCTAATTAAACAACGGCTCGTCCTAAATATATGGAAATATTTCTCTTTGTCTTAAATATTTCATAATCCATAAATACTCGTCACGTCGTCACCTGAAACACTTTTCCGTACAATCAAAAGCCCCCAAAACCCTCTTCTTCTTCTTCTTCTTTCCTTAATCAATCATGGCTGATGATGATTATGCGGTTCATACTATCAACATTGACATATCTGCACATAATGGTGATACTCTGTTGTTATATATATGGGCGAGTGTTAGGGCTATCATGAGGTCAGATACAATGAAGGGGACACTCTTGAGGGATGGGTTAGTTAATTTGGATTTTTATCCAAATTTTGATGTTGTAAACATTCATACTAGGATTCTTAGACTGAAAATGAGGAATGATAGTTATTACATAAATGGTTTCCAACAACGAGACAAGGCCACAATATAGGAAGCCTTTGAGGAGGGCAAAACAAAGGAATGTTTTCTTAAGGACTCAAAGGCTTTACCTTTCAGTTCAGCGTACCGTAAAAAAGATTTTTTAGTTGGTTTGGAAGTGAGTCACGGTTCCTTTCTTAGGGCCGTCTACAAGTTAGGAGATGTTGACATGAATGACTCAAAAGAAAAAGAAAGGATCGAAAAAGCGTTTTTTACCTTGGTTATCTTTATTGCAGAGGGCGCTAGATTTCGGTGGGTTTCACATTTTGTATCAAAAACGCTTGAGGATGGTAGTTCAGACTTTGTTCAAAGATGGTGTAGGATATTGGTGTATAATTGGGATCGTGTGTCAGATATTGTTAAAGATTGGAAAGTGGCGAATCCTAACATCACGTTTCCGATACCCAAGAATGACCTCACTGAAAACGATATTGGTGTTATGAAAGAATACGACGTAGACGGTTTGCTTGATACACGGAATCTCCGCGTGGGTGCTGTCTGTTTGATGCTTTCAAATATAAGAGATAATCCCGCTGAGCCAGAGGGTGGTGCTGGTCGTGGCAGGGGTGATGCTATGGGTGGTAGGGGTGGCGGTGCTCATGGCAGGGGTGGTGCTATGCGTGGTAGGGGTGGTGTTGGTCATGGTAGGGATGATGTTGGCCGTGGTAGGGGTGCTGCTGTTCGTGGTAGGGCTAGTGCTGGCCGTGGTAGGGATGGGGCTGGCCGAGGACGTGGTCATCCGTATGCTGCGTGATGCCATGAAGCAACTTTCTGACATGAAGATCTCTAGGCGTTTTATGATTATTCTTGAGGCGTTTTATTTTACTCTTGAGGCGATGTTTATTTTAATTTGCAGAGATTCTAAAATCTTGATTCTATTATACAGACTGGAGTTTAGTATTGAATGAGTAATTATTAGCAATGAATGTGTTTTCTGTTTACCCTCTTACTTTGTCTTTAGGCAAATGTAGAGATTCTATGAACATGGTATACTTGTGTGGATTTAGAGTTGTATGCATTATGTCACAGGTGGATACTATTGAAGATATATACAAAAGGATGGAGAGGTTCTTAGCAAGTTCTGTACAATGCAAGGGAGAAAACTATATCAACCAAGGTTGCCCGATTGAAGCATATTATGCTTCAACATGGCGTAATCTTCGTATTTTTGTTGCTCTAAAACACAGAACATTCCATATAGGTTGAAATTGTAATTAACATTTCCCAGTTTTGATTGCCGATTGGAGAACTCTTGAATTATGGAGTTGAAAGAATCTGGGCTGCTGGATACATGAAAGGTTCACATCAGTAAGTTGGTTGGAATTACATATTATGTGTATTTAGCCTTTGTGTTATTGAGAGCGCTTGTCTTTAGAGTTGGGATCATAGAAGAATCTCTGTTAGCCTTGTGCTCAAATGTTTTTAATTGTTTTTATGATTGGGCTGGGTGTGGATTAATTCAACTTTGTCTTTCAAGTGAGTTTGAATCAGTGTAGCAATGTGCTCAAATGGTTTTATATGCACGTATAAGGTGATGGGTGTTTTACCTTTGATACAATGTTCTATGTGTCTTTGTTCAGACCTTAAAGCACAACCCAAATGGGAGGTTTGTGGCAGTCTCTGGTGACGGTGAATACACCGTATATACAGAGATTTGTGGCTGTCTCGAGTCAACCATGATACATAGGATGGCAAGGAGAGGGCGAAACATTCTTTTATTTTGGTACTTGGCAACCGGGTTGGGTTGGACTGACCCAAAACCAATTTTTAGTTCGGATAACGAAAACAATATCGGAGAGTATTACCATTATAAGTTCTTGTAAGCATCAATAGTAGACTTTGGATGACATTCATTCATTTAGCTCAACATAGTCCTGTTTTTTTATACCATTTTTGCTAAACTAGTTGATATTAGCTTTGACTTATTAGAGATAAAGCAAACCGCTAATCTACGCATTCGTAAGTAAATGGGCCACAATAGCTATTTGTAATTTCAAAGTACAATTTCTTGCAGCAATCAAATACCTGAATCTGCTTCAATGGCACGATCTTATCTTCCCAGCAAGATTTCTGAAATTGTTGCCCATTGGAGAAAGGACCTAAACACGGTAAGCTCTGATTTTTTTTAGTACTTTAAGCGTCCTTTTGACTACTTTTTTTTCCGAGATGTTTTTTGGTTGATTTTTCTTGTTATTTCTATTGTGGAATCACACTAATTCACCTTCTATCTAGACTATCTATTTGTCATGACTATGATAAAAATTAGGGAAGTAGTTTGACAAGGTTTAAGTGTATAACTGCAGGTTAACCAGAAAGTTGCAGATCCAGAAGAGTACCCAAATATGTTTGAGGACTGGCAAATTGCACTCGAGATTGAAGCAGTGGCTGTAGAGACTTTGTTATTATATCGTTCTCCCTTTTTCATTTCATTTCCAGTGAAGTAAACTACTTAATGTGGCTCTTATGAATATAAGTTCATTGGTAATTAATGTCTAGCTGGGATATTGGATTGAAGGATTGCCTTCAGGGTTACTCCTAAAGGCCAACAATGCCTCACATAACGGGTGAGTTCAAGTCAGGCACTAAAGTTCATAAATACTACAGTAGTTAACAAAATATTCAGAGGTATCAGATTCACCCCATTTACTAATGTATGACCATTGACCATATGGGTCAATGTGGGGTTATATTTTGTCTAGAACAGGTCAAATATAGCTAATTCTTCGTAATAAGCTTATGTTATCGTATTTAAAAATTTTAATTCTTTATTTCTTTTTTCATATCATAACTAGTGTGTCAAATTCGATTAAAAAAGATATAGCTGGTTAAGAATCGAAAACTTCAAATCAAATTTATTTCCAAGGTTTTATGCATTAGAAGTACACTTTGGGCTATTTCTACCTGTGAGAACCATTTGCAATTTTCCCGTTTAAGCTAAATATATATTTTTCCCACCTGGACACCTGGTCCATTACATATCACACATAACCTGAACCAACCAATTCGCTAATAAATGAGCCAAATTTTGCTAGTCAGATTCTTTGTATGGCTAAGAGGGTGTGCAGGGCCCACTGCCCTTAAGCCTTTTATGTGTATGTCAATGGCTGTTATAGAGTTTTTTCTATTAGAAAATGAAAGTTATAGTGGTGGATGGATGAGGATTGAGGAAGATGACTAGTTGACTGCCAATGATAAAAGGGAGTTTTTATATCTTTAGGACTTCAAGGTTGTTAGAAATTTTAAGTTCACCCCTCTAGTTTATGGAATTTACATATTTAGATTAAATGATTCGAGTATCATTCTACTATTTTACGAGTATTTGTTTGAAAGGTGATGTACAAATACCTATATGTTTGGAATCCCATTTTTTGAACTACTACAATATATTTTAAGTTAATAAGTTTTACTTTGTACTTGTGCTCATATTTTTGGTAAGTTTATAACATATTTATTATATATATACATTTTATACTTTTAAATTTTTTTCATATATGTTTGAATGTTTAAAACATTTATTTCATAATATTATGTTTTCATGTTTTTATTATTAACATATTAACTTAAGGGCCCATCTTTTAACCTCTGGTTCCGATATTTTTTTACGTTTACAGAGACGGCAAGACATCAGTATAGATCCATGAAAAACATTGCAGTTGAGGTCTATGATTACACCACAATGATCCTTTAACCTAGCTAGCTAGAATGGCAAGTCGAAAACTAAAAACTTAAAGTCACATGGGTTAAGGTTACTAGGCGTGTTTCTTGAAATGTACGTAGTAGTAATTACTCTTTTTGAACCTTTAAACATGTATACTTTTGCGAAAAACTTGTTCACCACTAATTTCACTGATTTTGCCGGCACAATGGCATATCTAGAACCTCCAGAGAATGGTAGCTTCTTGAATGGGTTTAGAGGTAAGTGTGGCATTTGGGGGTGTTTGGAAACTACTAGTTTTAGATTTGCTTTATCATTATTACAAAAATCTTTATATGCCTCTATTATTTTGAAGGCTTTCAATCACCTTCTATGCATGTATTTACGCATGATCAAAATGATGTGTCAACTTTAATATGTTTATAATTAATACAGCATGTTTTTACCATTATCAGTTGGTTGACGCAGCTCGTGACTAAGTCGCACGCAAACGATTTGGAGGATGATCAAAGCTCACTAATTTCCGCATTGACAGGTAAAATAGGACTGTAACACAATCTTAGATGTTTTTGAATGGACCAAAATGATTTTAACAATCTTAACTTTTTCCTTCTTTTTATAGATCAATAAGTTCATTGTCGTCTCCATGAAAGAAGGCATTCAACATTGCTAATGTTCTGTTCTGAACAAAGTTTGTGGATGGGGTCGCCACTGTTCAGTGGATGGTTAATTGCATCAAATCGAAGTAAATAATCATGTTTTTCAAGTATTGGAATAATTAACCTTAACAATGTAACAAATACACTCAAACTATACACACAAACCCACACTTTTTTTAACAAATTAAACAACCAACAACCATCGGTGCACCAAAACTAAAGACTCAAGATTCCTATTAAAATATAAACTTTAAATTAAGGACTTACTATACGTTTATTTAACTTGGAAAAAGGTTTTTTTAGGGAGGGTGGTATGTATTCAAAATAATTTCTTGATAAAACAGAAGTTACAAACGTTGCTTAGAGAATATACGGTAAAGAAAAGTCTATTGTCGTACGTTACGATCCATGTTTGTGGTTATTGTCAAATTCTGGTGTATAAAGTGTGACATCCGTCACCAAAACTGGTAATTTATTATAGCCTCTAACTTACATTTCAAATTTCTTGACTAGTCAATGTGCCTATATAGTATAACAAGCATAGAAATGTGGTGATCATTTCCAATATGGGATTTCTATTACTTGGATTTCAATAGTTTAGGATTTAGATATTCGATCTTCCTAAACGTAGATGACTATAACTATCCCCGAAATTTCTAGATGTGTAGTTGTTAGTCATATTTATTTTTTAGACGTTGATAAATTATTATACGTTACTTAGTGGTGAATAAAAATCAATAATTATCAAAGTAATTTATAATCAATACAAGTAGTAGGATAATAATAATAATAATAATAAGATTATACATCAAAATATGGAGGAGTATAACCTCCTTTAGGGGGGACGGCCAAAAGGGAAGAAAAAGGAAAGAAAAGAGAAATTATAATCCTATTAGAACTCTTGTTAAATTATATATTATCGTATCCTAATTACATTCAAACTCCAAAACACTTATCTCCATAATAAATATAAACTAAATACCCTAAACAAAATTTTAAGCCATCTTTGTTTCTTTTCTTCCTTCTGCCGTCGAACAACACAAAAAAAAGGGAACACCATCATCAAAATCTTAATTACTCCTTTGTCATAGCAATTTTGGTGAGTTTACATAGTTTTCATTATTACTTTAAAAATCTTTTATATAAAAATCTATAGTTAAATTCTTATAGATTTATATTCTATTTTGTCAAGGTATCTAAGGAGTGATCATCAATCTTGGGGTAAAATACTTACCTTTTCTTTTCATATATATATATATATATATCCTATTATTTAATATTTTATTATATATATATATATATATAAGTATATCCTTTATTTAATAATCTTTATTATAAGTAACCTATGTTGATGAATATATATACTATGGCAAAATTTATAATAATGAATGAAAGGGTTTCTTTTAGGTTAAATCAAGAACTTAAAGTATAGATCATATTAATGTTAAAAGTTTACATATTTATTGTAGCATAATAATTAATGTAATTAAAGAAATTCAATTAAGAGGGCATGGAAATCATAATAACAGATTAATATAGGTGTTGGAAAGATTTGAAAGTTTATATATGAGTATTTAGTTGTAATGGTCTTTAAAACAGTAAGTGGAGTTATTTCAGAATCTGGACAGATTCGGTTTGTCAACTTTGAAAGGTCGTATCTTGGTAATGGAAGATGGTTAAGTCACGTTTTTGGTGTCTAAAATTAAGTTCAGGAAGTCTACTTTCTGTTGGAATTGGTTTCGTGTCAAAATACGAAGTTTAAGTTCGTCAAAAGAATTTTATGAGAAAACTGCGCAAATCTGAGTTTTCCGAACAGATTTCGGTCGACTTCAAATAGTCATATCTTGGTCAATTTTAAGAACTGGAAGTTTATTTTTTTCCAGAAACGTTTTTAAGATGTTAAGAGTTGATAGTAAAAAAATTGGATTTTTTGAAGCTCCAAAGGTCCTTAACTTTTATAAAACTTTTCTGTGCGCAAACAGTGAATTTTCTGACTAGTCTGTAAATATCGAATTTTTAAAAGTAGTTAAAGTACAAAATAAATTCTTTAAAAATTCATGTAAGTATCTAACACATAAAAGTTACAGTGGTAAAAATTTAAGGTCATGGTTAGTTCGTTTGTTCCAGATTAAAAATAGATAAATTTACCAAAAATTTCAGTGAATATGAACTTGTAGAAACCAATCATAAATCATTAAAACAAATACTCTATATTAAGTTATATGACTTGTAACTTAATAATACATAACAAATCAGGTTGGGAATATTTTTGAAAGTAGTCCATATATGTATATCATCAAATACGGGTTACAATGGACGGTTATTGACCATGTCCATAATTGTAACTTGTTCTTGTATATGTGTTGTGTAGATTCTAGTGATCATTTTGGACTTTGCACAACTACTTGCTTGTTGAGGTGAGTTTCGTGGCCCCTTTTTATTTTATTTCTTTGGGGGAAAATGATGCTCAAAACATTTTTCATTTCTTTACTAGCTGTGCCAAAACTAGTTTGTTTTATTGGACAAATACGTGTAATTATGAAATGTGTATGCTAGCTTGTGTTGATTACAATGATGCAATAGATGTCTGTCGATATCTATTGAAGACAATTTACGGCAATAGATGTCTGTCGATATCTATTGAAGACAAATTAACGACAATGGATAACAATGATAACAATTAACCAACTTTATACTTCAGCTGGTAGTTTGTTGGTACAACAATGTGTGATTGAGTTGTTGGCAAGTGATGTGATTGAGTTGTTGGCAAGCAGTGGTGAGTTTATGTTGTTGGATAACTATGATGGCATTGATCAGTATTTGGTATGCATACATGCTACTACATGTTTATATTTACACTATTGTCCAAACTTCTTATATCATGCACAGCAAATTCATTTGTATTACATTAAACCTACGAACTCACCAACGTTATGTTGACATTTTCGAGCATTCATTTTCAGGTAATAACAATGCGTAAGGAGAGTGAGCATATGGACTTTAGGAAGACCAATAAAGAGATCCTTCATGGACTCCTAGCTTTGCATTTGAACAATTGAACTTTATTTGCTATTTGCTACATCTTTTGCTATTTGAGGCGTGTTGCCTAGATCTATCCCGCTTGTGGGAATTACTTTTATTTGTATTTCATTTAGTATGACTCTATTATAAATTCCATGTGCTATGCTATATGTTTTCGTCATATCCTACGTTTCCGCCTAAGGTGGGGTGTGACAGACTGGTATCAGAGCCATGGTTATAGAGAATTAGGTGGTTTGGCCTAGACTATAACCTAAGTACCCTCATATAGCGTACATAATAGGAACTATTTGTGCATCTTATATGTGTGAGCACTTTCATTAGATAGCACTGGTTATGTGAGACTTATATTTGCGTTAAATTGTTAATTATGATGAAACCTTATGTGCTTAGATTAGTGCAAGTTTCGACTCTTACTTTAACGTAGCTAGTTTTTACTTAGTCATGGCACGTACAAAGAAAACAGCCCGTAAGAGTTGCGCATGGAGAATTTTATTATTGAATTTTGGTTTTTCTTTATTCCCCCCCACCCCCCCCCACACCAATTTCTTTCCCCCTAAGAGTTATTCGCTTCCTGGTTCGCCGCCCGTCGACAACGTCAAATGCCGTTTCAGAATCCTAGAGTTCCCTCTGAAAGCGAGCCGTCAGAAGACCCTAACTACTACCCTAAGACAATTATAGAGTATCAAAATCCTACAGATAACTCTGAGAGTGAGCCGGAAGAAGACCCGGACTATGATTCGAAGGCAGACCCCGAAAGAGTTCATAAGGAAAACACAACGGAGGCTGCGATAAAAGACTTTAAAAGAGAAAACATAAAGAATCCAACCAAAGGACCGCATAACAAGAACCTTGATGTGACCAATTTATACCTATCGCCCACATCATTATTGGCCTTTTTATTAAGTGTTTTATGTCGATTTTGTGTGCATTTGGCGCGTTTATGGTGTTTGTTAGTGTTTCAGGCTCTAAACAGGTTACGTGTCCATTTGGTGCAATTTCGGATGTTTTCTGAGGCCAAGAAGTTGATTTATGAGTTCGAGAGTTGTTTTAAGTTGAGAAGATGGAAAATTTCAGCAAGTTCATAGTGAAAAGGTTGTCTTCGGACCAGCAGGATTACACTGCGCCGCAGTGGGAGCATCACCAGCCCACTGCGCCGCAGTCGGCTAAGTGGAAAGGCACAATTAGACCAGTGATTTTGGACTGCGCCGCAGTGGGGGTGACCAAGGCCCACTGCGCCGCAGTCACCTATGATGAAATTGAACGACTAGTCCAGTGGAATTAGACTGCGCCGCAGTGGGGAGTTCATATGCCCACTGCGCCGCAGTAAAGCTGAAGACAAACGAGCCCGAGACCAGTGATATTGGACTGCGCCGCAGTGGGGGCATCACTCGCCCACTGCGCCGCAGTAAGAGTACGGGGCTGAAGGGTTTTTGACCCATTTTTGCATCAGATTTCAGGGGGTATAAATAGAAAACAAAACCTAATTTCCCAACTTATCAAAACTCTTTCTAAGAGCTGCCCTCCAAGGAATTCCTTCAAGGTTCAAAGGCTAAGATTTCTTCCTCCGATTCATTGAAGATTCACGGGCACCCACTTAGATCGTATCTACTTTTATTGTCTTGCAATTTCTATTTCTCAAACGATTGGTACATCATGTTCTTCCTTTATTTTGATTGTTATTTTACATTAATCATGAGTGGCTAAACATTCAATCATCCACCTTGATGAAACTAGACGAATGATGTGATTGCTATATGTTTTAATTCAAAGAGTTTTTCAATTATCGTTGTGTTGAGATCTTGATGATTTAATTCCTTTATTTATATTATTATGATATTGGTGGCATGTGTGTTCTTCGTTAGTGGTACTAGTTGGATACATATGTGATTTTCAAACGGTTGCTTGTCTATGAGCAATTATCACTAGTTCATGGTATGATAGTGAATATCATTTTAATAAAAGGAATCATTTTGTCAACGTGATTTGAAACGGTTGGTGGTACCACGTTTTAATTCACACAGGCACAATTGTTAATTGGATAATCAAGCAAACTAATTGTTGGTAAGGTTGTCTAGGCATTGGTGGTACCGGCTTGGGTAATTAAACTAGCAACTTAGGTGTTTGGGTGATTTGTGAGCGGTTGGTGGTACCACGCGAGCATTTTATCCTTTCACGATTATCTTTTCAACTCAATGAATTTGGTCTTAATTGAATGCAATCATGTTTGAAGTCTAGCGAATTCAAGGTGGATGATCTTTACTATTATTGTTTGAAGCTTTTCTTTACTTTTAAGTGTTTTGTCTTTTAAATTTACTTTAATTTAATTGTCAAAGTGAGATTCAAAGTGTTCCACCCTGTTTTCCAAACTACTTTATTAGACAATTGATTCAAACCAATCCCCGTGAACGAACCTAGACTTACTTTGTAACTATATTGCATACGATCGGGTCCACTGCCCGATAGTGTGTAGTAGTGAGTTTCGAGGTATTTCTTGTTTTAAATTTTTAAACTCGATTTCACACATCAAGTTTTTGGCGCCGCTGTCGGGGATTGTGTGCCGTTTTAGTTGTTAATTTAGTGGTTTGATCCTTCCTCACGCGTGAGGAAGTTATTTGCTTTAATAGTTTAGCTTTTCTTTTCTTATCTTATCACAGGTGCAGTTGACGTGTTTGGTTAGTTGTGTTTTGCAGGTCTACTTCTTAGTTGATGAACTTGCGGTCTTCGGGTTTACCTCTAAATAGTCCTTTGAGAACACCAACAAGACGTAGGTTTAACTTCACAACACCTACACCATTCTCACCTATTGCTAGACCCACTCCTGATTCGGACGAAGAAGGGTTCTATTTGGACGAGTTTTTCAATTTAGAAGTTAAGTTAGAAGAGGAAATGGGAGACGAAGAAAGGGATCCGAATGATATACATTATGGTGAGAGGGTCCGTACTATTCCTGCCAACCGTGGTAGTCCTATAAGACCTCCGGCCATTGCTCATGATTTCAATCTGAAAGGTAATCATCTTAAAAGTATTGAGGAGCAACAGTTTGATGGCAAAAGTAAATGGGATCCATACCAACACTTGGAAAGGTTTGAAAAGTTGGCACGGTTATACCAATATGGGCAAAACCAAATGGATGCCGTTAAGCTTGAAACATTTCCCATGTCCATTACCGGGGATGCTCTAGATTGGTTTAATGATCTTCCAGAAAATTCGATCACAACTTGGAACCAACTCAAGCAAGCTTTCATTGGTGAGTTTTATTCACTTAGAACTCAAAGGAAGTTGGAGAATTTGATTAGGTCCTTTGACCAAGATGAAGATGAAGATGTGGTAGATGCATGGATTCGGTTTAAGGAAATGTTGAGGAATTGTCCGGGCCATAACATGACTAAGGAGCAATATGTTGAGCTTTTCTTTGATGGCCTAGATAAGAAGTCTAAGTGGGAGTTAGGATATGCTTTTGGGGGTGGTTTCAACAAGATCACACCAAATGAAGGTTTTGAAATTTTGGAGTCCATGGCAAAGGACAATGCGAATATGGATGATGATAGATTCTTGAAGAATGAGAGAAGGTTAAAGAAAGGTACTAGCCAAGGTAGGGTTGCAAAGGTTGAAGCTAGTCATGATTCTGGGATGATTGGAGAGATTAGAGCGCTATCTGAGCGCATGGAAAAAGGGATTTGCTATGCAAGAGAATCGGTTTGGAGCAATTGAGAGGGATGTTAAGGTAGTAGCGATGGATGTGATCATTGTGGTGATATGCATTATTCTGATGAGTGTCCCAATCGGGGACCCGAAGATGTGAGTTACATCCAGAATCAACAACAAGGGAGCTACCCGCGCAATACCGGTTTCCAGAACCGTTCTTCAGGTAATCCTTCTTATAACTCTTCTTTTCCTACTAATAATTCTCGTTTTTCAGGAAATAGGTGGCAAAGGGATAACTTTCAGAGTCAGCCACAACAACAAACTCAACAAGGAAAAGGATCAGGTTCTTCTTCTAATGCCGATCCAAATGCCGAGTTGAGGGAGATGATGAAACAGTTGGTGACTAATCAGGCTGAGACAAACACTAGCATTCAGATGATTCGGGATGATACTAAGGCATTGAATGAGAGGTTGGATAGGATAGATGGCAAGGTAGAGATAAATATGAAGAATCAATGTGTTAACTTTAAGGATCTTGAGAGTAGGATGGCTGCCCTTTCTAGGCCTCCAGGTACTTTACCTAGCAGTACTCAACAGAATCCTAAGCCTCAGTTTAGCATGGGGCCAATTCAGGGGCAGAAGTACACTCCACCTCAAGCCCGTAATGAGGAAGCCAAGGCCATCACCACTCGTACAGGTAAATCCTATGACCCTCCTACTATACCTGATGTTGTTGTTTCAGATGTGCAGGAAAAAGGGAGTGATGATGATGAAGTTGATGAAGAGATTGAGATGGAGGAGAATCCGACCGTGAAGACTCCGGTCACTCCACCAAAACCGGATGTGGTTCCAGAGGTTAAGCCATATAAGCCAAAGGTTCCATTTCCACAGCGGTTCAGGAAGGCAAAGTTAAAGGAACAATATAACAAGTTTGTTCAAATGATTTCAAATGTTCATATTAATGTGCCTTTAGTTGATTTGATACAGGGGATGCCTCATTATGCCAAGTTCATTAAGGAGCTTGTGACGGATAAAGGAAAGATGGAGGAGGCAAAAGCTACTTTTCTCAATGCCGAGTGTTCTGCTATCTTGCAGAACCGCATTCCCCCTAAGCTTGAAGACCCAGGGAGTTTCCTTATTACTTGCTCTATTAGAACCATAATTTGTAAGGCTTTGGCTGATTTAGGTGCTAGCATTAATTTGATGCCTTACTCGGTTTGGAGTAAGTTGGCTTTAGGAATCCTTCGCCCGACTCGCATGAGTATTAGACTAGCTGACCATTCATTTCAGTATCCCATGGGGATTGCTGAAAACATTAGAGTCAACATGGGCCATATTGTTTTTCTTGTTGACTTCGTTATCCTCGAGATGGAGGAGGATGCACAGGTACCCCTTATTCTTGGACACCCATTCCTTAATACCGCGGATGCTATCATCCGTGTGAAGGATAAGGAAATTTCTTTGGGTGTGGGTACGGATAGAATTATTTTTAATGTTGAGAAGTCTATCAAGCATTCATATTCTAATGATGAGTCTTGTTTCAGGATTGATGTCATTGATGATGTTTTAGACCGAGAGTTTCAGGAATTGATGGAGACCGATATTGGAGATGAGGAGACTGCTGATTTAGGGTCGGGAGATATATCTGATGATGATTTGTTTGCAGAGGTTATGGCGCTTAGCTTGGATGAGACACTGATGTGCTAAATCGAGTTTAAAATTTAAAACTAGAAGTACCTCGAAACTCACTACTACACACTATCGGGCAGTGGACCCGATCGTATGCAATATAGTTACAAAGTAAGTCCAGGTTCGTTCACGGGGATTGGTTTGAATCAATTGTCTAATAAAGTAGTTTGGAAAACAGGGTGGAACACTTTGAATCTCACTTTGACAAATAAATTAAAGTAAATATAAAAGACTAAACACGTAAAAGTAAAGGTAAAGCTTCAAACAATAATAGTAAAGATCATCCACCTTGACTTCGCTAGACTTCAAACATGATTGCATTCAATTAAGACCAAATTCATTGAGAGTTGACACGATAATCGTGAAAGGATAAAATGCTCGCGTGGTACCACCAACCGCTCACAAGGCACCCAATCACCTAAGTTGCTAGTTTAATTACCCAAGCCGGTACCACCAATGCCTAGACAACCTTACCAACAATTAGTTTGCTTGATCAACAAATTACCAATTGTACCTATGTGAATTAAAACGTGGTACCACCAACCGTTTCTAAACACGTTGACAAAATGATTCCTTTTATTAAAATGACATTCACTATCATACCATGAACTAGTGATAATTGCTCATAGACAAGCAACCATTTGAAAATCACATCTGTATCCAACTAGTACCACTAACGAAGGACACACATGCCACCAATATCATAATAATAAATATAAAGGAATTAAATCATCAAGATCTCGACACAACGATAAATGAAATCAACTCTTGGAATTAAAACATATAGCAATCACGTCATTCATCTAGTTTCATCAAGGTGGGTGATTAAAAGATTAGCCACTCATGATTAAATTGAAATAACAATCAAAATAAAGGAAGAACATGATGTACCAATCGTTTGAGAAATAGAAATTGCGAGACAATAAAATAGATACGATCTAGATGGGTGCACGTGAATCTTCAATGAATCGGAAGACGATGAAATCTTGATTTGATCCTTGAAGGTGTTCCTTGTAGTGCAGCTCCTAGAAAGAAAACTTGATGCTTTGGGAATAAGGTTATGTTTTCTATTTATACCTCCCTTTAATCTGAAGCAAAAGCTGCCCAAAACCTTTCAGCCCCGTACTCTCACTACGGCGCAGTGGGCGAGTGATGCCCCCACTGCGGCGCAGTGCTTATACACTGCCTTTGGTGCTCGTTGGTCAAGGCTGACTGCGGCGCAGTGGGCACCTGCAAACCCCACTGCGGCGCAGTCCAATGTTACTGGACTCGATGCTCATTTCCTTGAGATGACTGCGGCGCAGTGGACTTGTTCACCACCACTGCGTTGCAGTATAAATATACTGAACCGAAGGCCACACATCAACTTATGAAGACTTGCATATTTTCTATCTCTTTTCACCTTAATAACTCTCAAACTCTCCAATCAACTTCATGGCCTCAAAATTACTCGAAATTGCACCAAACGGAAACGTCTCCTGTTTAGAACCTGAAACCACTAACAAAACCCATAAACGCGCCAAATGCCAGCAAAATCGACTAAAAACATATAATAAAAAAGCCAATAACGATGTGGGCGATGGGTATAAATTGGTCATATCAGACACCTCCCGAGGTTGAGAGTTTTGAGGAGGTTGTTGCTGATGGAAGTTCGAGGGTACCGAATTTGGTTGATGTACCACCAACTGATTTAGAGCTTAAGCCATTACCTTCCCACTTGGAGTATGCTTATTTGTCAGGTGAATCTTCTTTACCCGTGGTTATCTCGTCCTCACTCTCGAGTGACGAGAAAGATTGTCTTTTATCTGTGCTTCGAGCCCATAAGCGGGCTTTTGCTTGGAAGACCACCGATATTCCAGGTATTAGTCCTAACTTCTGCCAGCATAAGATTGATTTTCTTGATGACGTTAAACCCGTTGTCCAGAGACAAAGGAGGCTTAATCCGAACATGAAAGAAGTTGTTAAGAAAGAGGTTATTAAGTTGTTAGATGCAGGGATCATTTTTCCTATTGCTGATAGTCCATGGGTAAGTCCTGTCCACTGTGTGCCCAAAAAGGGGGGCATGACAGTCATTGAAAATGATAATAAAGAGCTTTTGGCCACTAGGACTATAACGGGTTGGCGGGTTTGTATTGATTACCGTAAGCTTAATGATGCCACCCGTAAGGATCACTTTCCCCTGCCTTTCATTGATCAGATGTTAGAAAGACTTGCAGGTAATGAGTATTTTTGTTTCTTAGATGGTTCTCCGGGTACTTCCAAATACCCATTGATCCCAAGGATCAAGAAAAGACCACCTTCACATGCCCATTTGGTACTTTTGCTTACCGGCGAATGCCGTTTGGTTTGTGTAATGCCCCAGGCACCTTTCAAAGGTGCATGATAACTATTTTCCAGGACATGCTTGAAACCTCCATGGAGGTCTTCATGGATGATTTCTCGGTTTTTGGGGACTCTTTCCAGACTTGCTTGCATAACTTAGAAAGGATGTTGGAACGGTGTGAGAGGGCACACCTTGTTTTGAATTGGGAAAAGTGTCATTTCATGGTGACCGAGGGTATTGTGTTAGGGCATAAAGTGTCTAAGGCCGGGATTGAAGTTGATAGGGCTAAGATAGATGTTATAGCTAAATTACCCCCGCCTTCCAATGTGAAAGGGGTAAGGAGTTTTCTTGGACATGCCGGTTTTTACCGCCGTTTCATTAAGGATTTTTCTAAGATTACTCGTCCTATGAGAAGGACGTCCCTTTTGTGTTTGATGATGCTTGTTTAAGTACTTTTCAGGTTCTTAAGGAGAAGTTGACTAACTCTCCTATCATGGTTGGACCGGATTGGGAATTGCCATTCGAGTTGATGTGCGATGCAAGTGACTATGCTGTGGGAGCCGTGCTTGGGCAAAGGATGGAAAAGCATTTCAAGCCCATTTACTTTGCTTTTTTTTTTTTTTTTTTTTTTTTTTTTTTTTTTTTTTTTTTTTTTTTTTTTTTTTTTTTTTTTTTTTTTTTTTTTTTTTTTTTTTTTTTTTTTTTTTTTTTTTTTTTTTTTTTTTTTTTTTTTTTTTTTTTTTTTTTTTTTTTTTTTTTTTTTTTTTTTTTTTTTTTTTTTTTTTTTTTTGTTTTTTTTTTTTTTTTTTTTGGTTTTTTTTTTTTTTTTTTTTTTTTTTTTTTTTTTTTTTTTTTTTTTTTTTTTTTTTTTTTTTTATTTTTCCTATTGCTGATAGTCCATGGGTAAGTCCTGTCCACTGTGTGCCCAAAAAGGGGGGCATGACAGTCATTGAAAATGATAATAAAGAGCTTTTGGCCACTAGGACTATAACGGGTTGGCGGGTTTGTATTGATTACCGTAAGCTTAATGATGCCACCCGTAAGGATCACTTTCCCCTGCCTTTCATTGATCAGATGTTAGAAAGACTTGCAGGTAATGAGTATTTTTGTTTCTTAGATGAGTTCTCCGGGTACTTCCAAATACCCATTGATCCCAAGGATCAAGAAAAGACCACCTTCACATGCCCATTTGGTACTTTTGCTTACCGGCGAATGCCGTTTGGTTTGTGTAATGCCCCAGGCACCTTTCAAAGGTGCATGATAACTATTTTCCAGGACATGCTTGAAACCTCCATGGAGGTCTTCATGGATGATTTCTCGGTTTTTGGGGACTCTTTCCAGACTTGCTTGCATAACTTAGAAAGGATGTTGGAACGGTGTGAGAGGGCACACCTTGTTTTGAATTGGGAAAAGTGTCATTTCATGGTGACCGAGGGTATTGTGTTAGGGCATAAAGTGTCTAAATGGGCTGAAGCCAAGGCTTTGCCCACGAATGACGCGAGGGTAGTCATTGATTTCCTTAAACAGTTGTTTTGTCGATTTGGTTGCCCTAGAGCCTTGATTAGTGACCGAGGAACCCACTTTGCAAATCATCAATTAGCTAAGGTCATGAAAAGATATGGTGTTGTGCATTATTTCTCTACTTCTTATCATCCACAAACTAGTGGACAAGTAGAAAACACCAATAGGGCCCTGAAAAGAATCTTAGAGAAGACTGTTGGTGATAATCCCAAGGTTTGGTCAAAGAAGTTAGATGACGCCTTGTGGGCGTTTAGGACGGCTTTTAAGACGCCGATTGGCACCACGCCATACCGGTTGCTCTATGGTAAGACTTGTCATTTACCTATTGAGATAGAGCATAAGGCATATTGGGCATTGAGGAACTTGAACTTGGATATGATGGAAGCTAGTGAACTTAGAATGTTGCAACTTCATGAGCTCGATGAGCTTAGGTTGGGTGCATATGAGAATTCTAGGCTTTACAAGGAGCGAACCAAGGTATGGCATGACAAAAGGATCCATAGAAAGGAATTTAAGGTTGGAGCTAAGGTTTTGTTGTTTTTGTCTAAGTTTAAGATCAAACAACCTAAGCTAACTTCTAGGTGGATTGGTCCTTTTGTTATCAAGCATGTTTATCCTTCGGGTTATGTTGAATTGTTTAAGAGAAATGGAGACGGTTCTTTCATTGTAAATGGTCATAGACTTAAGTTGTACTTGGAAGAAGAGCAAGTTGAGGGGATAATCGAGGAGATCCCCGTTTTTGAATTGGAAACTTGAAGGTTGGTCGAGTCTAGCTAATGACTCGTAAATAAATTAAGCGCTTCTCGGGAGGCAACCCGTGTTATTTTATTGCATTTTGTTTTCTTTTTATTAGTTAGATTTGATGTTATTTTGTCAAGAAAGTGCAGGTGCAAATTTGGTGTGAAGCGGATTGAGGTAAGTTGTTTTAAATTTGTCATACAAAATTTTTCTAAGGAAAAAAAAGGAATTCTGGACCAGTGAGTTTTCACTGCGGCGCAGTGGGCGATGTCACTGGGTGACTGCGCCGCAGTCCAAATGTTCTGCCATCGGGAGCTAAATTGCCCCACTGCGACGCAGTGGGGGAGGCCAATGCCCACTGCGCCGCAGTGGGCCTGTTGACTGGTCAAAGTAAGAGCTGGGGTTTTAAAGTTAGTCAAGAGGGATAATTCTTTTTCACCACACAAATTTCTTACCTTCTTTCTCTTTTCTCTCTTGAACCGAAAACACTTCCAAAAACCCCCAAGGCACCCGATTTTAACCCCTTAAGTCATTACAATCCTGCATTATCTTCCTTCTTTCTCTTAGATTTTCATCTTTCATTAACCATCATGGGAAAAGAGGTAAGATTTCTTGACTATGTTTTCTTTTATTTTCTTTAATTTTTGATTTTTAGTTCTTAGGCTTGTCATTGTTAAATTAATTAGTGGGTTTTGTTAGTTTTGTGATATTGAGGCTATTGGGGTGGTTATTTCCCGATTTTAACACTTGTTCATCCAGATTTGGGTTGAAATTTAAGCTAGGGTTTTGAAAAAAAAAATAAAAAAAATAAAAAAAAAAAAAAAAAAAAAAAAAAAAAAAAAAAAAAAAAAAAAAAAAAAAAAAAAAAAAAAAAAAAAAAAAAAAAAAAAAAAAAAAAAAAAAAAAAAAAAAAAAAAAAAAAAAAAAAAAAAAAAAAAAAAAAAAAAAAAAAAAAAAAAAAAAAAAAAAAAAAAAAAAAAAAAAAAAAAAAAAAAAAAAAAAAAAAAAAAAAAAAAAAAAAAAAAAAAAAAAAAAAAAAAAAAAAAAAAAAAAAAAAAAAAAAAAAAAAAAAAAAAAAAAAAAAAAAAAAAAAAAAAAAAAAAAAAAAAAAAAAAAAAAAAAAAAAAAAAAAAAAAAAAAAAAAAAAAAAAAAAAAAAAAAAAAAAAAAAAAAAAAAAAAAAAAAAAAAAAAAAAAAAAAAAAAAAAAAAAAAAAAAAAAAAAAAAAAAAAAAAAAAAAAAAAAAAAAAAAAAAAAAAAAAAAAAAAAAAAAAAAAAAAAAAAAAAAAAAAAAAAAAAAAAAAAAAAAAAAAAAAAAAAAAAAAAAAAAAAAAAAAAAAAAAAAAAAAAAAAAAAAAAAAAAAAAAAAAAAAAAAAAAAAAAAAAAAAAAAAAAAAAAAAAAAAAAAAAAAAAAAAAAAAAAAAAAAAAAAAAAAAAAAAAAAAAAAAAAAAAAAAAAAAAAAAAAAAAAAAAAAAAAAAAAAAAAAAAAAAAAAAAAAAAAAAAAAAAAAAAAAAAAAAAAAAAAAAAAAAAAAAAAAAAAAAAAAAAAAAAAAAAAAAAAAAAAAAAAAAAAAAAAAAAAAAAAAAAAAAAAAAAAAAAAAAAAAAAAAAAAAAAAAAAAAAAAAAAAAAAAAAAAAAAAAAAAAAAAAAAAAAAAAAAAAAAAAAAAAAAAAAAAAAAAAAAAAAAAAAAAAAAAAAAAAAAAAAAAAAAAAAAAAAAAAAAAAAAAAAAAAAAAAAAAAAAAAAAAAAAAAAAAAAAAAAAAAAAAAAAAAAAAAAAAAAAAAAAAAAAAAAAAAAAAAAAAAAAAAAAAAAAAAAAAAAAAAAAAAAAAAAAAAAAAAAAAAAAAAAAAAAAAAAAAAAAAAAAAAAAAAAAAAAAAAAAAAAAAAAAAAAAAAAAAAAAAAAAAAAAAAAAAAAAAAAAAAAAAAAAAAAAAAAAAAAAAAAAAAAAAAAAAAAAAAAAAAAAAAAAAAAAATGTATAAGGGAGCAGTTAGATAATCAAGATTTTAGGGCTTTGTTGAGGAAAGGTTTATATGTGAAACAGGATTTGGGTGATGGAGAGTCGATACCTCGGTATTGGACTCGTATTTCGGGGGGACACGATTGGCCTACTGGTGGCTCTGTTAGTGTGTCGAAGATTAGAAGTGTGAAGCTGAGGTTGTTGCACCGGATGATTGTCACGTTTCTGGTTCAAAGGTCCACCCATTGGGACAAAGCTTATCAGTTGGATCTGTGGTTAATAAAGTTATTTTCTGAGGGGGCACCTAGGAGGTTTGCTTTGGCCCCGATGGTTGTTTTGGATAGGATGGTGAATCACTCGGATTCACAGTTGGTGCTTGGGCAGTTTATCACCCGTCTTTACAAAAGGATGGGAGTTTTTGATCTTGATGCATGCCAGGAGGACTTGTCTTTACAGGTACCACAAGAGCATTTAACTGAGAAGGAGTTGATAATAGCTAAAATTGTGAAGAAGCCGAAAAAGAATGAGCAGGCAAGGTTGTTAGAGGATACAGGTGTTATTGCTGAACCGCCTCCAATTGTGGAGGCCGCTGAGGATGTTGAGATGGGGGATGCTCCTCAGGAGCAACCCAGGCCGCGTGCTCGCACCATTCCTGTCCCGAGTTCATTTGATCTCACACTCCTGGGACAGACGGTGCAGAATATTTATGATGATCAGCAGCAGAGCAGGAGAGCATTCGATGAGTACCAGAGGAGGATGGACCAGGACATGACTTGGCTTGGTTCTCTGCAGGCTCACTCAAACTACACTCTGGATTATTATCAGCCGATGTGGCAGGCACAGTTTGAGGGGAAGGAGTTTGTCAGACCAGACCCGATTCCTGATTTTAGCCCACCACCCATCCATGTTCCCACTTATCGACAGGGCGGCGGTTCTTTCTTTCCTATGTCTGCCCCGGGGGACATGTCATCACGGCCCCATAACCTGGGAGGATCTCCTCGTGGTCCCGTACAATTTGGGTCTTTTCAGGGTGGTCGTGATGCTGGTGGTTCATCTTCTTTTGATGCAGGTACTAGTTCAGGATGGATGCCATGGCCACGTGCTGCTGGTCAAGCAGGTGGAGATGCTAGTGGCTCTGGATTTGCTGATTTTGCTAGTGGTTCAGGAGGATTTGCTGGAGGTTCAGGTTCAGGAGCAGGAGATGCACCGGAGGAGGCTACTAGTTGGGTGGACAGTTTGTTTGGTTCACCAGGTATCCCACATGGATATCACGGCCAGTTTCAGTGATGACGATGATGATGGTTCCCATCTGGTACCGTGGGATGAAATCATTTTATGATTTGTGATGATGATTGGTATTCTGATGACTGTACTTTATACATTATTTCTTATTTCTGTTGGTATCCACCCTACGGGGTGATGAGACATTGTACTTTCTTTTCTTTTGTTTTGTTTATTTTTCTGCATAAAAACAGTAGTACTTTGATATGTTTGGATATGTGGTTTATTTGTGGTGCAAGTGAAGCAGGATTTCTCAATTTGATGGCTATTGTACAACACAAGTGTGGGGGGATAACCCATTGGATTCTCTTCTCATCTTTACTCTGTCTCATCTTTACTCTCGCACTTTCCGTTTTGGTACAACTTGTTTCCCCCGCCAAGCAAAGTGTTCTTCCTTTTTCGAAAGCGCCATTTGTGACACGGGGTCGACTGACTTGTTTCAAAACGGGATGTGTCCTTCCTCCGGTATATGTTCTGATTATTCTATGTTGCTTACCCCTATTTACCGTTGTTTGACCGAATATGGACATTGAGGGCATTGTCCATCTTAAGTGTGGGGGGTGGCAAATAGGTTTAAGCTACCGGGTCTATCTCTTTTGTTGTTTTGCCATTGTGATTTTAGCCGTTCTTGTGGATGTGTCCCTCTCGTAGGCTTTTGGGTTTTTATCCAAGAGTAAGGGTTCTATTTTGAACTTTGAACTATGATGTGCATGTTTGAGAATTGGTTGTTTCAATTTGGCGGGATGATAGAAGTTGATATGGTTTTGAAACTTGTGTTGAGCTTGTCCTTGTGGTAAATTGCTTTTGTCACTTAATTCATAATAATTCAATGAGCAATTTTACTACAAATTTTTCCTTGGTAAAATTTTAAATCGGCGAAATGTGTTATGAACGGTTATTGGGCTTATCCTTGTGGATTAATAACATCACTTGCATACTCAAAATTTCCCAAACACTAAAGTTGTGAGATTCATCATTCATTTATAGATGTGCTAGGTGTTGACGGTTTTGGTTTGATTGCCTTGTAATTTGTCCCTCTCTTAGGCTCTTGGATTTATTTGGGAGTAAGGGTTCCATTTCGAACTCTGCACTAAGATGTGCGAATTTGAGGTTAATTTATTCCATCTCCGGGTTCTTTTCTTTGATATGAGTGTGCCGGTGATGTGTTGAGCTAGAACTTGGCCTTATGATCGTGACGAGACCGCAGTGAGATCACTTTTGTGATATAAGTACATTGGATGACGAATTGGCATTTAGGTTTGACCCATACTTTTCTTTCTCTCTTTATTTTCACCTTTTCTTTTGTATATTCATACCTTTATACATACTTACATACATATACATACACTTTCTTTCCTTTCTTTGTAAACCTTTGTTGCACTCATCCTTAGTGCAATTATACACTTATACATCCCTTTAACTTAGCCTTTTCCATTGTATATATCCACTTAAATATGTAAATTATACCTTACCATACCGATAGTCTAATCTGGGGGCCTTTGATTGCTGTTGGTTGGTTTGCACGGTTTGTGAGAGTTTTGGTGGTTGATTGATTGGATTATGCTTTGACTTGGGGAAGACGTAGATTGGTTTAAGTATTGGGGTTTGTTTTGGATTGTTCAAAATTGATCATATTGTGTTATAGACATGTTCATCATTGTAAGAGGGTGCCTACTAGTAGAGTAAAAGTGGTTCAAGAATTAAAAAAAAAAAATGAAAAAGTGAAGAAAAAAAAAGAGAAGAAAAAAAGAACTTGGGCTACTAGTGGGTACTTCTCATTTTTATATGTCTAGAGTTTTGTTGTATCATTAAGAATGGAAGACTTGGTTGCTCTTAAGTTGTTTGAAGTTGATACACCACAATGGTGTCGGGTTTGTTTGGTTACTTTTGAGGTGTCTTAGCGGGATAACATCTTATGGGTTGATGGTTTGTTGGCAATCAATGGTACGGGTTTTGATTAGACTATTTTGTACATATTTCATACATACCCTTTACTTTTGATTGTTTCCTTTCATTTCTAACCTACACTCCCATATTCCATTGTGAATATCCATTATATATAGCCTTAGCCTAACTATACAATCGTCCTTTATGCCTATTCTGATGATGTACTTGGTGCTTACGCCATGTCGGTGGAGCTATGATCCTTGTTCAAGCCTATGGTAAGATATGCATCACGACCGTGCTATGAGTGATTCTTGATATATTCAACCCCAAAAGTAAGTTTGTTGGAGTAGAATGATATTGATAGGTTCATTTGTTTCACTTGTGCTTAGTCGTGTTATTGAGGCTTGTGGATTGTTCAGGTATTGTCAAACATTTCGAGTTTTCATTTAAGATTAAAACTGCTTCAACCAACGTCTTTGTCTTTGACATACTTGGTGTTGCTTCTTTTTGATAACTCGTAGTTGTTTATTTAGCTTCATTGCCAAGGATTACTTTTGCTTTAATTCCGGATTTGCTTGAGGACAAGCAATGCTCAAGTGTGGGGGGATTTGATGTGACCAATTTATACCTATCGCCCACATCATTATTGGCCTTTTTATTAAGTGTTTTATGTCGATTTTGTGTGCATTTGGCGCGTTTATGGTGTTTGTTAGTGTTTCAGGCTCTAAACAGGTTACGTGTCCATTTGGTGCAATTTCGGATGTTTTCTGAGGCCAAGAAGTTGATTTATGAGTTCGAGAGTTGTTTTAAGTTGAGAAGATGGAAAATTTCAGCAAGTTCATAGTGAAAAGGTTGTCTTCGGACCAGCAGGATTACACTGCGCCACAGTGGGAGCATCACCAGCCCACTGCGCCGCAGTCGGCTAAGTGGAAAGGCACAATTAGACCAGTGATTTTGGACTGCGCCGCAGTGGGGGTGACCAAGGCCCACTGCGCCGCAGTCACCTATGATGAAATTGAACGACCAGTCCAGTGGAATTAGACTGCGCCGCAGTGGGGCATCACCATCCCACTGCGCCGCAGTCGGCTAAGTGGAAAGGCACAATTAGACCAGTGATATTGGACTGCGCCGCAGTGGGGGCATCACTCGCCCACTGCGCCGCAGTGGGGGCATCACTCGCCCACTGCGCCGCAGTGGGAGCATCACCAGCCCACTGCGCCGCAGTCGGCTAAGTGGAAAGGCACAATTAGACCAGTGATTTTGGACTGCGCCGCAGTGGGGGCATCACTCGCCCACTGCGCCGCAGTGGGGGCATCACTCGCCCACTGCGCCGCAGTAAGAGTACGGGGCTGAAGGGTTTTTGACCCATTTTTGCATCAGATTTCAGGGGGTATAAATAGAAAACAAAACCTAATTTCCCAACTTATCAAAACTCTTTCTAAGAGCTGCCCTCCAAGGAATTCCTTCAAGGTTCAAAGGCTAAGATTTCTTCCTCCGATTCATTGAAGATTCACGGGCACCCACTTAGATCGTATCTACTTTTATTGTCTTGCAATTTCTATTTCTCAAACGATTGGTACATCATGTTCTTCCTTTATTTTGATTGTTATTTTACATTAATCATGAGTGGCTAAACATTCAATCATCCACCTTGATGAAACTAGACAAATGATGTGATTGCTATATGTTTTAATTCAAAGAGTTGTTTTTCAATTATCGTTGTGTTGAGATCTTGATGATTTAATTCCTTTATTTATATTATTATGATATTGGTGGCATGTGTGTTCTTCGTTAGTGGTACTAGTTGGATACATATGTGATTTTCAAACGGTTGCTTGTCTATGAGCAATTATCACTAGTTCATGGTATGATAGTGAATATCATTTTAATAAAAGGAATCATTTTGTCAACGTGATTTGTAAACGGTTGGTGGTACCACGCGAGCATTTTATCCTTTCACGATTATCTTTTCAACTCAATGAATTTGGTCTTAATTGAATGCAATCATGTTTGAAGTCTAGCGAATTCAAGGTGGATGATCTTTACTATTATTGTTTGAATCTTTTCTTTACTTTTAAGTGTTTTGTCTTTTAAATTTACTTTAATTTAATTGTCAAAGTGAGATTCAAAGTGTTCCACCCTGTTTTCCAAACTACTTTATTAGACAATTGATTCAAACCAATCCCCGTGAACGAACCTGGACTTACTTTGTAACTATATTGCATACGATCGGGTCCACTGCCCGATAGTGTGTAGTAGTGAGTTTCGAGGTATTTCTTGTTTTAAATTTTTAAACTCGATTTCACACATCAAACCTCATCAAGAAAGCTACTGACTACCTCTCTGATGCAGAGAGTGAGTATAGGCCCATGAACGAGGTTCAAGTTCGACTTTATAGTCCCGCCAGCCCAGGAAACTCTCAAGAGAGCCGGATTGGACCAGCACGACATCAAGTTCCTTATCCTCCCATCATTTCCTCCAACTCCCCTTATGACGCCACTTGCGCGTGGGAGGGTTAGCCTTTAAGGAATATCTAGGAATCCTATCAAACTTGCATTGCTTCTTTTCTTATTTTCTTAGTTTTTTTTTTGGATTTTATTCTTATGTCTTGGATTCCTTCTTTAGAAAGCTTTGGATATTTCTTGGATTTATGAAATTTTAGGTTGATTGATTTATAGAAATGTCGTACTTGGTATATGGATCTATGTGTGTTGTGGCATTTATTTATGAAGGATGTGCTGAATTTGTGACATGTGAATTTGGACGATAAAAACATGTGTGGTGGGATGAAGTTGTAATTACGGTGCGCAACATAATTACAAATGCATCACAACACACATGCGCTTATATGACCAAGTTTGCTGATCAAACTCAACACAATTAACAAGTTGGACAAGGTGTTAAGAAATGGTGCCATGTGTAGTAGTTATTTATAGAAAGTCATCATCAAGTACTTATAAATCCTTTCTCCTTGTGTAGAAAATGAATAGAGGAGCAAGAGGTGGAAGAGGTGGAGGACGTGGAGGTAGAGGTGGTGGTCGTGGTGGAAATAATGGGGTTAATAACGGAGAAGGTGGTGGTGGCAACCCGGATATTGCAAACATGATCGCTCAACAACTAGCTGCAATTGTTCCTACTATTGTTACTCAAGTGACCGCTGCTGTTCTTAATGCGAATAACAATAATGCTAATAACAATAACAACAATGAGAACCACAATAACAACAATGAGAACAACAATAACAATAATGAGAACAATAATAACAATAACGAAACAATAACAACAATGAGAACCACAATAACAACAATGAGAACAACAATAACAATAATGCTAATAACAATAACAACAATGAGAACCACAATAACAACAATGAGAACAACAATAACAATAATGCTAATAACAATAACAACAATGAGAACCACAATAACAACAATGAGAACAACAATAACAATAATGCTAATAACAATAACAACAATGAGAACCACAATAACAACAATGAGAACAACAATAACAATAATGAGAACAATAATAATGGCAATAACAACAACAACATTGGAGGCGGTGAAAATGGATGCACCTATAGGGAGTTTCAATATTGTAAGCCACAAGATTTTGATGGCAAGGGAGGAGCATTGGCAGCCACTAGATGGATAGAGAAAATGGAAGCTGTGATGGATATTAGCAACTGTGCAGAGAATCAAAAGGTGAAGTATGCCACAGTTTCACTGACTAATAAAGCATTGACATGGTGGAACACTGAGATACAAGCTAGGGGTAGAGTAGCGGCTGTGGGGATGACGTGGGATGAGTTTAAGGAATTACTATTGGAAGAATTTTGTCCGAAAAATGAAATGCAGAAGTTGGAGAATGAATTTTGGAATCATGCCATGGTAGGAGCTAAACATGCCGCTTACACTGATCGGTTTCACGAGCTTGCCAAACTAGTACCTCATCTAGTTACCCCAGAATCAAAGAGGATTGAGAGGTATATCTATGGCCTTGTTCCCCAAATTCGTGGACTTGTGGCAGCAACTGAGCCAACCACGATTCAAAGTGCTATTCTGAAGGCAGGATCTTTAACGGATGAAATGGTGAGAAATGGGTCATTGTCCAAGGTTAATGAGAAAAGGAAGGATGGTACTGAGGCGAGTGGGTCAAAGAATACTGATGGAAATAATAAGAAGGCTAGAGTGGCAAAGGGGTTGATGGCAACGAATACGACTAAGAAGGAATATACAGGTACTGCTCCAAAGTGTGCAAAATGTAATTACCATCATTTCCAAAATTCGCCTTGTCGTTTTTGCACAAACTGCAACCGAGTTGGGCACCTTGCTAAGGATTGTCGAGTGGGAGTCAAGCAGGTGGTTCCGGTGAATGCTGTTAACCCGACAAATAACCGTGGGACGTGCTATGAGTGTGGTGGTGATAACCATTACCGCAACACGTGTCCAAATTTAAATAGAGCATGGGGTCAGAGGGGTAATAATCCGAATCAAGTACTAGCTATTGGTGGGACTCAGACTCAAGGAAATAATCAGGGACATAGAGGTAACAATCCGAATCAAGCACCAGCTATTGGAGGGAATCGGACTCAAGGGAATAATGTCAACCAAGCCCGTGGGAGAGTATTTGTCATGGGAGCAAATGAAGCTCGTCAAGACCCAAATATTGTGACGGGTACGTTTCTCTTAAACAATCACCTTGCTACAGTATTATTCGACTCTGGTGCTGAGTACAGTTTTGTTTCTATTAAGTTTATGTCACTCCTAGAGATAGAGGCCAGTAGTTTGAATGCTTATTACTCGGTTGAAGTAGCTAATGGGAAATTTGTTCGAGTCGATAAAATTGTAAATGATTGTGCCTTAGAAATAGAGGGTCACCTGTTCAGTATTAACCTTATGCCTTTCTCACTAAGGAGTTTTGACGTAGTTATTGGTATGGATTGGCTATCGAAGCATAGAGCTGAGATAATTTGTTATGAGAAGGTGGTCCATTTACCGTTAGGAAATGGTGAAATGTTACTTATATACGGGGAGCGGGCGGAGGAAAATCAGAAGTACCTCATGGGCATTAAGGCTAACGAGAAGAAACTCGAAGATATTCCTATCGTACGGGATTTTCCACAAGTTTTTCCCGAAGATCTAACAGGATTACCTCCTATAAGACAAGTCGAATTCCGTATAGATCTTATTCCCGGAGCGACCCCAGTTGCCAAAGCCCCATACCGTTTAGCGCCGACTGAAATGCAAGAGCTGTCTAATCAACTCCAAGAGCTCCAAGAAAAAGGCTTCATCAGACCGAGTCATTCGCCTTGGGGAGCCCCGGTATTGTTTGTCAAGAAAAAGGATGGTTCGTTTCGTATGTGCATTGATTACCGGGAGTTGAACAAACTGACAGTTAAGAATCGTTATCCTCTTCCTAGAATCGACGACTTATTCGATCAACTTCAAGGTGCGAAGTTCTTCTCGAAGATAGACCTTCGATCCGGATATCATCAACTCAGAGTTAATGAAGCAGACATTCCAAAAACAGCATTTAGGACTCGATATGGACATTTTGAGTTCTTAGTCATGCCTTTCGGTCTGACTAATGCACCCGCGGTTTTCATGGATTTGATGAACCGCGTATGCAAACCATATCTGGACAAGTTTGTTATAGTGTTTATTGATGACATCTTAATCTATTCGAAATCTAAAGAAGAACATGAATCACACTTGAAAATGATTCTTGAACTACTTGGGAAGGAGAGATTGTTTGCTAAGTTTTCAAAGTGCGATTTTTGGTTACAAGAAGTTCATTTCCTTGGGCATGTAGTGAATAGTGAAGGAATCCATGTCGATCCCAGTAAGATAGAAGCGGTGAAGAATTGGAAGACTCCTACAACGCCATCAGAGGTTCGTTCATTTCTAGGCTTGGCCGGATATTATCGACGATTTATCGCTAACTTCTCGAAAATCGCTCAACCACTTACGCAGCTAACTCAAAAGGATAAGAAGTTTGATTGGGGAGATAAACAAGAAAAAGCATTCCAAACACTGAAAGAAAATCTATGTAACGCTCCAATTCTTACTCTTCCCGACGGTCCAGACGATTTTGTAGTTTATTGTGATGCTTCAAATCAAGGGTTGGGATGTGTACTAATGCAGAAGGGTAAAGTGATTGCTTATGCATCTCGGCAACTCAAAATCCATGAGAAAAACTATACCACCCACGACTTAGAGCTTGGTGCAGTGGTTTTTGCACTCAAATGTTGGAGGCACTATCTCTACGGGACGAAAAGTGTGATCTACACCGATCACAAGAGTCTCCAACATATTTTTGACCAAAAGGAATTGAATATGCGACAGAGGCGATGGATTGAATTATTTAGTGATTATGATTGTGAGATTCGCTACCATCCGGGTAAGGCGAATGTAGTGGCTGACGCGTTGAGTAGGAAAGAAAGAATTAAGCCAAAACGAGTACGAGCAATGATCATGACGATTCATTCGGATATAAAAACAATGATAATTCAGGCTCAGGATGAAGCATTGCAGGATATCAATGTAGGAAATGAAGGGTTGCGTGATCTAGACAGGAAGATGGAGCGTAAAGAGGATGGAGTATTGTACTTTGTAGGGCGAATATGGATTCCACTAGCAGGTGGATTAAGAACTTTGATTTTGGACGAGGCACATAGTACGAGATACTCCGTTCATCCGGGAGCTGACAAAATGTATCACGACCTTAAGGATTTGTATTGGTGGCCGGGAATGAAAATGGACATAGCCAGTTATGTCAGTAGATGCTTAACATGTCTGAAAGTCAAAGCTGAACATAATAAACCACCGGGTTTATTAGTGCAACCACAACTTCCCGAATGGAAATGGGAAATGATAACCATGGATTTCATTACAAAGTTGCCAAGAACTAGTAATGGGCATGACAAGATTTGGGTGATAGTAGATAGATTGACAAAGTCTGCGCATTTTATAGCTATCCGTGAGAACTACACAATGGAACAGTTGGCAAGGATTTACATAAAGGAAATAGTTGCAAAGCATGGAATTCCTGTGTCCATTATATCCGATCGTGATAGTCATTTCACATCACGATTTTGGCAGTCATTGCAAAGGGCATTGGGAACACGTTTAGACCTAAGTACGGCTTACCATCCTCAAACCGATGGTCAAAGTGAGCGTACTATTCAGACCTTGGAAGATATGCTTAGGGCGTGTGTGATGGACTTTGGGGGAAGCTGGGATATTCATCTTCCTCTAGTTGAATTCTCGTACAACAATAGTTATCATACAAGTATTAAGTGTGCTCCGTTTGAAGCTTTATATGGACGGAAATGTCGCTCACCTGTTGTTTGGGCTGAGGTTGGAGAAAGTCAGTTGATTGGTCCGGAGATTGTACAAGAGACAACAGATAGGATTTTCCAAATCAAAGAAAGACTGAAAGCGGCTAGGGATCGCCAAAAGAGTTACGCCGACAAACGACGAAGGCCTTTAGAATTCAGTGTTGGTGATAAAGTGTTACTGAAGGTGTCGCCTTGGAAGGGCATGGTTCGATTTGGAAAGAAAGGAAAGTTGGCACCAAGGTACGTGGGACCGTTTGAAATTATTGAACGGATCGGTCCGGTAGCTTATCGTTTAAGACTACCTCAAGAACTAAGTAGGATACATGATACTTTTCATGTATCAAATCTCAAGAAGTGTCTAGCGGTACATGCAAAGTTGTATCCGCTAGACGACATCAAGATTGATGACAAGTTACATTTCGTGGAAGAGCCGGTTGAGATCATGGATCGAGAACTTAAGACATTAAAACGAAGCAAGATTCCAATTGTCAAGGTCCGGTGGAACTCGAAGCGAGGGCCAGAATTTACTTGGGAGCGAGAGGATCAGATGAAAACCAAATATCCACATCTATTTGATGCTACGGCTTCCAACAGTAACTCCAACTGAATTTCGAGACGAAATTCTCTCAAGTAGGGGAGACTGTGACATCCGTCACCAAAACTGGTAATTTATTATAGTCTCTAACTTACATTTCAAATTTCTTGACTAGTCAATGTGCCTATATAGTATAACAAGCATAGAAATGTGGTGATCATTTCCAATATGGGATTTCTATTACTTGGATTTCAATAGTTTAGGATTTAGATATTCGATCTTCCTAAACGTAGATGACTATAACTATCCCCGAAATTTCTAGATGTGTAGTTGTTAGTCATATTTATTTTTTAGACGTTGATAAATTATTATACGTTACTTAGTGGTGAATAAAAATCAATAATTATCAAAGTAATTTATAATCAATACAAGTAGTAGGATAATAATAATAATAATAATAAGATTATACATCAAAATATGGAGGAGTATAACCTCCTTTAGGGGGGACGGCCAAAAGGGAAGAAAAAGGAAAGAAAAGAGAAATTATAATCCTATTAGAACTCTTGTTAAATTATATATTATCGTATCCTAATTACATTCAAACTCCAAAACACTTATCTCCATAATAAATATAAACTAAATACCCTAAACAAAATTTTAAGCCATCTTTGTTTCTTTTCTTCCTTCTGCCGTCGAACAACACAAAAAAAAGGGAACACCATCATCAAAATCTTAATTACTCCTTTGTCATAGCAATTTTGGTGAGTTTACATAGTTTTCATTATTACTTTAAAAATCTTTTATATAAAAATCTATAGTTAAATTCTTATAGATTTATATTCTATTTTGTCAAGGTATCTAAGGAGTGATCATCAATCTTGGGGTAAAATACTTACCTTTTCTTTTCATATATATATATATATATATCCTTTATTTATATATATAATATATATATATATATATATATATATAAGTATATCTTTTATTTAATAATCTTTATTATAAGTAACCTATGTTGATGAATATATATACTATGGCAAAATTTATAATAATATTATAAGTAACCTATGTTGATATATATATACTATGGCAAAATTTATAATAATGAATGAAAGGGTTTCTTTTAGGTTAAATCAAGAACTTAAAGTATAGATCATATTAATGTTAAAAGTTTACATATTTATTGTAGCATAATAATTAATGTAATTAAAGAAATTCAATTAAGAGGGCATGGAAATCATAATAACAGATTAATATAGGTGTTGGAAAGATTTGAAAGTTTATATATGAGTATTTAGTTGTAATGGTCTTTAAAACAGTAAGTGGAGTTATTTCAGAATCTGGACAGATTCGGTTTGTCAACTTTGAAAGGTCGTATCTTGGTAATGGAAGATGGTTAAGTCACGTTTTTGGTGTCTAAAATTAAGTTCAGGAAGTCTACTTTCTGTTGGAATTGGTTTCGTGTCAAAATACGAAGTTTAAGTTCGTCAAAAGAATTTTATGAGAAAACTGCGCAAATCTGAGTTTTCCGAACAGATTTCGGTCGACTTCAAATAGTCATATCTTGGTCAATTTTAAGAACTGGAAGTTTATTTTTTTCCAGAAACGTTTTTAAGATGTTAAGAGTTGATAGTAAAAAAATTGGATTTTTTGAAGCTCCAAAGGTCCTTAACTTTTATAAAACTTTTCTGTGCGCAAACAGTGAATTTTCTGACTAGTCTGTAAATATCGAATTTTTAAAAGTAGTTAAAGTACAAAATAAATTCTTTAAAAATTCATGTAAGTATCTAACACATAAAAGTTACAGTGGTAAAAATTTAAGGTCATGGTTAGTTCGTTTGTTCCAGATTAAAAATAGATAGACTTTGCACAACTACTTGCTTGTTGAGGTGAGTTTCGTGGCCCCTTTTTATTTTATTTCTTTGGGGGAAAATGATGCTCAAAACATTTTTCATTTCATTTACTAGCTGTGCCAAAACTTGTTTGTTTTATTGGACAAATACGTGTAATTATGAAATGTGTATGCTAGCTTTGCTTGTGTTGATTACAATGATGCAATAGATGTCTGTCGATATCTATTTGAAGACAATTTACGGCAATAGATGTCTGTCGATATCTATTGAAGACAAGTTAACGACAATGGATAACAATGATAACAATTAACCAACTTTATACTTCAGCTGGTAGTTTGTTGGTACAACAATGTGTGATTGAGTTGTTGGCAAGTGATGTGATTGAGTTGTTGGCAAGCAGTGGTGAGTTTATGTTGTTGGATAACTATGATGGCATTGATCAGTATTTGGTATGCATACATGCTACTACATGTTTATATTTACACTATTGTCCAAACTTCTTATATCATGCACAGCAAATTCATTTGTATTACATTAAACCTACGAACTCACCAACGTTATGTTGACATTTTCGAGCATTCATTTTCAGGTAATAACAATGCTTAAGGAGAGTGAGCATATGGACTTTAGGAAGACCAATAAAGAGATCCTTCATGGACTCCTAGCTTTGCATTTGAATAATTGAACTTTATTTGCTATTTGCTACATCTTTTGCTATTTGAGGCGTGTTGCCTAGATCTATCCCGCTTGTGGGAATTACTTTTATTTGGATTTCATTTAGTATGACTCTATTATAAATTCCATGTGCTATGCTATATCTTTTCGTCATATCCTACGTTTCCGCCTAAGGTGGGGTGTGACATAAAGTATGAACATGGGAGAAGGTCAAGTCGAGCTTGTCTTAATAAACGCCATTTTAGTGTCTAACCGTGCAGTATCGAGAACGAAAGAACCACTTTTTTGTAGTACGTTGTTACTATAAGAGACATTACTATTTCCCTATTTCTTTTTTAATGATGATGAGTTAGTTGTTAGGTGGTTAAAAAATTTTAAATGACATCTAAACGGAGAGTATGTAGATCTCGAAACCATGCTTCACATGCTACACTCGTTACCACCCCAAAGGATACTCATAGAGTACGTTATCACAAGGAGGAAAATCTCTTAACTGAAGCTTGAGTCCAAGACCCCCACTCAAGGGAAACAACAACTGCCTCCCCATTTGAAAGATCGAGTGGCATTAGTCCCCTATTCTTCTAGCTAGTACCATCTTGGTTTTATGGCATCGTCGTGACTCGTGACCATGGCAAACATCTACTGCTTATAAATCGAGCTTGTTGTTCCTATCTATATTCGTAGAATAGAGTTTTCAATTTCAAACTCTTTATTTTAAAATTTTCAAAAAGCAACTTAACTTTATGGAGTTGTACATAGTAATAAAATCTGTATTAAAACGACCATTAAACTAACATCGTGTAGTCGGTTTATCTCATTTGCATATCTAATTACTTTGTTAATCCTTTAACAAGAGAAAACTTATTAATTAGACAGATTCTTGTATACGTGGAATGAGTTGTAGATTTCCAAGGCCGGTGTGAACAGTGAGATTCTGGAGCCAAGTTCTTGCGATTTGGAATCCTTACTGACACTTGCCACTTCCTAAAGCCAAATTCTCGCGTTCTGGAGTCCTTATCAACACTGGATCACGTTCTGGACTTTTTTTGTCTGTTTCATCCATTCAATCTATTTGACATGTTTTCTTTTAGCTAACGTTTCTTGTCTAGCATGTGTGACACATTATAGAAAAAACATAACCCAGTTGACCCATTCTAATTGAATGGATCAAAATGTTTTCCTAGTCAAAACTTAGGATTTGTTTTAAAAATGCATGGAGATGGAACTGAAAGACTGCTTATTGGAGGTGGATAAATTGATTGAGAAGCATGGTTGGATAACTTTTGAGAAACAACTTTTTGGAAGAAGCGGAAGCGACTATGATTTCACATCCCGTGATGCACACACATAGCAAAGGAACAATTTGAAAAAGTTCAGGCAGAACAAGCAGGGTAAGGGAACCGATATTCTTTCTTTTTCCCAGAATCAAGTTTAAAGTTGGTAAACATAGCTGGTGATGAATAGATGAAAATGGCTAAGCATGTGAAAACTGGTCAGATCAACCCAAGCACTTTCTGTCCATTTTTTCAAAAAACTTTTTTCTAGAGCAATCTAAGACTAAAACTCATGAAAATATTCAATCTGGGTTGCAAGTTCATATTAGTAGTGCAACTATATGTAAGATAAAGGATAGATAAGTAATTGTAAGGAGTATCGTATCTAAAAGGAGTAGAAAAGTTTATACTATTACACAAGGAAAACACCATGATCTCTGAATGGCATCACAAGTTATTTAGAAGTTCATATGCAACATTTTTTTTGTGTGTTTACTGTCAGCCCTTGTTTAGTCACCCAAATAAATTACTTGTTTTTAGTTATCCAAAGTCCCAAACCACCATCTTGACCCATTAACTAATAAGCCCGATCCACCCATTTTGCTATCAGTAGTTCTAATGCAACTTCAGTTTTACCTTTGCAATCGCAAGTTTACCAAACTGAATGTCCAACTCAAATCTATAGTCAAGGTCTGCAGCTAATTTTGGGGCCTCTTCAATCATGCCATGTGAGTATGTGACTCGAGAAAAGTAAGATAGTGTGGTATAAAATACTGACTTTGATAGAATTTTGATGTCTTACTTTCAAATGGGTGTAATCTTTAAGCTTTGTTGCTTAGGTGTATCTTTCTGCTTCTATTGAAAGCTATGGAATGAGGTTATATATATTTATGGTGTTCTGAAAGCTGTAAACAAGTATTTGGTGAAACGGTGGAGAGGAATGATGCTGCTGGAATGCTGTGATAATTAGTTTTGCTCAAATGGATCATCTTACAAGATGCCATGGATTTTAATTGAACCTGAATGTTTTTTACAGCTTAAGTCACTTGATTTTCATTTTTTTTACAACTGAAATCAATCAATTCTTGGTAACCTTTTTTTTACCTCCTAACTTTCAAAATAATTCTCATCCCACACAAAATACCCTCAAAATATTTTTTAACTCCTATATACTCAAATTATCCATCTCTTTTATTTATCTATATCTATATCTATACTCATATATAAAAGAGGAACCCTCCCCAAATCTCAAATTACAACGCCAAACTAACAAAATATCTCTCTTTTTTATCCATTAGTTTAAACATCCCCATCTAATATACCTATAATACTCTTAATGAAAAAATTTACAACATAAACCCTTCAATCCTTAAGATAACTTCACTATCTCATTTAACATCAATTACTTTTACATTTATCACCATTGCCACCCCCACCACCTGTCACTGTCACCACCTGTCGCCGCCGCCACCACCCCGCACCGCTACCACCATCACCGCCGCATTGTGCGGGCATATGACTCGTTAATTTAAATATCTTAACGACTCAACCTAATATACTTATAATACCTTAATATAATATAACCATCAATACTTTGTATAATTACACTACTCTTTATTACATCAATACTTTGTATAATTACACTACTCTTTATTACATCAATTACTTTTAGATTAATAATCACATCACCATCGAGCCATCACCGCCGCATTGTGCGGGCATATGACTCGTTAATTTAAATATCTTAACGACTCAACCTAATATACTTATAATACCTTAATATAATATAACCATCAATACTTTGTATAATTACACTACTCTTTATTACATCAATTACTTTTAGATTAATAATCACATCACCATCGAGCCATCACCGCCGCCGCATTGCCCACTAGTGTTTAACTCAGAATTAAGGGCAAATATCTTATATCCACCTTTCTAAACCCCCTAAATATCATATATATCAAACTAGTGGTTATACCCGTGCGTTGCCGCGGAGTAAAGATGACTGAAGCGCTTTGATCAAGTTCCTTGCCAGCCGCATGTTGTTGCTTGATTAGGACTCTTTGACAGTTTGAAGTATTTACTTTATGAAGACGTATGCTTTCATGGTGATGGTCCCGAGTCGTGACATCATGTTCTGCTTATTAGTCCCCTGAGTTTTATAAAGGAAGATATATGCTCCGGTGACAACACTTTCACACCAATATTGCTTGATGAACAACCGTGATGTTTTCAACAGATCTTCGCTATTAACAACTGCATTATATTTAAGCCCATAAGTACACACATAAAAAAACACTAATCCCCCATGATGAAGAATAATCTAGTTATTAGTTTATTTAGCACAAAAGTAGCCCTTAAGTTGCATTTTGATATATATAGACAGAATCGAAAGCTCCTTTGAATATGGATTCTATACTACATTTTTGAGGATTGGGATCAGGGAACATCTAACATAGAAAATTTTAAGAACGTAAATCGTGATTTTATCTTAACCCGGCCCTAAACAACCAACAAAGAGAACCAAATCAAGCCGCGCGTACAGATTACACTCACTAATCTTTTCTATCTATCATGCTAGTACTTAGATAAACTGGCGACATCGGCATGTAGGGTATGGTAGGTAACATGTCAAAACGGGGTGGTTATGTGATCAACTTGACCAATTCATAAGTAACCGATGTACTTGTTAAGATTAGAAAAGAGCATTTAAATATGGAAGAATTCTTGCAATATACCTGTTGGAATCTACCTGAAAATAATCATTCTGACATGCTTTAATGTTGGTTTTGCAATTAGCAAGTGCACAGATTAATATTTGGATAATATGTAAATAATACATAAACGAACTACATGCATATATAACACAAATGGCACACAATACAAATTAGTAATACAAAGCTTATTACGAATTCAGGTCATTCTATAATGTGAATCCAATTTCAGATTAATGTATAACTAATCTTGATATTCATATCATTTTAACGATGTTTTTAGTTCGCTTTGGGTGATACAAAGGGAGAAGGGCTAATGGCATTTGGACAACATCAACTAAAGAGCAATATAAAGATGGTAATCGCAACACCTCCTAAGATCCTAAATACTATTGCCAAAATCTTATGTTGCTCCTATCACTTTAACCATGACCCGGATGCAAAATACAATTAAAATGTCCTCATGAACCAAAAACCCATGCCCCATTTTAAGGAGCTAAGAACGAAAATAACCAAAACAAAGCAATTACAAAACATTCTCCCAAACCATCCAAAAAAAATTATCCATAAATTACAATGAACAGGTCAGAACAAATACCTTATATTGAGCACTCATTAAACCGGTCCTCTGCACCATTTTTTCTTGATTCACCACAAAGTTTATGCAACAGATGTGGCATACACACTTGCAAAATAAAATGACAAAAATAAAGATATAATCAAACCAATGGCCATCAATAGATTCACCAAAAAACATACAGAAGATATTGTTTATAGGCCAAAGTACTTTTTTCGTCCCTGTGGTTTTTCGAATAAGCACTTTTCATCCTCGCCGTTAACTTTTGGCTAAAATCATCCCTGTGGTTTGCATTTCGTCCTTGGATCCGTTAACCCCCTCACGTGCCTTGCACGTGAGGGGCATTTATGTCTTTTCACCCATCTTCATGGTTTGTCCCTATGGTTAAGTGCAAAATTCGTCCTTATGGTTTGTCGTTTTTGCATTTTTCATCCTTGTATTTAACAAACCTCCAAACAAAAATTTAATCAAAAACCAAAACAAACTCAAATCAAAAACCTATATATACCTACATATGAGGATCTAATTTAATACCGGCCGGTACGGCTAATTTAATTTAATTTTTTTTTTATTTTTTAAAAATGTTATAAAACTTACTACAATTTAACGAAAATAGTCAAAATATAATTACAATTACTCAAAAATAATACCAAATAGGTACTTTATAACAAAATATAAGAAAGTTCACAAATTACAAAAAAATAACATTAAAGTATTATCAAAATAATTTTTAGAAAAATTCAAAAAATAAAAAATGAGAATACCGGAAATACCGGAACGGTAATACCGAAAAATACCGAAAATACCGGAAATAGTTGTACCGGAGTACCCTCCGATACCGGTATTACGGGTAATACTACCGGTATTTAAAACATTGTATGTACGTGTTTGCATTTGAAAGTGATTAACCAGATCCTCAAATGTAGGTATATAGGTTTTTGTTTTGTTTGAATTACATTGTTACCGGTAATTTTTGTTTGTTTTGTTTTGTTTGAAAAGTTCTCCTTGATTTATTAACGGCGAGGATGAAAAATGCAAAAACGACAAACCACGGGGACGATTTTTGCACTTAACCCTATAAAAAGACGAAAATACCCCTCACGTGACTTGCATGTGAGGGGGTTAACGGAAAAGTTATAACGGCAGGGACGAAATGCAAACCACGGGGACGATTTTAGCCAAAAGTTAACGGCGAGGATGAAAAATGTTTATTCGAAAAACCACAGGGACGAAAAAAGTACTTTGGCCTTGTTTATAATTATACCAATACTTACATTAATAACAATTGACTTCAAGTAAAGTAATTAAAGTTAATAACCAATTAATTTAAAGATTAAATTCTATGGAGGTCGGCTTGTACAGTGAAATGACATCCTTCCATAGCATGTTTTATACACAATAGTCATAATACCACACACACACACAGTCACGCATACAGATTTTATCTAAAAACAAAGAGAAGAATACTATATTCAAAAAACATAACAAATGCACTATTTCTCATGGTTTGTCAAATGGTAATTTCTCGTAGTTCACATCTTGTAAGCTCTCCCAAAAAAGCAACCACCTAGCCTTTTCCTTTTTCCCAATTGACATCATCATACTAAGAATTAAACTAATTTTGTTTTTTGAGGTTAAGTCAGAATAACATTAGGTCCAAAACTCAACTCATTTCCTCCCAAAAGAGCCCCTTTTGCAAGTTTAAACATAAATTCATTAGTATATCAAAGTAACTGCTACAGTGCATTTTCTACATCAAATTCAAATGCTTAGAAACTCCTTTTTGATATCTCCGAAGCATGTGACATTAAAATAGATGGTAGCTAATGTAATAAAGTAATAAGTAATACAAATAAACTTTATCAAATTAGCTAGTTGTCTACCTTGTTATGTGTCATTTTTGTTAAACTTGATGTATAATGAGTTGATATAGTAACTGTAACTATGAAACCACTTTTGTTCAGCTCGATGAATGACACTTTTTTAAAATTCCTTGAAAGCGTAGCGATGGGATTGGGCCTTATGGATTAGACAACATTTCATATAAGCTACCATCATTATGGATTATCTCATATCAACCGTAAATTTTTAAGAACATATAATATGTTTGGACCAGGCTTGTTTTTTACTTTTCACCCAAGCCTATTTCATGATTTCTCTAGATTAGCCTATAACAACCCGTCTGGAACAGGAATTGGTATTTCCATAACCCGTTTGAATCGTCAGTGGATAAAAAATAGTAATCCGGAAGCATGTTACCAAAAAGACTCATAAATTTTACTTTTAAAACCTCATTCAACGACGATACGATATAAAGAAATACTATTAGAAATATTTACCTTGCTTCTTCCAATTAGCGTTGACTTTCTGTTTGTCGACAACAGCCTTCACCTTTTCGTTTGGGCGAACATTTGATGCAACCACCCCCTTACTGACATTGGTGGGCTGACCCTTTGTTATTCTGCCCTCGATTTCCCAGCCATATCTACTCCTGAAGCACGTAAATCCCCAACCCGAATTAAAAATCATATCAAAAACTACATAAAAACAATACTAACAGTATACAATATATCATGGACAGAAACTTATATTTGAATGAAAAATCATTTGTTTAATTAGAATCACATGATAAAAAGCAATCATCAAAGAAAGGGGCATATAATTGTAACGGTGCAAGCATAAGCATCACATATGTTCAGGTTGTCCATAAAATACCCAAAATCAGCAAAAGCTAAGCGGGAAAAAAAATTCCCAAATTAACAAAGCCCTAATTTTTGGAGAAGATAAAAAAACCCAAATTAGCAAAGCCTTAATTTTGGAGAAAATAGTAAACACTCCTTATATATGATTTAACACTATGATCAACCAAAGTAGAAGAAAGGAGAGAATGGAGTAAAAGGAAGAAGATAGGGAAGGAGAGAATGGTGTAAAAGGATACGTATGATGATGATTGTATAATTAAAAAGGGGCAAAAAAAGTAATTTAAGGGAGGCTACGGTAGCTAAGCCCTCCCTTAATTGTTATATATATAATATAAGAAAAATGATTAATTTCGCATGTTTAAAAATAGGCCTGTGATCAAGCCATGTGGCAAGATCAAAGGTAGAGATAATAAAAAAGAATTAGTGGAAAACATGTGTCATTTAATGTATGAAGTAGGTCTATTTTTAGACATATGAATTAAGATACATATTCATAATATAATTACTAAGTTTTCAATAAATGGTTCTAAAACAAGTTTCGGATAATTATGATATTTAGTGGTTTAGAAGGGGTATATATTAATATAGTATGAAATTAACTTCTAAAATTAAAACCCAATTTAGAGCATCTACAATGGGGATAAGTCATTAAAAGCTTTTTTCTTTACCACTTCACAAATCCATTATCTTCAACCTATTATAGCTTTTTTTTTATTAAATTGATATTTAGTACAAATAATATACAACCTATTACAAAAAAGCTTTTAGTCAATAGGTTGAGATTTCTCAACCTATTGATCAAATAAGCTTTTGTACTCAATGGCTTCAACCTATTACAAAAGCTTTTTTTTTACAAATAAGTCATTTCCTTTTAACCATCGGAGATGCCTTAGTGGCAAAAAGATAAGCAGGGAGAAAAGTGTTGAAGTATTGATTTAGTAAGGACTAGTTTTGTTTGTTTACGTTTTTCTTTTGCAATCACACTATATATATACTGGTACTCAATGAATGGCGAGCGACTGTATCCCAAAATTAGGTTAATTAGGGTTTTTTATTATTATTATTTCCCTAAATAAGTAAAAATAAAATGCATCCGGAAGAGGAAGAGATACGCGAGGAGGAGGATGATGAAGAGGGATTGGAGATATGGGGGGAGTGGGAGGAGACGCCGTATCTTCAGTTGGAAGATTCGAGATCACCGAGGAGTATATCACGGAGTCTAGGCCCATTCGTAGGCTTTGGGAGTCTGGATGGCGCGGTAAGATGCCTGCCCCAATCGAAGGCAAAAGCAGGGCTCTTCAATTCTGCAAGGATCGCGGGGAGATCAGGAAGCAGTATTGGAAACATGATGTAAACATCCTCCAACAAAAGTTCAAGCTTTTCGATGACGACTTTTTTCAACACAATCGCTCCGATGTATTAATATATATATTTTACCTGCCCTGTTTTGTTTTGTTTTATTTTTAATTAGTTTTGTTCATAACTAATTCTCTATGTTTTCATTATATTTAGGTGGCTTGCCGTTTGCAGATCAGAAGCCTCTATCACCTGATGAAGGAACGTGCTACTGAAATGCTTGCTGAGAAGACTCCTGATGAGATTCGCGAGCTCTTTAAACTACGTTATGAGGCAGATGAAACTACTGCTGCTGATGACTTACGTACAATGAAAAGGGTGGTCAGCAAGGCTGGTTGGGCTTTTCGGCCTCTCTCTAGCTTTTTAAATCCTGTGGTTTCAGATGCTTAGTAGTTAGTAGTAGTATCATATATGTCTTGTTGATTAGGACCATCACAAATGCACTATGCGTGTATGGTTGATCTTTTGGGTGGGTGAATGGAGGAGGCTTTACACTGTATTCTTGAGTTGAAATTAGGAAAGAAAAGAATGTAAGTGAAAGTAAAAATTAGGTTAGATTAGGGTTCAATTATTTTCCCTCCCATATAAAATGTCTAAGAAGACAACGAGTACGAGTACGAGGGGGAGGAATGGGAGGACAAGCCGTTCTATTGGTTAGATGATGGAAAATTCGAGATTACTGATGAGCATATCACGGAGTCTAAGGGCATCCGTATGCTTTTCCAGTATGGATGGGTGGGTGAGTTACCTGGCGCTATCGAAGCATACGTGGACCCATCGTTAGAAAGACTTTTGATTTCTGCAAGGAAGGGAAGGTCAAGAAGCAGCATTGGAAAGATGGTGAAAACATCCTCTATCAAAAGTTGAAGCTTTTCGATGACAACTTTTTCTCAACTCAATCAGTCCGATGCTGTTGATCTCACCGATGTATTAATTTCTCCTTTCTTTTAGTATATGGGGATATATGAGCTGCTCTTTAGTGCAGCCAAATAACTACTTCATTAATTATTTCTAACACAACACTTTGAATATTCTTGCATATATATGATTAATTTTCTGTTTCCATTTTAGGTTGCTTGCCGTTTGCAGATCAGAAGCCTCTTTTACCTGACGAGGAAACGTGCTACTGACATGCTCTCTCAGATGACTCATGTCTACATTTGCAACATCTTTAAAATACATTATGATAAAGATAAAACTACTGATGATCACTTACGTAGGATGGAACAGGTGGTCCTTAATGCTGCTTGGGCTTTTAGACGTATCATGTAGGCCTCCCTCCCTCCCTCCCTCAAGTATTTTTTATATATATCACATTAGTTTAAATCAGCTTGTGGTTTCAGATTGATAGATAGGTTATAGCTTATAGGCTTGCTGTTGTAGTTGATTAAGTTGTGATGATGGTAACACTATAGTAGCTATAGTCACATACAAAGTGTTTCTCTATTGTTTTGTCTTCATTGGTTAGAAAATTTGATAGCTAGGGGCATTATTTGATAAATATCAATGCATCAAGTTAAATTGTCGATGCATATATATACAAGAAACTCGACCCCAGAGCATAAGTAGCTAGCGCTATACATTGCGTACATATGTCTTGTAGATGACCAGCATGATATTTTCACCATACGTGTAAACGCTAATTGGGTAAAGCTAGGTCACACAAACAAAGAAACAATGTTGGATTGAGGGATTGTCTTTAGTGTTACTCCTAACCCAAATTGACCCATATGGTTACTAAAAGCAAATACATTTTGGATGACTTTTCGTCTGTTTCATCCATTCAATCTATTTGACATGTTTTCTTTTAGCTAACGTATCTAATCTAGCATGTGTGACACATTATAGATAAAACATAACCCAGTTGACCCATTCTAATTAAATGGATCAAAATGTCTCCCCTAGTCAAAACTTATGGTTTGTTTCAAAAGTGCATGGAGATGGAACAGAAAGACTTTTTATTGAAGGTGGATAAATTGATTGAGAACCATGGTTGGATAACTTTTGAGAAAAAACTTTTTGGAAGAAGCGGAAGCGACTACGGTTTCACATTCTGTGATGCACACATAGCAAAGGAACAATTTGAAAAAGTTCAGACAGAACAAACAGGGTAAGGGGACCGATATTCTTTCTTTTTTTCAGAATCAAGTTTAAAGTTGGTAAACACAGCTGGTGATGAATTGATGAAAATGGTTAGACATGTGAAAACTGGTCAGATCAACCCAAGCGCTTTCTGTCTATTTCTTCAAAAAAGATAAAAATTTTCATAACTAGTGTGTCAAATTCGATTAAAAAAGATATAGCTGGTTAAGAATTTAAAACTTTTAATAAAATTTATTTCGAAGGTTTTATGCATTAGAAGTACACTTTGGGCCATTTCTACCCGTGAGAACCATTTGCAGGTTTCCAGTTTAAGCAGCTGCTTATATATTTTCTCCGCTTGGTCCATTACAGATCACACATAACCTGAATCAACCCACTCACTAATAAATGGGCCAAAATTCACTAGTCAGCTAGATTCTTTGTAAGACACCGGTACTTAGTTTTGCAATTGTTACCTGTTTGTCTTTTTTATGTCTAGTAAAAACATTGTTGAGGTATGTGTACACACTCTGTATTTATGATTTCACTACAATGACCTTTTAACCCAGAATGGTAAGTTAAAAACTATATGGGTAAGGTTACTAGGCGCTTTTCTTGAAATGAAGTAATTCATCTTCATCAACCTTTAAACATGTATTATTTGCTAAAAACTTGTATACCACTACTTTCTGTTGTTGCTGGCACAATTGTATATCTAGAACCCCCTACGTGTGGCATTTGGGGGTGTTTGGAAACAATCATCGTCAGAGTTAGTTGAGGACAAAGATCGCTACTTGCGTTTTCACCAAGTATGGCAATCTTCACTTCGAACCAGCTCCACGCTACATAACTGATGATGACTCATTCTTACAAAATCTTTAAATACATTTTTTCTTGAATCAACATTTATGTATTTATGCATGATCAAAATGAGGTATCAACAGTAATATGTATATAGTTGATACAACATGTTTTTACCATTAATCCATTATCAGTAGGTTGATGCAGCTCTTGATCTAAGTCACACACAAAAGATTGGGAGGATGATCAAAGCTCACTTTCCACTTTCACGACTAAAACACAATCTTAAATGTATTTGATCGAATGGAGCCAAAATGATTTTAAGTAACAATGTTAGTTTTTTCCTTCTTTTTATGTCTGTCTCCCGGCATGTTCAACAATGCCTTTCTGCTCTGTTCTGAACAAAGTTTGTGGATGGAGTGTCGTAGCTTTATGGAAGCTTTTTTTTTTTTTAATAAAACAACCAACCATAATCAGTGCCTATTTGTTTGCTTGAGTGCACATTAAAAATAATACTCGTATAATTTACGATAATTTAAGGGGGTCTGTAAAAATAAATTACTAGATAATTATATGGTGCATGACTAGCTATAATGGGCATTACTATCATTCTTCTTGCACCATTTTGGTTTTATGGCTTCGTCGTGACCATTGCAAACATCTACTGCTTATAAACCGAGCTTGATTATGCGGGATTCTTTGTTCATGTGTCTGTATTAAAATGACCATTAAACATACATTGGGTGGTCGGTTTCTTCTCATTTGCAGATCTAATTACTGTATTAATCCTTTAAAAAGAGAAAACTAGTTAAACAGATTCGTGTACGTAGAATGCTTGTGTTTTTGTAGATTTCTAAGTTTCATCACATGGCGGCCACACGTTCACAAGCATGCAGTAGTCAAGTTCACGGGTCATGAGAAGACAATATACCAACAATGATAATAGTAATAGTATATATAGATTCCATCTAGTTAAAATTCATATATGAAGGACTTTAATTAAGCAAATGTTTTCCAACATAATTAGTGGATAAGTGTACGTCAATTAAAAATTTCGTACACCTGAAATATCAATGCAATCAAGTTGTTGAATCCTCAATTGGAACAGGATACGATCGAAAATATATAATGACTTGGGAGATGATTTGGCATAGTCTTTTTGTGAGCCATTCATGAGTACATGCATAAAAAGCAAACATAATTAAGCAAAGAGAAAAAAAACACTACATTGTTTAAATTAAACAAGAATCCGGTTGACACGAGGAAGGACCATGTTTGCAAGATAATTAAGGAGAGTAACTCTTGATGCACTTGTCGGAACATGATCCCACACAGCTTTCCACATTCTTTCCATCTGAAGATCGAAGAAAAAACATCCATCGTCATTACAGACAAATTCAAATATATACTCGTAATTATTAGCAGAAATTAATAAAAGGTTTACAATTATGATTACTGGTCGAAATATATAAGTGAAGAAGAGAGATAAAAAAAAAATTAATATGATTTAACATTTCTGAATAAAGTTGTATGATTTCTAATTTAACAAGCACTTTTATAGCATCTTGCTAGATAATTGCTAATAAAATTGATATTGGTGTTCAAAAATATAGTGTTTATAGTACTAAACAAGCATACAAAAGCTCAAGATTGATGGATGTATGTATCTATACATCATTACATACCAGGATTGTGTGCTTTGCTGATGTTAGAACAGCGAGATGTGGCACAGCCGAGCTTGCAGTAACCAAGGTTTTGTGTGTGTGGATCGATGACGGCCATGGTGGCAAGAGTAGATGGAAATATGCATTCTTTGAGGCATTGGGTGGTGCAAGTGCATAGACTTTTGTTGGGTTCAATCATACAAAAAATGAAGCATTTAGCATAGCAATCTCTGAATGAATTGACATCCCCTCTACACCCACTCACCACCATCCCCATCACTACTAAAAACTTCAAAAATCCCTTTATCTCCATATATTGTTTTCCTTTTCTAACACAAGGTTTTGAGCTTTGCCCTGTATACTCACATGTTGTGGTGTGTAATGTGTATATATATAGACACATACATGCATATGACCTCTTATACAAAATACTAAAACTTTTGTTTGGCCTGTCTATAGTTTAATAAGAATTAGACTATTAATCTAATGTATAATTAATTGCCTTGAATGGAGGCAAAATGTGATGTCTTGTAGAAAGTGTTGTATTTGTTAGACGAATTGAGTTTGAGGGAAAGTGCAATACAAGTCCTTAATTGGTAACAGCCTTTTTTATATGCATGTGAAACAGTTTTGTTTCTATCTCTTTTAATTTATAATAATGTGATGGTTAAGAAGTTTGTTTCTTATGGTAAAAATATAAAAGGAACTATAAATATATAGTAATTAAAATAAAACTGACATGCCATATATAATTTTGTGTAGAAATTCTACAAAAAAGTCACGGGTGAACTCAATGATAAAATAACTTTTGGTTGGTCAACAAATATATCATTTGTGTTTTTTATTTTCTTTTTTTTTTTTTGTTATTTGAATTTAATAATCAAAGCTTATGCATTGTTTGTCTTATTTTTGGGACTTATATATGGGATATGAATGTTTTGTTTTTTTGATAGAAAGAGTTAATAAATCGGACACTTTAACCATGACTTGAACACTTGAAGTGATTGATGATAAGACTCGTGGAAGAACATATATTTGCAATGAATGCTAACCCATCGATCGATTGATGATTTGAGGCACTGTCAGATGAGCTATATATATTGATCGAAAGGAATGTATGAAGTCCGAATGGAGATAATAGTTGATTTTCATATCGATAGGATCTAGGAGAGGGTTGAACACTCTTATACAACCTCTCGATCTAGACACATTTCATCATATCATCTATAAGCTGTTGTACGACTTTTTGTCGGCTAATTTGTTTCTTCCATTTCTTTAACCCGTAAATGACTTTGGCATGGTCATGTTAAAGTAGTGTGTGCGATATATTGTGCATCTACACATGTCTTGAGCACCTGCAATTCCTATGATACACTACGACTCCTAGCCACCTTAGAGTGTCCACGATTTACTACTTTTATCACTAATGTATAGATAACTGACACATGTCTTGAGCACCTACGACTCTTATGATACACTAATCTCACTCGCGACTCAACTAACCCATCCACATTATTTAATACGAGTACTATCTTTTTCAATTGATTCATGATCCAACCATAAAATCGTATTTGTAAAAAAGAGTGACCATGATTAAAATAATTAATACAAATGAAGTCAACTCAACTGGTAGATACATATTCTCGGTTTTATATAAGTTTTTGGTTCGATTTTTTAGAGTGACAAGTGTGTGAGTTTTCCCCTAATCTTTAGCGGGTCGGAATGTTATGCTGACTATTGTATAGTTAGATGTTCTTGAAAGTCACTTGTTAAATAAAAAAAATATTAATATCACTATATCAGTATATATCTTATGAAACTTCATTTAAAGTCGAATTTACGACACAATGTACAAACCTATATATTTTTGGACCAAAACCTGAAATTCAGCCATATATACGTGGCACTCCCTAATTGGTTCAAATTCAAGGGTTTTTCATCACTTTTAACTAAAATTAGGGCTCTAAAACCCTCAGAAAACTATCACCGCCAAAAACCCTTCAATCTTTTCCATTCCACAGAGGTATATAAACAAACAAATTCTCTCATTAGTATATATATACCTTTATATATTGTATCTATAGATAGATTGTAAGTAATTAATTAATATTTGTATCACTTGTATATATATACTGTATCTATAGGTTGTGAGTGACTAAATGGGGAAGCTTGGAAAGAAAGCTCGAAAATTTGCCAAGAAGAATCTCCCAGCTGTTCTTAAACAAAGAAGAAAAAACAAGATTGTCTTCAAAAGAGACCTCAAAAGTAATTTTTTATATATATAATTTAGTACAAGAAATGCTTAGTTATATTGTATTGTTTTAGGAAATTATGCGTGTTTATATCATTATAATAATGTAATGTTTTGCAGAAGGTAGAAAAGATGTTGTTGAAAAAAAAGTAGTGAAAACAACGGAGTTGCCTAATGGAAGGTAAATCCTTTAAGTTTTCATCTTTAAGGAAGTGTTAAATAGTGACATAGTGTCTTTGGTGAGATTTAATTTGCTGGTTTGGCTAACTGGTTTGCTAGTGTTATTGATGAAGAGATATCGTACGGGTAAATAATAGATATACATTGATGCACTGGCGTTGCAAGTGCGTTTAAGGGCCTAAAGCGAAATTATGAATTATGGTTTTATTGATTAGAAATTATATGTTTTGCTAATTAACTATACTAAAATTTAGACATAATTTTTTCTTATTTGCTTACAATGCTCCTAAAAACTAGATTTAGTTGAAATACGTGCAACCACTGGGTTAAACCCCAGTGGCCAAGGGTGTTTCACTAAACCTGCTATGCGGGGCCCCGGGGGAGTTTACTCCAAGGTCTCGAGTTCGAGCCTTGGTAGGTTCTCCTCGACGGTATTTTCCAATTAAGGAGGTGGTATGGTGAGAAAGGCTATTTAAGATCCGCTTAGTGCGGGACCCTTTCGTTGTGCGCATCATACGCGTCTGAGGTAAAATTCACTTGTCAAAAAAAAAAAAAGTTGAAATACGGGCTTCTGTATATATGTAGACATAACAAAATTGGGCCTTGGAAAGTCGGGAGCCGAAAGCCCTAGATTAAGCAGCTTTAATCTCCCTGTATTGACATTGGCAAATAATTTTTGTCGGTGCCATGAGGTGTAAAAAATGTGCATTAAACACATGTCACTTCCAAATACCTTCCTATATTTTCTACCAGGAGGATACTATCTTTGTCAACCTTGCCCCTAGGTTCAAAGCTCAAAAGTTTTCATGAAATCGCAATAGTTTGATGCTATAAAATACTTACAGCCTTGTTGTAGAGAACAATGAAATTTATATATTTTGATCTTATAAATTGTGTTTTGGATTTGAATGTCAGGGATTCTGAAAAAGAAGTCCCTATGATCACTTCTCTTGATGCATTATTTCCCGAGGATGATAAAGTTATGGTTCAAGATGATTCTGACAGTGATGGTTATCTCTTAGAGGTTAAAGTCTTATCTATAGTTGCAATGTTTGTATCTAACTATGATGTTTTTTGAAATTGGGTTATTAATTTGGTATTAACTGTAAAATGATAGGATCCGGGAAGTGAAAATGATGCTACTCTTGAAGGTTAGTTTTTTTCAAGTCTGCTGTTTTTTCTCCCCTTACCACTATCACTTGTGTGTTGTTTTGTCTTCTCATACCGTAATTCCTTGTTTGTATTCTGTTTTTTTTCTAAATGGTTGACATTTATGTAGATGACATGGATAAACGTACCTTGTCCACACATAACCAAAAGGTCTATGAAGAACTAGTGGCACAGAAGAAATCACTTGATAAATTGAAGAAAAAGGTGAGTAAATCTTTTTAAATATAGTACCGGGATTGTTCTTAGGAAGCAGGGGCCACTAGTAATGCCTTTTTTTTATCATCGTTATTGTATCCTATCTATTGTTGCATATGTTTATTGGGGAATATGTTTGCGTACCCATATTATCTAGAAAATTGTTGATTTGGTTCATATAAGCTGATAAGCGTTCCTTTTTTCCGTCTAATTGCATTTATGGTCAATAAGGATTGAATGCGGGTCTTATAGGCTTTACATTTTGTGATTGATTTAGTTACATTCACTCTTATTTTGGTAAATTATCAATTAGGTTGTTTATGTGATCTATATTGCTGGAAGCCAGTCTTCAAGTTTTTTGTCCACGTTCTGATCTTCTTAGATGTTAAGTGCATAAGACATCTTATCTGAATTTTTCATGACATGAAGCTCATGATGACTGCTAACCAATTATTACATATATGCTCTTGAGACCCTGTTCTAGGTGAACATTTTGAATCGTTAGTGGATTTTCTTCCAACTATCTTGAATCGTTAGGAATTGTGTACGGTTTGCGATTTAGTTCATGTCTATATATTCGATTCTTTTAGTCATTAAGAAATGAAATGAAAATATAACTTTTCTTCCGAAACTGTTAAAGCCTGTCAATCGTCCCATCTTAATGTATTATTTATTTATAAATTAAAGCATGTCATTCCTAATTACTTCTCTAAGATGTTAGATATATATACTTCATATTTTACAGCCATATCAATACAACTAAAGCTGTATTTCTTATTTTAGTTTTATGTGTATGTTTCATTTGAGTTTTTTGAAATTCTTTATTTCAAGGTATTTTTTATAGCTCCGATTTTGCATACTATTTTAATTGAATCAACCAACGTGACAGAATTGATGACAAAGATACACTTGACTATATAAGTTTGCATGCAACTTGTTCATGTTGTTGGAGTAACATGTATATATTTCACATGTTTGTGGTTTAAGTTGTATCTTGTTTAGAAGCTCAGTCTTTTAGTGGCACATGCTATAAGAAAGATTATATGTCATATCTACATTCTATCGATCAATTCATTGTTCTGACTTTGTAAGATTCAACATAGTTTACATAGTTTCTGCTATGGTTAATTACTTAATTGGAATACAAATGTTTCAAATTATGATCTAAAACACTTGCATCTGAAAACTTTTCAGGATCCGAAGTTTGTCAAGTTTTTAGATAATTACAATGAGGACGAGTTATCTCAAGATGAGGGAATGGTAAGAGATCATTCTTTTTATATCCCTTTAATTATAACTGGTGATATAAATGACGTGTGATATATCTCTTGTAACAGTATTCTGGTGAAGATGAAGATCTTATGGTTTCAGCTGCTACAACTAATCGCAAAGTATTGACATGTTCAGTTATCAATATGTGGAGGAAACTAGTTACAGAAGAGCATAGCGAGTCTGCATTAATCAGTCTTTTGAATGCATATCGAGCTGCATGTCATTTTGGACCAGAAGAAACTGGCCCCAGAATTCAAGACAGCGAGACCTTCTGCAGTATATATACATTCATGCTTAGTGAAGCTGATAATATATTCAGGGTTCTATTGAAGATATCTTCCCCAAATTGCAAAAAGGAGGCGTTATTGGAGTTGAAGAATACCTCCAGATGGAAAAAAGTTAAACCAATGATCAAGTCATATTTACGGAGTACATTATTTCTTTTGAAGCAGGTCACTGACTTGGAGATCTTGGTTTTCTCCATCACCCGCTTGAGAGCTTCTATTGTATTTTTTTCTGCTTTTCCATCTTTGCTAAGCAGGCTTATCCAGGTAATTTAGTTATTTGTTTTGTGTATATGTTGGAAACTAACTTAAGCAGTGTTTGTTATGAGGGACTCGGACCATTAGAATAGTTCTTTTTTTAAGAAAGAAAATTGATGTTTGTTGTATTTGAAGGAATGGTCCATCTTACTGATTTGCTACCATTGGCCAGGGCTTTTTTTTTTTCTTCTTTCATCTTATCATAGAATGGAGTGTGAACTCATGCTATGACATGTCACATGCCTACATATAGTATGAAAAAAGTATGAAAAATAAAATATTCAGTAGTATTTCACAATTTGAGTTGAATTCTATTCTAAGTAACGAAAAGTCTTATCTTTATTTACCAATTATATCAAGTCATATGTGTATTAACGCCTACTAAACTATAGACTTATATGTATGATACAGATTATAGTTCCTTTTTGGGCAACAGGTGGAGGGACCCTATCCACTAGTTCTTCACTTGTCTTACAAGATGTGGTTTCTGTATGTGCCTCTAGTTACTTTGACACATGCTTTATCAAAACATACAGAGCCTATATTGCTCGATGCAGGACGATGGAAACCGTAGATCCAAAACATATCGAGTTTCTTAGGGATTCCTTAGTCAGTTTATGCTCACTTGACCTGGATAAATCATGTAACAAGGCACTTGTCTCCATTCAACAGCTTGCTAATATATTAAGCCATGCGAGGCACAAAGGGAATAAGGTATGAGAATTCTCCTTTTTTGTTCATGGATTTCTATCAGAGTTAGAGGTGGTGTGTTGAATATCTAGTCAAATTGGACTCGGATCACAAGTACGTTTTATGTGCCATTTTAAATGGGTTGGATTGAGATTGCCCGCCAACACTTTCTTGACCAGTTATAGAAGTTACTATAATTTAATCTGTTAGTAATAATTTCCCTTGAAACAAAATGGATACTACAATATTATGAATAGCTCAACAAAAATGATTTACAAGGTCGTATACATTGAAAATAGACCTGAGGCTACTTATAACTTTTTGATTGTCAGGCCTTTCTCCTTTTAGCTAATTTTTTTATTGAACCCATTTAACCTGTTTTAGATCAACTACAACCTGAATGTGTCCTCATTCATAATTGAAAGGGTTGAGATTGCCACCTCTACTCAAGATTTTTTTTTTGTTGGATTACTGTTTCCTAATGAGGGATTCTTGTTTATTCTCAGGAAGCAATTAAAAAGATATATAGTTGGCAGTATTCTCAATGCATTGATATTTGGGTTTTCTTCATCGCAACAAATGTTAATGAATGTGATGTTCAGTCTTTGCTTTATATGATCATCCAGCTGATAAATGGAATAGCATACTTGTTTCCTGGTCCAAGATATTTTCCCTTGAGGATAAGGTGCATTCAGTGGTTAAACAAACTATCCAGTTCTTGTGGTATTTTTATTCCTGTTGCTTCATTTGTTTTGGATATGCTCGAGTATAAAGTCAGCAAGGAGAGTGGTGGTAAATCTAGAAAAGCCGTGAGTTTAGCATCAAGTTTAAAGGTCTGGGTTCTTTTCATTTTTGCATTAACTATGTACATGTTATTATCTTCTAACAAACTTTTGTTGCAGCTCCCCAAGTTTTGGTTGAAATCACAAAACTTCATGGAACAGTGTGTTAATTCAACTGTTGAGCTTCTTGTTGCGCACTTCATTCAGTGGAGCCACCACATTTCATTTCCCGAAGTAGCGAGTATTCCGCTCATCAGAATACGGAAGTTTCATGAAAACACTGCAGTTGAAAGTTTGAAACGTGTAGTGAAACGCCTGATGGACCAGGTATCACAATAATTATTTGAAAGTATAGGTGGAAAAATGAGCCAATTAGGCCTTGGTGGGTGATACGTAAAAATGAGTTCAGGTTGAAACGAGTCTTTTATAGTACTGGTCAAATCCAGTTTGAAACGTGTAGTGAAACGCCTGATGGACCAGGTATCACAATAATTATTTGAAAGTATAGGTGGAAAAATGAGCCAATTAGGCCTTGGTGGGTGATACGTAAAAATGAGTTCAGGTTGGAACGAGTCTTTTTTAGTACTGGTCAAATCCAGGCCGGGTTAGCTTTAATCTACACTTTCATGTTTTAATAACAATTTCATGAATATGAAGGCAATATGTGCGTGAGTACAAAAACCCAAAATCATGACTACAATAATCAAGTTGTGAATGAAATAATTTAGAAGATTGTATGCATTAAAAATAGATTGCCACCTCTATTTGGAAGTGCACTTTTTTGCTATTCATATTTCAATAATTAAACTTTGACGCATTGAGAGGATTTCGTAATTGCAGGTGGAACAGAATGTCGTGTTTGTGCAGAAAAAAAGGGAGGATGTTGCCTTTTCGCCAAAAGACCGTGAGTCTGTTGATCTATTTTTACAGGTCCTAGCTCTTTCTTACTAACTCAACGATGTTTTTTCGTCTTAAAATGAATGAAACTATCTGAGTTTTTGGTTTTTTGTGCAGTTTGAAAAGGGCACTGTGAATGCCCCATTTATACAATACTATAAAAGTGTCATAGAAAAGGCGACTTCAAAGATAACAAGGTAGGAATTTCCTGCTGAACATTAATGTTCTTCATTGCAGTTAAGTTTATATTGTTCCTTTTATACATGCGTTTTTTGGTTTCAGAGGTGGAAATATGGGTGGTTAGGGTTCTCCGGGTCAAAACTGGTTCTGGTTAAATTTGATCGTTTTTTACAGGTCAAAATACCCGAGTTGTGTTGTTAATTTTGAACCCATTTGCTGAACCACTTTTTCTGAATAATTAAACGTGATATCATGATTACAAAAACAATATTAAATTGTAATACAATGGATGCATTGTTCTTTGTAGCCCTCAAGAGCCAAAAAGAGTGAAGCGAAAGAAGACACGGGATGCAGTGAATAATGTTGACAAAGACAACAAAAAGGTCATCGATGTGGAGGAAAGCCATACGATAGCTGCTAACGGGGATGCCAAACGCAAGGTAAAGAAAAGAAGAATTACAGAAAAGTAGTTATTTGATACAAGAATTCTCCAAAATATGCATTTTTGGTACTATTTTAGTTCCCATATGTATCAATCTTCTGCATTTTGCAACTTTGTACGCACACCAGTTGAAATGATAACTCTTTTATTTCATCGCCTCCCACAGCAATGTCATTTCATAACCTTCAACTTTAGTGAACGCCTGAATGGGCAGGTATTTGTCTAGTCCCATTTTATGTGGTGGTACAAAAGGGTCAAAAATCGATCTTGTTTAAGTTTGGGTAGGTAATGTGATTAAAAATCCAACCTGTTTCGCTAAATGGTTAGATTTAGTATAGATAGTAAAGGGGAAACGATAAGATTACAATTATCAAGGCATAACAAAAGTTGGGGTGTCTAGATTTGTATTCGTTTGAATAACATGAGTCAAATGTTTTAAATTATTTATTTATTAATAATACATGAATGTTGGGACGATCGTTTAGCTTTGTATAAGGGGCAAAGGTGCAATGGGTAAATTTTGGCTTGTTTTTTAGCCAATAGGAATCCGTCACGGGTCGAATCAAAAACTTGTCAATTCTTGCTAAATCTTGCCAATTTGTAGGATGTAGTGTCAATTCTAAGGGAGCCAATGTTAGTGTTGAGAATTCTTAAAAAAAAAGGTGACAAATAAAGCTCCCAACGTTCACTACGATCGGTCAAATAGAGCCGATGCTACTTGCCAAAAAGCCGATGCTACTTGCTAAAAAGAGCTGATTGAGGGCGTACAATGGAACGGATAGCCGATGCTACTTGCCAAAATAGCCGATGCTACTTGCCAAAATAGCCGATGCTACTTGCCAAAATAGCCGATGCTACTTGCCAAAATAGCCGATGCTACTTGCCAAAATAGCCGATGCTACTTGCCAAAATAGCCGATGCTACTTGCCAAAATAGCCGATGCTACTTGCCAAAATAGCCGATGCTACTTGCCAAAATAGCCGATGCTACTTGCCAAAATAGCCGATGCTACTTGCCAAAATAGCCGATGCTACTTGCCAAAATAGCCGATGCTACTTGCCAAAATAGCCGATGCTACTTGCCAAAATAGCCGATGCTACTTGCCAAAATAGCCGATGCTACTTGCCAAAATAGCCGATGCTACTTGCCAAAATAGCCGATGCTACTTGCCAAAATAGCCGATGCTACTTGCCAAAATAGCCGATGCTACTTGCCAAAATAGCCGATGCTACTTGCCAAAATAGCCGATGCTACTTGCCAAAATAGCCGATGCTACTTGCCAAAATAGCCGATGCTACTTGCCAAAATAGCCGATGCTACTTGCCAAAATAGCCGATGCTACTTGCCAAAATAGCCGATGCTACTTGCCAAAATAGCCGATGCTACTTGCCAAAATAGCCGATGCTACTTGCCAAAATAGCCGATGCTACTTGCCAAAATAGCCGATGCTACTTGCCAAAATAGCCGATGCTACTTGCCAAAATAGCCGATGCTACTTGCCAAAATAGCCGATGCTACTTGCCAAAATAGCCGATGCTACTTGCCAAAATAGCCGATGCTACTTGCCAAAATAGCCGATGCTACTTGCCAAAATAGCCGATGCTACTTGCCAAAATAACAAAATACTTGCCAAAAAGCTCTCAACGTTCACTATAATCGGCCAAAAAGAGCCGATGTTATTTGCCAAGAGGAGCCGATGCTACTTGCCAATGGAGGGGGGTGCAATGAGGCCAAATTATCAATTTTTTCCAATAATACTTGTCGATGGAAATTGCCGACTACACCATTGCCTAACGGTGTTCGTAATGGTTTGTAATTAGGGGAATACATAGGTATTATAAAACAAAGTTGATTTTTTATTTTTAATTTATTTATATGTATTATATTATATTGACTTTCTAATTTGTAATAATAAATTAAATTGATATTTTAATAAATTTGATTATGTATTGAGAATTGTTGAGAATTGTTTTTTTTGGAACGGCATTTAAATTTTATTAAAGATAAAGATGCTAGTAAGAAACTAGCCAGTACAACAAGAAACACACTAAGAGTTCAAAACTCATAATCTAACAAGACTATCAAGAAAACGTACATGTAAAATAACGTTATTAACTACTAGAGTTCAAAACTCATAATCTAACAAGACAATTGTTGAGAATTGTTATCATATAACATAAAGAATGTTAAGCATAAGTATTTAGTTTTACATTATGAGTATCTTTAATAATTAAATAAGAAGATATTATTTATATATGGCGTCTATAATAATATAAATAAAAAGATTTTAAAAATGATGTTTTTTCAACATTCTTTATCTATGTTCGCCAACTTACGATTTCATTAATTATATGGGTTATTTTAACATGTGTTCAAAAATAATCCCTAGAGATGGGAAACGATAATTACATTAGGGGATATAAATTCATTCATAGTTTTTAGAGATGGTAATTTTTTTAACAACATATATTTTTATCAATAATAAGAGCTAGCAAGATGCTAAGAGAGTACATGTAAAAACAAATAAATAAAAATACAAAGATGTTATATGTCAAAAGAGTTCTATCAGTTCCAAGCTATATCTTTATGCTTAGAGCTCGTGATTAGCTAAAGAAAGCTCGTACGTTATATTTCCTTTATGATCCATCCCGGGTTGATGTTCTTGTTGGAAAAAAGTTTATTGTTTTCGACTTTCTAGATGATCCAACACACGATTATAATTACTAGATTATGTATATTTCTCTTGGTAATACGCTACCTACCCATCTTGAATTGATAAATTCATGAAATTTGATAGAGATAGGTAAAAAGTTAGTATTCGCCAATAGGTGGACAAACATAATATATGAGCCAATCTAATTTTCTAATTAAAATTTTTATTTGATCCTTAATTAATGGCCACTCTTGCTTCTTGACATATATACTAAAAAAACATTTGTTTTTTTTTAACAACATATATTTTTATCAATAATAAGAGCTAGCAAGATGCTAAGAGAGTACATGTAAAAACAAATAAATAAAAATACAAAGATGTTATATGTCAAAAGAGTTCTATCAGTTCCAAGCTATATCTTTATGCTTAGAGCTCGTGATTAGCTAAAGAAAGCTCGTACGTTATATTTCCTTTATGATCCATCCCGGGTTGATGTTCTTGTTGGAAAAAAGTTTATTGTTTTCGACTTTCTAGATGATCCAACACACGATTATAATTACTAGATTATGTATATTTCTCTTGGTAATACGCTACCTACCCATCTTGAATTGATAAATTCATGAAATTTGATAGAGATGGGTAAAAAGTTAGTATTCGCCAATAGGTGGACAAACATAATATATGAGCCAATCTAATTTTCTAATTAAAATTTTTATTTGATCCTTAATTAATGGCCACTCTTGCTTCTTGACATATATATTAAAAAAACATTTGTTTATTAAATATATATTAGTTATTATTTTATTTGATATATATTAGCTATTATTCTTGATTTATTATATTGGAATTATTGGTTACAAAGTATAAATTTGTGATGAAAAAAAAAATGTAAATTAAAGTCAAAATTGAAAATAAAAGTCAATAGAAATTGAGAGTTATGATTGGTCGATAAGTTATTAGAGCAACTGTCTTTTAGTATATTAAAAAAATATTAAGATAATTATAAATGAGTAGTTAGTGAAGGTAAAAAGTGTAAGTTATTAATGAAAAACAGAAAAATGTAAATTAATTAAAATTTTTTTTACAAATACTAATATAAATAGTATTTGGATAATGATTATTAGAAATTTTAAAAAAAAAAAAAAAAAAAAAAAAAAAAAAAAAAAAAAAAAAAAAAAAAAAAAAAAAAAAAAAAAAAAAAAAAAAAAAAAAAAAAAAAAAAAAAAAAAAAAAAAAAAAAAAAAAAAAAAAAAAAAAAAAAAAAAAAAAAAAAAAAAAAAAAAAAAAAAAAAAAAAAAAAAAAAAAAAAAAAAAAAAAAAAAAAAAAAAAAAAAAAAAAAAAAAAAAAAAAAAAAAAAAAAAAAAAAAAAAAAAAAAAAAAAAAAAAAAAAAAAAAAAAAAAAAAAAAAAAAAAAAAAAAAAAAAAAAAAAAAAAAAAAAAAAAAAAAAAAAAAAAAAAAAAAAAAAAAAAAAAAAAAAAAAAAAAAAAAAAAAAAAAAAAAAAAAAAAAAAAAAAAAAAAAAAAAAAAAAAAAAAAAAAAAAAAAAAAAAAAAAAAAAAAAAAAAAAAAAAAAAAAAAAAAAAAAAAAAAAAAAAAAAAAAAAAAAAAAAAAAAAAAAAAAAAAAAAAAAAAAAAAAAAAAAAAAAAAAAAAAAAAAAAAAAAAAAAAAAAAAAAAAAAAAAAAAAAAAAAAAAAAAAAAAAAAAAAAAAAAAAAAAAAAAAAAAAAAAAAAAAAAAAAAAAAAAAAAAAAAAAAAAAAAAAAAAAAAAAAAAAAAAAAAAAAAAAAAAAAAAAAAAAAAAAAAAAAAAAAAAAAAAAAAAAAAAAAAAAAAAAAAAAAAAAAAAAAAAAAAAAAAAAAAAAAAAAAAAAAAAAAAAAAAAAAAAAAAAAAAAAAAAAAAAAAAAAAAAAAAAAAAAAAAAAAAAAAAAAAAAAAAAAAAAAAAAAAAAAAAAAAAAAAAAAAAAAAAAAAAAAAAAAAAAAAAAAAAAAAAAAAAAAAAAAAAAAAAAAAAAAAAACGTACTTGCTTTTGGATAAAAAAAATAAATTAAGATAATTATAAATGAGTAGTTAGTGAGGTAAAAAGTGTAAGTTATTAATGAAAAACAGAAAAATGTAAATTAATTAAACTTTTTTTACAAATACTAATATAAATAGTATTTGGATAATGATTATTAGGAATTTTAATTTTCAATAGTGTATTATAGTTAGATTAATAACAATAATTACTTCATTAATTTTTAATTTTGAGAATTCGAGAACTGTAATTGGTTAATAAATGGTTAGGTTAGTTGTCTTTTAATGCATATAAATTACTTTATATATTAAAAATTTAGAAATTGGTAGAATTGAAATATATAGACTATAAGAATTATTAAGATTATGTTTTATGAAATTACGTTATTTAATTATATTTAAAATCTTGTGATAAATTTTATATGATATTCAAAACCATAGATAAATAATAATCAATTGAAAATAATATCAAACGAAAAAACGAAAAGAAAAAGCTGTAGTTTTTTAAATGGATTGGATTTCTATTATTATATTAATTAAAGACAAGATTATTGTATTTATCCATATCATGGTCGACTTATATTAGACTTTTTATTTTTCATATCAATTTTATTATATTAACTAAATTTATGTTAAAAATTAAATGATGACATCAGCAAAAGTCAATTTGATCGAATAGAGAGTTGTGATTGGTTAATAAGCTGGTCAGTTGTCTTTTAGTATATATTAAGATTATGCATTTTTATAAATTTAATACTTATCTTTAAGTATATGGATCATTATTAATCTACTTTTTACATTTGATGTGTATTTATTTATTATATTCACCTTTTGCAATAATTAGAAAAAGATTCGATACAAACAATGAAGACCTGAAGATCAAAGATTGAAGAATTTTTAATAATTATGATAAATAAGAGTTTATTTGTTTCATTAATTTCTAAGACTAACCTTTTTTGTGATGACTATGTCACTTATTTATCAACTTTGTGTTTAAAGTTGTAACACCCGACATTTAAAATCATGGGTTTTCAAAAATTTCCACCTAACGGTGTTAAAAGATGCGGAAGAAAACTTTAAAAGTTCAAAACCGATAAAAACAGTTCGGTTCCTGCATTTATTGGTGTTACATGCCATACCATCAAAATGTCTAAATGAAAACCCAACGGTTGCCCAACACAAAACAACCGTCTACATAGTACTTCATAAAATCTGCATAATATCAAAATGTAAATAAAGTCTAATGAGGTGTAGGATCTATGGTAGCAATAGGATAACTAGCGACGGAGGAGCGAGAAACGGAAAAATAAAGGCTAAAACACATATCCACATATCAATAAACAAACATCAAATAGCCTTAATCCTACACTCTCACTCAATCCCAACCCGTCCTAAAGTACTTCATCTCAAAGCTAGGCATACCTACTAAAGCCTAACTTGTCCTACATCGGTTTAAGTCCAATTCCTATGGCACACTTAGTCATTGGTTCACTTAAACCATTTCTCTGATACCAACTTGTAACACCCGACATTTAAAATCATGGGTTTTCAAAAATTTCCACCTAACGGTGTTAAAAGATGCGGAAGAAAACTTTAAAAGTTCAAAACCGATAAAAACAGTTCGGTTCCTGCATTTATTGGTGTTACATGCCATACCATCAAAATGTCTAAATGAAAACCCAACGGTTGCCCAACACAAAACAACCGTCTACATAGTACTTCATAAAATCTGCATAATATCAAAATGTAAATAAAGTCTAATGAGGTGTAGGATCTATGGGTAGCTAAAGTCTTCATCAAGCATTCTACCCAATTCCTCACTTTTCATTCTACGTCTTCCTCGGCTTTGCTAAACCTGAGGGAGCAACACACATTCAAAAGACAAGTGTTAGCTAACGAATTAGCTAAGTAAGATAACACTAAAGTTATAAAGCGTTGTCCAATTAAAACATTTCTACTTTGTTGACAAAACATTAAGGCACAACCCACGTAACACACACACATACAACCTGCATATCAACTTAGGATGAATCACCCTAATTGTGCCTATCCTTCTTTTATTACACACATAATCACACGTATCTTCGTTATCTGCATATAAGTGTGCCCTGCATCACACCCGACTAGATGATCAACCAAAAGGCTACTCATCATACGTCGTTAAGGAATGGCAAGCCAATCCCAGAGTAATCCGTATATGGAGGTGGGTCAGACCCCTCGTATTACTCGCCCTGCGTTAAATGACCATGTTGCAAGGAGCCACCCAAGCAACCTACGTTCACGCACTCGCCGGGCTAGGGCAAGTACGGGTTAAGCTTAACACTTCCCTGCATTATAATTTACGAGCTCGGTTTCACACATTATTAGTTTAGGCATCACACAACCTAAACAATTCCACACATTATAGTTTAGGCATCACACAACCTAAACATTTTCACACATTACCTTCATTACGTTTGGGCCCTTAAACGTGCACGTGACATGGCAACTTAGCAAGTCTAGTGTTCTAGATGAGCAAGCCATTAATACATGCACACAACAACATAAACTACGTCATACTGCATTTCAAGATTCTACATGCTACTTCATATAAAAACCAGCTCTTTGTAGACTACCAGCTCTTTTGTAGACTACCAGCTCTTTTGTAGACTACCAGCTCTTTTGTAGACTACCAGCTCTTTTGTAGACTACCAGCTCTTTTGTAGACTACCAGCTCTTTTGTAGACTACCAGCTCTTTTGTAGACTACCAGCTCTTTTGTAGACTACCAGCTCTTTTGTAGACTACCAGCTCTTTTGTAGACTACCAGCTCTTTTGTAGACTACCAGCTCTTTTGTAGACTACCAGCTCTTTTGTAGACTACCAGCTCTTTTGTAGACTACCAGCTCTTTTGTAGACTACCAGCTCTTTTGTAGACTACCAGCTCTTTTGTAGACTACCAGCTCTTTTGTAGACTACCAGCTCTTTTGTAGACTACCAGCTCTTTTGTAGACTACCAGCTCTTTTGTAGACTACCAGCTCTTTTGTAGACTACCAGCTCTTTTGTAGACTACCAGCTCTTTTGTAGACTACCAGCTCTTTTGTAGACTACCAGCTCTTTTGTAGACTACCAGCTCTTTTGTAGACTACCAGCTCTTTTGTAGACTACCAGCTCTTTTGTAGACTACCAGCTCTTTTGTAGACTACCAGCTCTTTTGTAGACTACCAGCTCTTTTGTAGACTACCAGCTCTTTTGTAGACTACCAGCTCTTTTGTAGACTACCAGCTCTTTTGTAGACTACCAGCTCTTTTGTAGACTACCAGCTCTTTTGTAGACTACCAGCTCTTTTGTAGACTACCAGCTCTTTTGTAGACTACCAGCTCTTTTGTAGACTACCAGCTCTTTTGTAGACTACCAGCTCTTTTGTAGACTACCAGCTCTTTTGTAGACTACCAGCTCTTTTGTAGACTACCAGCTCTTTTGTAGACTACCAGCTCTTTTGTAGACTACCAGCTCTTTTGTAGACTACCAGCTCTTTTGTAGACTACCAGCTCTTTTGTAGACTACCAGCTCTTTTGTAGACTACCAGCTCTTTTGTAGACTACCAGCTCTTTTGTAGACTACCAGCTCTTTTGTAGACTACCAGCTCTTTTGTAGACTACCAGCTCTTTTGTAGACTACCAGCTCTTTTGTAGACTACCAGCTCTTTTGTAGACTACCAGCTCTTTTGTAGACTACCAGCTCTTTTGTAGACTACCAGCTCTTTTGTAGACTACCAGCTCTTTTGTAGACTACCAGCTCTTTTGTAGACTACCAGCTCTTTTGTAGACTACCAGCTCTTTTGTAGACTACCAGCTCTTTTGTAGACTACCAGCTCTTTTGTAGACTACCAGCTCTTTTGTAGACTACCAGCTCTTTTGTAGACTACCAGCTCTTTTGTAGACTACCAGCTCTTTTGTAGACTACCAGCTCTTTTGTAGACTACCAGCTCTTTTGTAGACTACCAGCTCTTTTGTAGACTACCAGCTCTTTTGTAGACTACCAGCTCTTTTGTAGACTACCAGCTCTTTTGTAGACTACCAGCTCTTTTGTAGACTACCAGCTCTTTTGTAGACTACCAGCTCTTTTGTAGACTACCAGCTCTTTTGTAGACTACCAGCTCTTTTGTAGACTACCAGCTCTTTTGTAGACTACCAGCTCTTTTGTAGACTACCAGCTCTTTTGTAGACTACCAGCTCTTTTGTAGACTACCAGCTCTTTTGTAGACTACCAGCTCTTTTGTAGACTACCAGCTCTTTTGTAGACTACCAGCTCTTTTGTAGACTACCAGCTCTTTTGTAGACTACCAGCTCTTTTGTAGACTACCAGCTCTTTTGTAGACTACCAGCTCTTTTGTAGACTACCAGCTCTTTTGTAGACTACCAGCTCTTTTGTAGACTACCAGCTCTTTTGTAGACTACCAGCTCTTTTGTAGACTACCAGCTCTTTTGTAGACTACCAGCTCTTTTGTAGACTACCAGCTCTTTTGTAGACTACCAGCTCTTTTGTAGACTACCAGCTCTTTTGTAGACTACCAGCTCTTTTGTAGACTACCAGCTCTTTTGTAGACTACCAGCTCTTTTGTAGACTACCAGCTCTTTTGTAGACTACCAGCTCTTTTGTAGACTACCAGCTCTTTTGTAGACTACCAGCTCTTTTGTAGACTACCAGCTCTTTTGTAGACTACCAGCTCTTTTGTAGACTACCAGCTCTTTTGTAGACTACCAGCTCTTTTGTAGACTACCAGCTCTTTTGTAGACTACCACTCTTTTGTAGACTACCACTCTTTTGTAGACTACCACTCTTTTGTAGACTACCACTCTTTTGTAGACTACCACTCTTTTGTAGACTACCACTCTTTTGTAGACTACCACTCTTTTGTAGACTACCACTCTTTTGTAGACTACCACTCTTTTGTAGACTACCAGCTCTTTTGTAGACTACTTTCACATTTTGTAGACTACTTTACTCCTTTGTAGACTACCAGACTCTTTTGTAGACTACTTTCATCTTTTGACTACCACACATCCACCATGACTTCTTCAGTTCATATACACCAACAATGACTCAAATAATATTATGAAATCATTAATAGGTTCATGGATTCCCTACACACCTTATACAAATCATTTGACACCCGATTTGACCTAAATCGTCTCATAAACATAATTGAATCCAAACCGAAACTCCACCAAAACGACTCCAAATCATAAACACTACTTTAATACTTCAAAATCCTTCATATTTAGACCATAATGATGCAATACAACCTTTGATTAAAACATACATGATTTGCATCATTTAAACAATCGTTATTTCGACATCAATTGATCCTCTAACACCTAGATCTGATTTCAAATGACTCACATAATTGAAAAGATATAAAATTAGCGTTAATATACCTTTCCTACCTGTAGATCTCAAAGAGGATGCAATAAACTTGATCATACACACATTTGTTTAGGCATCACACAACCTAAACAATTCCACACATTATTAGTTTAGGCATCACACAACCTAAACAATTCCACACATTATAGTTTAGGCATCACACAACCTAAACAATTCCACACATTATAGTTTAGGCATCACACAACCTAAACAATTCCACACATTATAGTTTAGGCATCACACAACCTAAACAATTCCACACATTATAGTTTAGGCATCACACAACCTAAACAATTCCACACATTATAGTTTAGGCATCACACAACCTAAACAATTCCACACATTATAGTTTAGGCATCACACAACCTAAACAATTCCACACATTATAGTTTAGGCATCACACAACCTAAACAATTCCACACATTATAGTTTAGGCATCACACAACCTAAACATTTTCACACATTACCTTCATTACGTTTGGGCCCTTAAACGTGCACGTGACATGGCAACTTAGCAAGTCTAGTGTTCTAGATGAGCAAGCCATTAATACATGCACACAACAACATAAACTACGTCATACTGCATTTCAAGATTCTACATGCTACTTCATATAAAAACACTACATTATCCTTCATACCATAACACATACTACATTATACTTCATTTCATAACATGTACTACATTACATGTCATGAGGGACTGCATTTCAGGTCTCATGGTCAACTTCATAACCCACAATACCTCCCGTGTAACCCGAAATACCCACATACATCATATAACCGAAGACCGAACCGATGAACACCCCTACTTGCTAGTATTTGTAAATTATTTTTACTGAATATGTGTGAAGGTCTAATGTGCCAACTTGAGAGAACATGAAGGGTTTAATGTCGTTGGATCAGTGGTTGGAGCCCTTCTATATATCTTAACCGCCCCTTATCTTATATATATATATATATATATATATATATATATATATATATATATATATATATATATATATATATATATATATATATATATATATATATATATATATATATATATATATATATATATATATATATATATATATATATATATATATATATATATATATATATATATATATATATATATATATATATATATATATATATATATATATATATATATATATATATATATATATATATATATATATATATATATATATATATATATATATATATATATATATATATATATATATATATATATATATATATATATATATATATATATATATATATATATATATATATATATATATATATATATATATATATATATATATATATATATATATATATATATATATATATATATATATATATATATATATATATATATATATATATATATATATATATATATATATATATATATATATATATATATATATATATATATATATATATATATATATATATATATATATATATATATATATATATATATATATATATATATATATATATATATATATATATATATATATATATATATATATATATATATATATATATATATATATATATATATATATATATATATATATATATATATATATATATATATATATATATATATATATATATATATATATATATATATATATATATATATATATATATATATATATATATATATATATATATATATATATATATATATATATATATATATATATATATATATATATATATATATATATATATATATATATATATATATATATATATATATATATATATATATATATATATATATATATATATATATATATATATATATATATATATATATATATATATATATATATATATATATATATATATATATATATATATATATATATATATATATATATATATATATATATATATATATATATATATATATATATATATATATATATATATATATATATATATATATATATATATATATATATATATATATATATATATATATATATATATATATATATATATATATATATATATATATATATATATATATATATATATATATATATATATATATATATATATATATATATATATATATATATATATATATATATATATATATATATATATATATATATATATATATATATATATATATATATATATATATATATATATATATATATATATATATATATATATATATATATATATATATATATATATATATATATATATATATATATATATATATATATATATATATATATATATATATATAATATATATATATCTTATATATCTATATATATATATATATATATATATCTGATCTATATCTTCAGTCTAAATAAATAAATAATCTATATCTATATCTGTGTGTGTATATATATATTCCGCCCATAAGTCCGCACCCTACCCTGACACTTGTTAATTTACTTTTCAATTTTTGTTTCAACTAACCCCAAATCCGATCAAAATCTCATCCAAGTTTAGGGCTTTTTAGTTATGGCGGAAGAAGAAGAAGAGTATGAAAGTGATCCAGAACAAGCCAAGCTTTCTTTGAAGATGCGGCGGCGCAGGGAAGCCAGTGATGATGAAGAAGAAGAAAATGGCGATTTTAGGGCTAGGGTTTCAGATGGTGAAGATGAATCTGATGATGATGGGCAAGGTGCTGCTGCTGATTATGATGATGAAGATGATGATGATGAATATGATGATTTAATTGATGATGATTTAGTTGAGGAAGAAGAAGTAGAAGTTGTGAGGGAGGAAGTTGTCGAAGGGGGTTCGGTCAAGGGACGGAGTGATGGGGATGAAATTGGGGGTAATGTGGTTGAGAAAGAGGAAGGGGCAGATGGGGAAGGTGAAGGCAAGAAGGAAAATGAGCCGTTTGCTGTGCCGACTGCCGGTGCTTTTTATATGCATGATGATCGGTTTCGAGCTACTTCTGCTCGTGGTGGTGGTGCGGCTGCTGGTAGACACAGGTCTGGGTTTGTGTTTACTTTATTGGGGTTATTTTTAAATGATGTTTTGAATGTGTGCTTTCTGTATTGATATTATTAGTTGGTTAGGCACATTATTTGAATGATATTTGCACCTTTAGTTGCTGGCTATTGTAGAAATAGTGAACTTTCAATTGAAAGCTAGGATCTTTGATCGGGTTTTTTAATGTTCTGGGATTCTTTTTGCTAAAGTTACTGGTTAGGCACATAATTTGAATGATATTTGCATCTTCAGTTGTGGGCTATTGTAGAAATAGTGAACTTTTAATTGAAAGCTAGGATCTTTGATTGGTTTTTAATGTTTTGGGATTCTTTTTGCTAAAGTTACTGATATGAATGTTTAATTATTGTTTCGGGTGGGGGTGTTGAAGGGAAACTGTATTTGAACTATCTGAATGTGAAAAGATGCATACTATGAATGATGTCTGGCTGTCTGCAATGTTAATTGTGGGCTACCGTAGAAAGAACCAAGGATGTGTCTTTATTGTTTGGGGTGGGGGTGCTGAAGGGAAATTGTATTTGAACTAATTAAATTTTGAAAAGTTGCGTACTTTGAATGATATTTGCAATGTTAGCCATGGGATACTATAGAAATAGTGAGCTTTTACTTAAAAACTAGCATCCTTGATTGCATTCTAATGTTTTGGCGTTCTTTTTGTTATTGTATTTGGGTTATATACTTGTAATATATAGGTGATTTGGCTTTTGATTAGTGGATTGAACGTTTGTTTTCATTGATCGAAAGGATGTGGATCTGTTATCAGGCATGGGGAGTGTTGGGGGAAAAGTTTATTGAATTGATTAGGTTACAAAAGGTACATATTTTGAATGATTTTGGCACCATTAATACGTGACTATTATAGAACTACTGAACTTTACTAAAAGCTAGCAGCTTTTGTTAGATTTGATTATTTGAATTGCATCAGTAGTTATTCATCGACAATTTATCCACGTCAATGCTTGCCATGGACATTAGCGGAGAGCCTAGAAATAGATAAATTATCACAGGAATGGGGTTATTGTAGGCTAAAGTTCTGAAATAAATGAAAACTGAAAAGATGGGGGAGGGGGTGAATAGGAAAATAGTCTACTTTCTTGATAAATTTTTGTGGAATACTTTATCAGATATGGTACTCATCTTTTATTGAATTTGCATCTCAACAGCATGTTTATTAGAAACCTTATTACTGTCTCTTCTTTTGGAGTTGGTGCTACTTTAACCATTGGCCATTTTTCTTGCAAATATCATACATATTTTTTGAGATTTCCTGTTGCCTTATGTCACCATTCACCCTATTCACTTAATCAGTAGTCCGTGTATACCTACATAAGAGCTCATGTTAGACCTCACAGTGACATACAGGTTTCTTTGTACTATTAAAATTGATAAATAACAAGATAAGATTATAAGAATATTCTTTATTGGAGTCTTATTAAAATTAGTTTGTCAAATTTCTACTACAGCAAATTATAATGATAGAAATTCATATGAGGAAGTGGACTAAAGATTTTAAAGATGAATAAAGCATACAGTTTGAAATCAGTTGACAAGTAGATCTAAGTGAAATTCAAAATAAATGTACCTGCATTGTTATCAGTGTGGGATCATATTAATAATTACACTAATACCTCGAGTCTAATGCTATCATAGATTCATTTAAACCTTTCCTGAAATAATTTCTCGAACATGTAAATGTATGACACAAAAGGTAGACATTCACATGTATGGAACAAAATCATACAGAGACATGCTATTCATTCTTTACCAGTTACCACTTGTGTTTATCAAGTTCCAACGTATACCATATCCACAGAGGAAATATAAACTTGGGGTTTATTCTAGAGAATGCTAACACAATTTGACTTAACTGATCCTAGAGTTATACTTTGATTTGATTAGTAATGCATGATTCTAGTTGGCTAATGAGAGTCTCAAATTTTGTTTAGTGAACCTACTCTACAACTTTGACTCCCATTATGCAGAAAGGATATGATTAATGGGAATTATTAATCATCTAATCTATTATATATATGAAATGGACTTCCATTTTTTCTTTTTTTTGGCCCTATTTGACATGATCATTTTTTTTTTGGTCATGCCATTCTAAGATCCATATGGACCAATGTTATGAATAAAAAATGTGGTCAAAACACACATAATAATTCAAAGGTACGGTGTGCAAAGTTGCGACAATTATATTGAATATTTGTTTGTTGCTATCCAAATTCCAAAGTAGTTGTACCACCATTTGATATAGCCTTCTACTCAGCTTAATTGATAAGATTATTGGAAATGTCATTTTTCAAGATCTTGCCTATTGGTAGACAATTTTTTGCTTGTGTCTCTGCCTGATGATTTTTTTCTCTTATAGTATGTGCCACAAAACTAAATCTGAAACTACATAATTTTTTCTGTGTTTTAGATTAATATCAGAACAATGCTTTTTTTGCCAGTTTTTCAGTGTATCGTTTCTTTAGCAGTTGAAGTACATATATTGTGTTTAGTCTTGCCTACTTCCTTCAGCTTGTTGTTACTCTCCAATATTCAATCATATGTATAACAATCCTTTACTAGTACTTCTGTAACATTGGATAATGATATTTAAATGACAACATTTCGTTGATATGATGTTTAGGCGGACTCTTGGCAGGGGGAAGTTGTGGGAGTTGAGAGATGACAGAAAATGGGGGCATGACAAGTTTGAGGAATTGACTCAGGAAAGACATTATGATGAGGTAAACTATTGCTTCTTAAATCAAGTATATCTGGGTGTGTGTGTGTTTTTTATGGCTCTTTACTCTGTTGGTTTTTTGTTCTGATATGTTATGTATTATCAGGGCAGGAGGGGTTCGAGGGGACGAAGTCGAGGCCGTGGAAGACGTCGAGGAGAAGATCGTGGAGTTGCACGAGGAAACAGGCCTAAGGTGTACAACAATAACAATCAAACTAATGCTCCAAAGTCTGTGAGAGGCCGGGGCCCTAGAAGATATCAACCGTCTACTCCGAACAATTTTGAGGGTTCTGCACAAAGCAGACAGTAAGTAAAAGTATCGTGATTTTGGTTATCTATTGTTAGGTATATTATTTGCTCAGTAATTGATTGCTAATTTTTTATAGGTCGGTAAAACCAATAGAGAGAACCTCATATGCAAGTTCAGGAAGAGCATCTGCAGCCACATCAACATCAGAATCTGCTCAAGTGCCAGTTAGGAAAAATCTTGTTGCTTCCAATTTGAATTCTGCTTCTCCTCCATTTTATCCTTCTGGTTCATCAAATAAAGAAACAAATATGACTCAGAAAAAGGATGCTCAATCTGGAGCGCTTAACCGAGGTCCACGCCCGTCTGTTATGGCCGAGAATTATCCAATTTCTCAGCCCAACAATATTCGCGGAAGTAATGCACATGATTCTTTAGGCATGGGCAAACTTTATATCGATGATTCAGTCTCTTCTACTGCTGGGAAGCCCCTAAACAACTTGCAAAGTAGGGTCGAGGGGAGAGGTTCAATGGCATTTGGACAAGTGGCCTATCAACCAGTGCCCCCTCATCATAGCCAAGTAAATAGGGTTCCAAACCAGCTTCGTTCAAATCAGCAATATGTGCCTCGGTCGGCTAGTGGATCTCGAGCATCTTCTCCACCTAAAAAGTCGGTTCCTATACATGCTGTTGAATCTACAGAAATTGAATCTTCTACGGAATCCAACGATTCTAAGACAGCATTAGTTGGAAAAGGAAAAAGCAGTATTCCGAGCAGCGGTATGAGCGCATTTTCTTATGCAAGCCTTGGTGGTAATCAGGGTGATCAAAATTTTCCTGGTGCTCCAACGTTTTTGCCAGGTAAAGGGCCATTTGATAAAAAAAAATTAGTAGTAAACTTATTTTTATTTAATTAGCTTCTGCAAACATGCAATGATGGTATTGTCATATTGAGTATGTTTTTTTGTGGATTTGGCATGTAGTTATGCAATTTGCAGGCCAGCATGCTGGTGGTCTTGGAGTTCCAGCTGTTGGCATGGCATTCCCTGGCTATGTTGGTCAACCCAATGGGATGGGAAATTCAGAGATGACATGGTACTATACTTTGCTTTTTATCACTGTATTTCTTATTTCTAAAATTGTACAGCTGTTTGGCTGTTTATCAACAAGCTTAAGCTGAGTACCAACATATTTGATGATGTGACACTAGGCTACCTGTATTGGCTGGTGCTGCTGGAGCTTTAGGTACTGCTGGACTAGGGGGCACCTACCCATATATCACAATGGATGGTGCCTATCATCCTCACCCATCTGGTCAGCCATCTTCATTACCTCCTCCGACAAGGTACATAAATGTTATGGCTTATCTTCAGATTGTTTCATGAAGTTCATTTACTCAATAATTTTTTTATTTGGTTTCTTTGCAGCAAAGACAATAATGCAACTAAAGTTGGTAGTGAAGTAAAGCCTTCCCAGAGACCTGGTAAGACACAATGCTGGTTACTAAGTTAATTTTGAAATATCATGAACACATGGACCGAACTTTTTGTAACTTCTCACTCGGTAATTTAATAAATTTGACTATCAATTCAATTAAATTTTGCAGAACTTGCAAATGATGAGTTGAGACAACGCCAAAATAAAGCTCGTAGGCAAGTTTGAAATTTTGAATATTCAGTTTGAGCTCAGATAGTGCTTTTACTTTGCACAAATAATTGATCTTTTACTTGTGTTTGCTCTCTGTGCAGATACACCGAAATGAAGTTTGACAAGTGAATTATTAAATAGGTCAAAACCTATTCAATATTGCTGATAAAGATGACTTTCCAAACTGAATATCTGAAATTCTGAGTGGTACTTTTGGTGCTGCAGGCCTTAGGCCGTTTGTGTCCTCCAGTGTCCTCCTGGAGCACTTTGGGCAGCTGTAGTATTCCCCAATTATTTAAGGTAACCTCGCCTCTCAGTTTCGTTTAACATCTGTATAGTAAGCTAACTTATTTGTTTATTATATATGCGTACATTTGAATTTTTCACTGCAATTGTGGGAGGACAATATTAATATTTCTCTGTACACTTAGGTATATGTTTGAAACGCCTGCTCGTGCTGTATCCTTGTAACAAAAGAATGCAGTCTGACAGGTAGCAGGACTTTTTTTTTGATGCAAGGTATATAAAGAACTTGAGTACATGGTGTTTCATATAATGCGTGAAGAAATAACACAAGAATTGTGAATGCTGACGTACTTGTTTTTGATTTCAGGTTTATTTTGGCGTTGTTTCTTTTCTTTTCATTTGTGAAAGCTTTTGAAAGTTGTTGGCAGGCTTATATTTGGGAAAATAGTAAAAGAACAAGAGATTTGGTGCAGTTGCTTTGTGTCAGTGGAACTTTTCTCGTAGCTATTTTATGTTTTTACCTCCTTTTCTGTATTTCTTATTTCCGACTTTTGAGGATTGACTTGTGCTTGGGGGTTGAATTGCCAATCTATTTTGCAGTGTGTTTTGGTGTCTTTATTGAGGTTTGTCGTTTCTATATCTTAAAAATTGTATGACTTATACCAGTGGGGTAACTGTGTTTCTTCTTCCCTACAATGGGTTTTGCAATAAAAGGTAACTTTGTTCTCTCTCTCTCTAAATAGTCTAATTTCTGTCTATGGTATTAAATGTACAAGTGAGTTGGTTCCTTCTGTAGAACTGTTGAGAAAAACCAAAGAAATGTCGATTCTCCTTCTTCACATTACAAGTCTTGTGGTGTAATAAGCAAACGCCAATTATATTAGGCCAGCAATCTTTACGTTTTTTCCTAGTTATGTTTTTTTTTTTTTTTTTTTTTTTTTTTTTTTTTTTTTTTTTTTTTTTTTTTTTTTTTTTTTTTTTTTTTTTTTTTTTTTTTTTTTTTTTTTTTTTTTTTTTTTTTTTTTTTTTTTTTTTTTTTTTTTTTTTTTTTTTTTTTTTTTTTTTTTTTTTTTTTTTTTTTTTTTTTTTTTTTTTTTTTTTTTTTTTTTTTTTTTTTTTTTTTTTTTTTTTTTTTTTTTTTTTTTTTTTTTTTTTTTTTTTTTTTTTTTTTTTTTTTTTTTTTTTTTTTTTTTTTTTTTTTTTTTTTTTTTTTTTTTTTTTTTTTTTTTTTTTTTTTTTTTTTTTTTTTTTTTTTTTTTTTTTTTTTTTTTTTTTTTTTTTTTTTTTTTTTTTTTTTTTTTTTTTTTTTTTTTTTTTTTTTTTTTTTTTTTTTTTTTTTTTTTTTTTTTTTTTTTTTTTTTTTTTTTTTTTTTTTTTTTTTTTTTTTTTTTTTTTTTTTTTTTTTTTTTTTTTTTTTTTTTTTTTTTTTTTTTTTTTTTTTTTTTTTTTTTTTTTTTTTTTAATTTTCACTGTGCACGGATTGAGAGTACAAACAATAGATGTAGTATATAACTATATACAAACTTACGTAAACATATAATACCATGTATAATCCTCGACTTAACAATAATCCTTCATATATAACAATAATACCTGTTTAAGGGTAAAGTTACACTTAAATTAGTAGGGTTTAATCTTGTGTCTGAAAATGATAATGAATTGTTTAGACTTGCTGGCGGTTCCCAATAGGTGTGAAGTATCAGTATTGCTTCACGCCACCAAGTGTTATGAGAGGGTGTTTGTGTGTGTTTTTCATTAGTCTTCCAATAAGATTGGTGAGGGGTATTTATAGAGCCCAAGGATGGATCTAGAATTTGGTCCCCTCGGCATGACGTCGGTGACTAAAGGACTGTTATTCGGTGTGGAACGTAGTGTAACAAACTTTGTCTGGTTGCTCGAATGGAGACAAAGACTCTGACATGTCTGAGCTATAGTCCCCATGATACGTCATGCATGTTGTAGGTTAGTGTTGACTAATTCGTAAGGTCCTTAAACGTCTTGACTAGTTTTGAGGGTTATGGCTGGACCCTAATTGGTTAATTAGGCTCCAGTTATGCTCAGGATTTTCCCAGCCTTATTCTTGGGGGATGGTACATCATCAAGCCCCCCAGCCTAACGTTTCAAGCTCTTGAGGGGGTAGGCTTTTGGGTTATGTTATTTGGAAGGAATACGTAGCCTACCAAGTAATTTTAAAGACTTGTGTTTTGGGGCCCTAAACTATTTTTGATTTTTAGAGCCTTTGTTAGGTTGGAGCCTTTATTAGGTTGGAGCCTTTGTTAGGTTGGAGCGTCGTGACCCCACTTAAACTCATTTGAGATGGAGGGTTTAACTTTTCAAGGCAACTTTGATGATTCCAATATATAATACGCCTTACCCCCGCTTTTTTTTATTTTTACAATAAACTATATTATTATTATTTAATATTTGTTTTGGTTCGAGGCTACTAGTGGGCGCGTGGGCGAATAGTGGGCTTCGGGGGGTGCGCATGGCCTTATCTCCGTCGGATCTGATTCTCTCCTTGCCACGTGTCACTATCTGCCAGCCCCGACCTTCCTACCCTTTTCCCATTCTTTTTTATTTTTTCTCCAAAATTTCTTCTCTTTTCTCTCTCTTTTCGTCGTCCGTAGGGTGCCGGAGGCTTTTCCGATCTACGCCGCAGGTGTGTATCTTTTACTTCACTTTTTTGTGTCTTCTTTAAATGGGTAATAGGAGTAGGAGAGATTTACATATCCAATTTTGTACCGCCACTAAGGATGATCTTGTGGAGCTTCTCTCCGAATATAGGTTTCCTGTAGGCTACGACTATACCCTGCCGCGGCCTTCGGATACCATCAAAGAGGTTTCGGCGGGTAAGATAGGTCTTTATTTTGGTATGTTTGAATTGGGAAATGTTCGCCTTCCTTTTACCCCGTTTTTCTTGAGCGTGTTGAAACACTACAAATGCCAGATCTCTCAACTTACCCCGTATGGAGCATTGCGTATTACTACGTTTGAAGCGTCTTGTAGGGCTCGTGGTCAGGAGCCTACTCTTGGGCTTTTTCGTAGCTTTTTTCGGTTGGGTTGCACCGGGGATTGGTATACTATTGAGAAACGACCAGGCTGTGGGTTGCCGGAGTGTATTTATGGTATTAAAGAATCTGTGAAGGGTTGGAAGAGTAGATTTTTCTTTATGGATGTATCTATTATTAGTCCATCAGATAAAGGTGTACTTACTATGAAAGGGGCTGCTCGTGGTACACTTGCCGACACGACTGTGCCGATAAAGTGTGATGGAGCCTTTTTAAGACAGTTGTATAAACCTGCTATCCGGGGCCGTGTTCTTCCAGCCTATTTTATATTTGGCCAAACTTAGTTCTTTATGGACACATCATCCGGCTATTCCTCTTATTCGCGATTCTGAAGGGAAGGTACAGACTTTCTGGAACATCCCTTGCATTACTTTGTGACAGTCCAGGATTTTCACACTTATAATATAATTAATCTAGACAAGAATGTAAGAACAGAAAGTAAAGAACATGAACAAGAATAAGTTCAAATGCAGATATCTAAGCAAGTCTAATCATATGTATCATTGATTAAACGATGAATACATGGTCGATATTACAACTTGTCTTACAAGAATACAAATGAACTAAATAATTGCTAAGTCTAGACACACTATAAACTTAAGCAATTACAAGAGAGAAAATAAAGTGACACACACTTTGTGGTGACAAACACAAAGTATAAATGATGCGGCTGTGTTGCTTTATATAGGGGAGGAATTAGGGCAACACAACCTTACAATGATCGTGACAGAATGGTGGTTGTCGACTTCTCATAGGCTCGTTGTACTTGGATCCAGGAGCCTTTGTCTTCTTTACCAAAACGGGTATGAAAGAGAAAACCCTTGTTTTGATCCCAACTGTACCTTTGCCATATAAGGTAATGTTCAGTTGGAAGAGCCACCATGTGACTACTTGTCTTCTTGTGGTTTGAAAACTTCCCGCCTTGACACACAACTTGGAAAGTAAACCACCCGCTGACGAGAGTCATTGACTCGCTGATGACTTGCTGACGACTCACGTCAGCGACCAAGTCTGGTCAGCGAATCCTTGACTCAACAATCTCCCCCTATTCGCTGAGAAGACTTGCTGAGCAGATTGGACTTGAATAGAAATAAGGAATGATGAAAAGATGTCTTATATATCAACTTTAAACATTACAAGCTGATACATACAACATTTACATTTATAAGACATCTACAGATTTTCGGCTTCAAACTCCCAGGCATGTTCTTGCTTGGCAATCTGAACTGCTGGGTCATTATATCTATGAGGCTTAACCAGTTCCTCATCCAATTTGCTGATAAACCATCTGTTGTTGGTCGTTTCAGCACATCTTCTTCTTATGCTCAGGATGAACCCAGTGGACGCTTTTTCTATTTCAGATAGGCGAAAGAACAGCTGATTATTCTGAAAATTTGTGAAGAAAATGCCAGCAGGATTCTCTATCACTCTTCCTTCCCCAAAGAGGCTTCTGGGAGGAAGTCTGGTGTTCAGCAAGGCATCACCAGTGATAGGAGGAAGGTCCATTGTCAAGGTTTGGTGCTCTGCTTTCCTTTTTCTTTGAACTTTTCTTCCTGCTGAGGTGGAGATAGCTGCTGGAGTACCAAACACTTGCCTCAGCATGGGCAAGTCTGCTTTGAATTTGGTTTCATACTCCCTGGCCTTCTCAAAATAATCCTTGAGCATGTTTTGAAGTTGTTCATAGCTGGCAGCCTTCTTATCTTTCACCAGCATGTAAACTTCAACCCACTCGGAAGCACCCAAGGTGGTTGGTTTGACCCCTTCCAGTTTGATTGGCTTGTCAGCACCTTGTCTTAGAATTTTTAAGTTTGTCTTAAGGCCCATTTCAGCTTTGAAGGCCTCAGCAGCAACAATCTTTTGAGGCCTCTTTCTATCCTTCATAAGCTTCAGCCATTTAGCCTTTTCTTCCTCAAACTTGGCTCTTTTCTCGCTGAGCTGCTTCTCAACTTCTGTATGCTTCTGCCTGTATAAAGCTTCAGCACCACCCGATTTCAGCAGCATCCTTTGTTCACCATCCAGCTGATCTTTTTCAAGGAGAGGTAGCTGCTTGATATACTCAAGATTCTTTCTTTCATTTTCTTGATTCTGCTTGATCCTATCCAACTCCTTGATAGCTTTTTCAAGGAGAGGTAGCTGCTTGATATACTCAAGATTCTTTCTTTCATTTTCTTGATTCTGCTTGATCCTATCCAACTCCTTGATAGCTTCTTCTTGTGTTTTTCCATCAGCGGTCAGTGCCAAAATATCAATCACTTGATGTTGATGTCCTGCTGAGGTTTGAATAGAGAGTTGAGCAGCAGGAAGAGAAGATGAAGAAGCGATCACTGGAAGGGTAGTGGGAGGTTTCTTGAAGAATCCAGACTCAGTGAGCTGTCTTCGACGATCATCAGAGAGAGGAGTAATTTGAGCATTGGCCAGATATCGACTGTGAAAAACTGGAAGCATTTCCTTTGATCTGTCTCTTTCCATTTCTCTGGCGAAACCAGCTTCCCATGTTGCTTTGAGCACATTGGGGTCAAACTCTTCTTCCAAATCACCAAATGCTTCAATGTGGCCCACGACAGCAGCAGGGGGTGCATTGAAACTAACAATTTGTTGCTCCCCCTCAATACCAGCTGGGGGAGCTTCATTATTTCCATCTTTTTCAATCTCCCCCTCAACACCAGCCGGGGGAACTTCAACATTGACATCTTCATTCTCTACAACCACAAGTGCCATATCATCAGCTTTGGTTGTGTCATCCATTTCTAATATCTCTTCAGCAGAGTCTTCATGGATTTGAGCAACTGCCTTGTTCACTGCTTCATTTACCATATCTAAAACAGCAGCATCAACTTTCTCCCCCTTGGAAGTTGTAGTGTTAATGACAACTTCCACAGTCGCTGGCTGTTTAGATTATTGATTTACAAGCTGGGCCAACAGGTTTTTGATTTCATCAACCTCCTTCTCTAGCTTGACTTGCCTCTGACGATCTTCCTCAGTGAAAGAAGCTTGAGGAATTGGAAGATCAGCCACTTGTTTTTCAAAGGCATGAATTGCCTTAGTATTATTTTCGACTTTAGTAGTCAGAGGGAGGATGAGATTGTAACATCCCAAACTTTTCTTTACTAGTTGACTAATGCCGTTAAGTCAATATTGTGTGTGTCGTTAAGTCTATTTTAGATTTAATGCTTATATGAAGTTAATGTGTGTTATGTGTGAGGCTTGTAAGCCTAAATGTTAATGTAGTATAAATGTGTGTAATATGAAGATCAATGTCTATGTAGTGACATTTAATGAAGGATTAATGATGTTTTTGGTCAATAAAGTAGTTAGTGACCAATAATGAAGGATTAGGAAGCTTAGGGGTTAGTTTTGACATGTGTGCAAAGTCAAAAACGGGTTTAGAGGTTTAAGGGTTGTCATTGAGAGCCTTATGCAGATCTTCTTCCTCTAAAACAAGCCCTAGTTGATCCCCTCCCTTCCCTCTCTAGTCTCTCCCTAGATCTTATTCGTTTTGGAGCCGAATCGATCGTGTATTGCTTAGATCTTGGATCTTTATCACCAAATACAGGTAATATAGGTATTCCTCAGTTGAGAATTGATTGTGTGAGTCTTATATTAGTCTTAATCCAGGCCATAAGGGTGTGGGTTGGGTTATTTGATTAAACGTCCATCAATTTGATGTTATTCGAATGATTAAATGGTTGGTTTATGATGTTAATGATTAAAGGATTATAGTATGGTTAAAGATGATGAAAGTGCAATTAAAAGGATTAATTTTAAGTCCCCAAGTTGGATTTGGGGTAGGGGTTCGTATGGAATTCGTGTAATCAAAGTGTAAAAGTTAGTTGCTGGTCTGCACCCCTGGTGCGACGCACCAAAGGGATGGTGCGGCGCACCCATTATGGATATGAAGTTTCTGGAGAGTTGGTGCGACGCACAAGGTGAGAGGTGCGGCGCACCACTGGCCAGTTTTGTTTTTGGTACACCCCGATATGCGACGCACCAAGGGCTGGTGCGGCGCACCTGTCTTTAATCTAAACTCCCTGGAGGATTTGTGCGACGCACCAGAGAGTAGGTGCGGCGCACCCTTTATTGATAAAAATTCCCTGGAAGATTGGTGCGACGCACCACATGGAAAGTGCGGCGCACCATATGCCCAGATTTCACAAATGAGTCGCTTAGCTTACATTTCGATCTTATACTTGTTCTAGGTTATTGGAGACACCTAGTCATCGTTGTATTGTGCTTGTAGCTTGTTGTTAAACCGTATCGAGGTAAGATACACTACTTTTGTCACGCTGAGGGTTCAACAAGCAAAGGTTTCATACTTATAACTTCCTTAACGGTAACTTATGATATATGTGGGTATCTCGGGTTACACGGGAGGCATTATGGATATGTAGTGACATTTAATGAAGGATTAATGATGTTTTTGGTCAATAAAGTAGTTAGTGACCAATAATGAAGGATTAGTGAGTTTTTGGTCAATAAAGTAGTTAGTGACCAACATTTAATGAAGGATTAATGATGTTTTTGGTCAATAAAGTAGTTAGTGACCAATAATGAAGGATTAATGATGTTTTTGGTCAATAAAGTAGTTAGTGACCAATAATGAAGGATTAATGATGTTTTTGGTCAATAAAGTAGTTAGTGACCAATAATGAAGGATTAATGATGTTTTTGGTCAATAAAGTAGTTAGTGACCAATAATGAAGGATTAATGATGTTTTTGGTCAATAAAGTAGTTAGTGACCAATAATGAAGGATTAATGATGTTTTTGGTCAATAAAGTAGTTAGTGACCAATAATGAAGGATTAATGGGGTTAGTTTTGACATGGTCAATAAAGTAGTTAGTGACATTTAATGAAGGATTAATGATGTTTTTGGTCAATAAAGTAGTTAGTGACCAATAATGAAGGATTAGGAGTTTTGTAGTAAAGCAGTTAATGTAGTAAAGCAGTTAATACGTAGTAAAGCAGTTAATGTAGTAAAGCAGTTAATACGTAGTAAAGCAGTCAATGTAGAAAGCAATTAATGTAGTAAAGCAGTTAATGTAGTAAAGCAGTTAATGTAGTAAAGCAGTTAATGTAGTAAAGCAGTTAATGTAGTAAAGCAGTTAATGTAGTAAAGCAGTTAATGTAGTAAAGCAGTTAATGTAGTAAAGCAGTTAATGTAGTAAAGCAGTTAATGTAGTAAAGCAGTTAATGTAGTAAAGCAGTTAATGTAGTAAAGCAGTTAATGTAGTAAAGCAGTTAATGTAGTAAAGCAGTTAATGTAGTAAAGCAGTTAATGTAGTAAAGCAGTTAATGTAGTAAAGCAGTTAATGTAGTAAAGCAGTTAATGTAGTAAAGCAGTTAATGTAGTAAAGCAGTTAATGTAGTAAAGCAGTTAATGTAGTAAAGCAGTTAATGTAGTAAAGCAGTTAATGTAGTAAAGCAGTTAATGTAGTAAAGCAGTTAATGTAGTAAAGCAGTTAATGTAGTAAAGCAGTTAATGTAGTAAAGCAGTTAATGTAGTAAAGCAGTTAATGTAGTAAAGCAGTTAATGTAGTAAAGCAGTTAATGTAGTAAAGCAGTTAATGTAGTAAAGCAGTTAATGTAGTAAAGCAGTTAATGTAGTAAAGCAGTTAATGTAGTAAAGCAGTTAATGTAGTAAAGCAGTTAATGTAGTAAAGCAGTTAATGTAGTAAAGCAGTTAATGTAGTAAAGCAGTTAATGTAGTAAAGCAGTTAATGTAGTAAAGCAGTTAATGTAGTAAAGCAGTTAATGTAGTAAAGCAGTTAATGTAGTAAAGCAGTTAATGTAGTAAAGCAGTTAATGTAGTAAAGCAGTTAATGTAGTAAAGCAGTTAATGTAGTAAAGCAGTTAATGTAGTAAAGCAGTTAATGTAGTAAAGCAGTTAATGTAGTAAAGCAGTTAATGTAGTAAAGCAGTTAATGTAGTAAAGCAGTTAATGTAGTAAAGCAGTTAATGTAGTAAAGCAGTTAATGTAGTAAAGCAGTTAATGTAGTAAAGCAGTTAATGTAGTAAAGCAGTTAATGTAGTAAAGCAGTTAATGTAGTAAAGCAGTTAATGTAGTAAAGCAGTTAATGTAGTAAAGCAGTTAATGTAGTAAAGCAGTTAATGTAGTAAAGCAGTTAATGTAGTAAAGCAGTTAATGTAGTAAAGCAGTTAATGTAGTAAAGCAGTTAATGTAGTAAAGCAGTTAATGTAGTAAAGCAGTTAATGTAGTAAAGCAGTTAATGTAGTAAAGCAGTTAATGTAGTAAAGCAGTTAATGTAGTAAAGCAGTTAATGTAGTAAAGCAGTTAATGTAGTAAAGCAGTTAATGTAGTAAAGCAGTTAATGTAGTAAAGCAGTTAATGTAGTAAAGCAGTTAACGTAGTAAAGCAGTTAATGTAGTAAAGCAGTTAACGTAGTAAAGCAGTTAATGTAGTAAAGCAGTTAAAACGTAGTAAAGCAGTCAATGTAGAAAGCAGTTATGTGGTTAAACGTGTGTAATGAAGTAATGCAGGATAGGCACATTTAGGGTGATTCATCCTAATTGATATGAAGTTGTTATGCAGTTTTGTGTGTTGTGCGTTGTGCCTAATGAGCTTGTCTAATAATGGAGAAATGTTTTAATTGGACAAATGCTTTTAAATTAAGTGTGATCTTACTTAGCTATTTATATAGCTAACACTTGTTTCTTTAATGTGGTTGTTCCCTCAGGTTTAGCTTGATGGACTAGTGATGCAGGATTTGTGAGCTTGGGTAGATGCAATGAAGGAGCCTTAGCTACCTATAGACGAATCTTTATTAGACATTTATTTACATTTCGTACTTAATGTCGAATTTATGTAGTGACGTGTGAACGGTTGTTTTATGTTGGGCAACCGTTGGGTTTTCTTTGAACTAATGTTTGATATGGCATGTAACACCAACTAAACGCAGAAACCGAAATGTTTTTATCGGTTTTGACTTTTACGGTCTTTACTTCCGCAATTTAACACCGTTAGGTGAAAGATTTTTGAAAACCCATATTTTTAAACGTCGGGTGTTACAATAAACCAAAGAAGCAAGAAGTTTCCTCACCTCCAAAAGATTCCAAAAAGATGAAAGTGTTTAAAACTTCTAGTTCTAATCTTCTTAAATTCAATTCAACAGGTGGAAAGAGCATAACTAGTGGTGCTAGATGGGTTGCTAAGACATTAGTACCTAAGATCACTAGTAATCAAAAGGATGTTGAGAAAAAGAAGAAAACAAAAAGGAGAAAGCATGTTAATAGGAGGAAGGGTGTTCATGTTAGTAAAAACAATTTTTCTTTGTTAAATAATGTTGAAAATGCCAAGGCAAGGCCTTGTGAGCTTGTAAACAATCTTAATTCCCGTACTTGTGTGACTGAAGTTGATGCTTGTAGACATGTTACTTTTAATTCTCATGTGAATGTTCGTACTTTTTATTCAAATGTGCTTGTTGATAATGTGCTTGTCAATGCTTATGTTGATTCAAAAACATGTTTGAATGCGATTCCTAAGTTATATACCCTGCCTGTTTTAACTAACCATAAAGGACCCGTCTTCAAGTGGGTACCTAAAAACGATTAAATTTCTTTGATTGCAGGAAATAACCATCTGTGTTTGGATACTCGATTCCGGGTGTTCGAAGCACATGACTGGAAATAAATCTTTGCTCAAGAATTTTGTTGAAAGATTCATGGGAACAGTTCGCTCTGGAAACAACAATTTCGCTCCTATCTTAGGTTATGGAGACATTGAAAGAAATGGAATTATCATCAAGAAAGTTCACTATGTTGAAGGATTAAGTCACAACTTGTTCAGTGTTGGACAATTCTGTGATAACAATCTTCAAGTTCTGTTTCGAAAATCTCTTTGCAAAGTCCAAACTCTAGATGGATGATGTGTGAAATCTAGTTTAAAAATTTATAACAAGATCTACCGTTAACTGACTACAACACACTTACGGGCAGTGTACCCGTTCGTATGTAATATAGGTAACTGGCAAGACCAGGATCGAACACAAGGACTGACTGTTGTACTAAAAGTTGTGAAAAATGTGAAACAAGTAAGGTTTGATATGTGACCGAGTTGTCACTTTGCGTTTCCGAAAGCTATGTAATTAACAAGTAGATAAAAGTACTCAACCGGCGTCAATCGAGAGCACACTAAAATAGTTTGAGTGTAAACAAATAATTAAAAAGCCATCTATGTCGAATCCGCTACACAAGAAGTCTAGGTTGCATATGGTTTAAGCTCAAAATTCATATAAGTTGGTTATGACAATCGTGACAAGACAAAAACACATTCGGCGTGCACTCCGTTTGTAAAATCGACTCAATCACCTAATCAATACAATTTCTTGCAACAAGTGGTACCACCAACCTTGTGACAATTCCTTGCGCTAACTAGTTTACTTGATTATCTAAATAACAATTTTATCTTTGTGAAAGAAAACGTGGTACCACCATCCGTTAAATCCACTTAACAAAGTAATTTCTATTAAACTTGCATCTTTACTATCATACCATGACCTAGCAAGAGTTGTTCATAGACAAACAACTAAAACAATACTTGTATTCAACTAGTACCACTATCAAAAAACACAACTATCACCAAGTACACAAGAGTAAATATAAGAAATCACTTCATTAAGATCTTGACAAAATGTTAAGTAAAACCAACTTGAATTCAAAATAATATGCAACCATGACTAATTGTTTCACTTCATCTTCATAGATGTATAGGGATTTAGCTACTCATAACGAGAAGAACTAAATATTCAATTAAAGAAGAGAACATAATGTACCAAATATTGAGGAGAATTCCAAATCGAAGTTACAACCGAGCCACAATAAGTAACTATAGCCAAAATTAGTCTTCAAATCTTCAAATGATATTGGGGAAGTAAAAACCCTTGGAAAGCCCTTCAAAAACTGCTAGAGAGAAAAAGTGGAGGCTGGAGTGTCCAAGATTCCTTTTAGGGTTGAGTGGGTGTTTGTATTTATACCCAGGAGAGAGAAAATCCGTCAGACCAGCAATTTCTCGCGCCGCGAGATCTGATGCTCGCGCCGCGAGTTTACTGGAGGGCTCGCGTCGCGATATCTGCAGGTCGCGCCGCGAGTTCTTCCTGGTTTCAGCATTTTAACTTTGTTTTCGACCATTCTTCATCCGTTAGTGCCTTTGGACCATTTTTAAGTCGTTTTCTACCATTTGTGAGTGAAATACCTGCCTTAGACCTGAAATCACTAGCAAATACCATAAAGCACCACAAAATATGTATAAACGGCTATCAACCGTGCCTAAAATGTCCAAATAAGATGTGGGAAATATGTATAAATTGAGACACATCAATGGAGTTGATATTCTTTGGTGACCGTGATGATAATCTCTTTACCGTCAATCTCGATGATAACCAACCAACCGATAATATTTGTCTCATTTCAAAGGCTGCTTCAAAGAATTCTTGGTTATGGCATAGAAGGCTGTCGCATCTGAATTTTCAAACCATCAATATTTTGGTCAACAAGCATCTTGTTAAAGGCTTACCTGACTATAAGTATGAAAGTGAACATGTTTGTCCTTCTTGTGCTGTTGGGAAGATTAAGAGAGCTTCTCATAAACCGAAGAAATCTCCAAATTCTTTAGCACCTCTTCATTTGCTTCACATGGATCTTTGTGGGCCGATGAAAGTACAAAGCCGTAATGGGAAGAAATACATCTTGGTTATTGTTGATGATTATTTTTTAATTTTTTTTTAATTTTTTTTTTTTTTTTTTTTTTATTTTTGATTATTCAAGATATACTTGGGTCAAGTTTCTTTCATCCAAAGATGAAACAACTCAGATGTTGATAGATTTCATCACTAATACTCAAGTAAATCTTCAACTTCCAGTTCGTTACATCCGTTCGGATAACGGAACTGAGTTCAAGAATGCTGTTTTTGATGAATTCTGCAAATCCAAAGGTATTACTCATCAATTCTCAGCAGTTCGCACCCCATAACAAAATGGTGTTGTTGAAAGGAGAAATCGATCGCTGGTGGAAGCAGCAAGGACAATGCTTGCTTATTCCAAATTGCCATCCAATATGTGGGCTGAAGCTGTTGACACTGCATGTCACACTCAGAATCGGTCCATTATCAATCAGCGTTTCGAAAAGACTCCATATGAGGTTATTAACAAACGCAAACCCAACATCAACTACTTTCATATATTTGGGTGTGTTTGTTATACTTTGAATGATCGGGAGAATCTTGGAAAGTTCGAGAAGAAAGGTGATGAAGGATATTTTGTTGGTTATTCCAAAACATCAATTGCCTATCGAATCTATAACCGTCGAACCAACACAATTCAAGAAACAATGAATGTTTGGTTTGATGAGATGTCAGGCATGATTTTTGAGCAAGAAGGTTTGCTGCCAACAAGTAATGATCCAAGAACTTCAAGTACTTCTACAAGGAATTCTACCTTAGCTTCAAAATTCAAGTTTCCAACTCCAACAAGTGATGAATTAGATATTCTTTTTGAAGAATTCTATAATTCAAAACCGATTCATGATCAAGAACCTCAGGTCATCGTTGAACCAATTCAAAACAATGAACCTCTTCATAACAACGATCCAGTTCCTGACAATATTCATGAATCTTCATCAAGTTCTTCAGAGCAAGAATTTTCTTCTACTGATACTTCTCCACCATCCTCTCCTGATAATGCTTCTCAAGTGAATGTTCAAGAACAACCTTCTCGATTAACTCAGACAACAAATCCATTAAACACTCCAAATGTGTATGTACCACTTGATTTTGATCATCCAGCTTATGAGGAAAGAGTTATACCAAGTTATGACTCCATCTCTCAACAAAACTCAAGTTTTAATGATGGTGAAGTTGATCTTCAACAACAAGATCCTCTTCCTCATGCTCACAAGTGGACACGTATGCAGAAAGACCATCCTACTGATCAAATAATTGGAGATCCACAAGCAGGAGTAATTACTCGTACCTCAGTAAATGAGTGTCTTGTTGCACTTTCTCTTAGCAACATCGAACCCAAAACCGTATCTGAAGCTCTTTGTGATCCAGAGTGGGTTAAGGCAATGCAAGATGAACTCGCGCAATTTGAAAGACTGAAGGTATGGAGATTAGTTCCAAATCCTAGAAAAGATGATCCAATTGGAACAAAGTGGATATTCAAAAACAAAAAGGATGAGAATGGAGTGGTAGTAAGGAATAAAGCTCGACTTGTTGCAAAGGGTTATTGCCAACAACCAGGTGTTGACTTCGACGAAACTTTTGCTCCAGTAGCAAGAATGGAGGCCATTCGGATATTCTTAGCTTATGCCGCATTCAGAAACTTTACTGTGTTTCAAATGGATGTGAAGACTGCTTTCTTGAATGGTGACCTCAAAGAAAAGTTTACGTTGATCAACCAGAAGGTTTTGTTGATCCTCAAAGGCCAAACCATGTCTACAAGTTAGACAAGGCTCTCTACGGTCTTAAGCAAGCACCCCGAGCATGGTATGATTCTTTAACTACTTTCTTACTAAGAGGTGGCTTTACCAAAGGCACAATTGACCCTACCTTGTTCATTCGCAAACAAGGTAAGCACGTTCTACTTGTTCAAATATATGTTGATGACATTATCTTTGGGTCGACCAGTCAAACATTTTGCCGAAACTTTTCATCTCTTATGGTTATCATCTTGAACGATTGATTGGATTTTCATTTTGCTTAAATGTTTTAATTGCCTCCAACTTGTTGATGTAAGATGCGACGGATTGAACGCCTTTGTGTACTTCCAAGTGTTCTTATATGAATATGTATGTATAATAGCAATCAAGTTTTTCAAATAAAGTTTTCAAACTCTCAATTGTTGATATGAGAAGCAAAGGATCGAACGCCTTTGTGTACTTCTTTGCTGTCTCATCTTGAACGATTGATTGGATTTTCATTTTGCTTAAATGTTTTAATTGCCTCCAACTTGTTGATGTAAACAAAGGAATCGAACGCCTTTGTGTACTTCCAAGTGTTCTTATATGAATATGTATGTATAATAGCAATCAAGTTTTTCAAATAAAGTTTTCAAACTCTCAATTGTTGATATGAGAAGCAAAGGATCGAACGCCTTTGTGTACTTCCAAGTGTTCTTATATGAATATGTATGTATAATAGCAATCAAGTTTTTCAAATAAAGTTTTCAAACTCTCAATTGTTGATATGAGAAGCAAAGGATCGAACGCCTTTGTGTACTTCCAAGTGTTCTTATATGAATATGTATGTATAATAGCAATCAAGTTTTTCAAATAAAGTTTTCAAACTCTCAATTGTTGATATGAGAAGCAAAGGATCGAACGCCTTTGTGTACTTCTTTGCTGTCTCATCTTGAACGATTGATTGGATTTTCATTTTGCTTAAATGTTTTAATTGCCTCCAATTGTTGATATGAGAAGCAAAGGATCGAACGCCTTTGTGTACTTCTTTGCTGTCTCATCTTGAACGATTGATTGGATTTTCATTTTGCTTAAATGTTTTAATTGCCTCCAACTTGTTGATGTAAGATGCGACGGATTGAACGCCTTTGTGTACTCCCTAGTGTTCTTATATGAATATGTATGTGTAATAGCAATCAAGTTTTTCAAATAAAGTTTTCAAATCTCAATTGTTGATATGAGAACAAAGGAATCGAACGCCTTTGTGTACTTCCAAGTGTTCTTATATGAATATGTATGTATAATAGCAATCAAGTTTTTCAAATAAAGTTTTCAAACTCTCAATTGTTGATATGAGAAGCAAAGGATCGAACGCCTTTGTGTACTTCCAAGTGTTCTTATATGAATATGTATGTATAATAGCAATCAAGTTTTTCAAATAAAGTTTTCAAACTCTCAATTGTTGATATGAGAAGCAAAGGATCGAACGCCTTTGTGTACTTCCAAGTGTTCTTATATGAATATGTATGTATAATAGCAATCAAGTTTTTCAAATAAAGTTTTCAAACTCTCAATTGTTGATATGAGAAGCAAAGGATCGAACGCCTTTGTGTACTTCCAAGTGTTCTTATATGAATATGTATGTATAATAGCAATCAAGTTTTTCAAATAAAGTTTTCAAACTCTCAATTGTTGATATGAGAAGCAAAGGATCGAACGCCTTTGTGTACTTCCAAGTGTTCTTATATGAATATGTATGTATAATAGCAATCAAGTTTTTCAAATAAAGTTTTCAAACTCTCAATTGTTGATGTGAGAAGCAAAGGATCGAACGCCTTTGTGTACTTCTTTGCTGTCTCATCTTGAACGATTGATTGGATTTTCATTTTGCTTAAATGTTTTAATTGCCTCCAACTTGTTGATGTAAGATGCGACGGATTGAACGCCTTTGTGTACTTCTTTGCTGTCTCATCTTGAACGATTGATTGGATTTTCATTTTGCTTAAATGTTTTAATTGCCTCCAACTTGTTGATGTAAGATGCGACGGATTGAACGCCTTTGTGTACTCCCTAGCTGTCTTACTATGAACATTGTTGTTGAAGCAAAACTTTGTGTTTTTCAAATGACTTTTGATCTCACAAAAACAATTTTTGCTCCACCTTTCTATGAAAAACCTTTTGATCTATTCTTGCATAGATTAAGGAGGAGTTTGTGATTTCAAACACCTTCAAAACTTCAAATGTGTTTCAAATGACTTTTGATCTCACAAAAACAATTTTTGCTCCACCTTTCTATGAAAAACCTTTTGATCTATTCTTGCATAGATTAAGGAGGAGTTTGTGATTTCAAACACCTTCAAAACTTCAAATGTGTTTCAAATGTTTTTTCATGCACACATTTGATGTTTTTCCAATGATTTTCAATCAAATGGAGTTCGGTGATTAGTTTGCACATGAGTGATAAGTAATTCTCAAAATTTACTCCATGAATTTCATCATCGCCGATGAATTCTAACCCCGGAGTATTCACTTCTTTCATTAGATAGTGAGGGTATTTTGAGTGATGTTGTTTTCGTGCAAATAGGATGGAGGGAGTAAAGTTGAAAAGTGAGAGGGTAAGGTGATATGATGTGAGAAAGGGCTAAAAGAAACAAAAGCCCTCCCCAAACTTCTCAAAAAGCCGGGTAAACACGTCCCTATCGGATTTCATTTGTTGATTTCTCGATATTGAAAAAGTCTTCATGGACCCAGTGAAGCAATACACATCTTTACCTAACCACTCAAGTGTTTCTTAACAAATACTTGTTTCATTTCTCACGGAGATTTCCACATTTCTATTGACTCTTCATTTGGAAGATGTTGATATTGAAAAAGGGCGACATTCTGCTCCAGTCCCCAACTTCATTTTGATCACGATGTGTCTAGAGCTATCTTGTTTGGTCATTAATTTGATCATCATTCATTTGTATTAGAACACATTCGAGTCATATCTTTGTGATATAATTGCTTATCTTTGTGATATAGCCGGAATATTCGTAGTGATATCTCAATTGATATTCCACGATGATCGAATGGAAATCCTACCAATGCTAACATCTTTTCCAACGTTGAACGTAGGTCTCATGATTACATTTATGTGATTATTGAGTTAACAAGAAGTCTAAGTGACCTCGGTTTTCCCTAAAAAGTCTTTAAGGATAAAATTGTGGTTATCAAATGCTTCGGTAGTGTTAACCATGATTTATATCTTTGAAGCAATCTCGTGGTTGCAAAGCCGCAGACTGAACTATGTTAGAGAATTGTTTTGTGCATATCTCAATGATACATAGGAAATCCGAAAAATGTTATACATTTCAATCGGTTATTTCATTAATCCTTTCGATTTTTGAACATGCTAACGGATCATTCTTATTCGGTTTCATTTCTCATCACACAAACACAGAAAACACCAACACCATGATATAACGTTTGTACCAACAACTTCGATCTTACATTTTAGTCACCCCTAGGATTTCTTGGGTTGGGCTAATGGTTTGGGTTGATGTTTTGATGGTTGCAATTTCTTTATGGTTTCTTTTGATATTTAATCAATCAAATGTGTACATAATGACATTGGTTCCCAATGATGTCATTATGAGGAGGAGAAAATATTATGATTGATTCACTAATTGATAAGGAAACAAGGAGAAAAGTTTGTGTTTGGTTGTTTTAATTGGGTTTAGGCTTATCAAAGTTCTAGGCTTATCAAAGTTTGTGTATAGGGGGAGAAAATTATTCATGATGTGACAATAGTTTCAGATTTTCACTAGACTTTAGGAGATTGAAATTTTGATTTTAAAAAGGGGGAATCTGAATTGACGTCAAAGATAAGAATGAAACCGAAGATGAAAAGATTTTCACTCAAGATGCTTCAAAAGTTCAAAGATGCTCCAAAATGTTTATAATCATGGATTGAGGGGGAGCATGATTACTTCGTAAGAATTTCATCCAAACCTCATTCAATTGCTTACTCTCCAAAGTGTTCGAATTGATATGACAAAGATCAAAGCTTCAAAAAGGATCAGAGATTGGTTAGAAGATTCAAGTCAAAGAAGTAAAAACTTTAACAGAGTCTTCATCAAACACACTTCATTCAAAGATCTTCAAGTCATACAACAACATTTTGTTCAAGAAACTCCAATGCATACATCAAGAGGGAGAGTTCATATTCATGAAACTTCATTCCAAGAAGATGAAATTCATTCAAGAATTAAAACTGAAGAATAGAAAAGTTGAAATTTACTCAAGAATCGAAGATTGAAACATTCGAAACCAAGATTTATACCTTCCGCATTTCAAAAGACAACTCTGATTCATGATTCAACAATTCTCGAAGATTCAAGTCACACACATTTGTTCGACTTCATTATTCTCTTCATTCAAGACTCACACGCATTCATTATTCTCTGTTCTAAAAGAACATTGAGAATCCTCACATGATTTAACTTCAAGAAGTTCAAGACCAAGATCAAGACTGAATCAAGTTCTCCAAAGACAAAAGAGAAAGCTTTGAAGACTTGTTTCATCACCCCAATTGTCTTCACCACCGGGCTCATCAAATTCATTCCTACAAGACAATATAACACGTACTTCATTACAATGTATCACTAAGGGGGAGAATGTTAGAAATCCAAAAATAGTGATAAATTGTAATCTAGATTAGAGGAATTTCTTGTTGTTAATTCATAGATAAATGATCACTAAGGTTGAGGGGCTAATTGTGACAATTAGCATAATTGTAGAATTAGACTATAAATAGCCCTCTCATACCTTAGAGATAATAGAATAGAAGAATAATAACAACAATTACACATAACTTTTATACCTGTTAATTCACACACAGTTACCTTTGATTCTCTCTCAAAACACACACAAACACCAAGAACACACACTATCCAAACCGCCATTGATGAATTGAATTCAGTGATAGAAATCGTGTTTTAACAATTTACTTGTTTACTTGAATTGTTTAGATGGATAGTTTTGAGGATATTTGGGCACACCCAGAAAACGTACGTATTGAAGTGCCGGATGATGAGTTTGAGTCACCTGATGCAGACGGTCAATTTGACTGCGAACCTGGAGACTTAGAAACCGAGGAGGTGTTCGCTTCGTCGAAGAATTGACGGAGTGGGCTAAAAGAACAGCACTGGAGTTGGGTTATGTTCTAGTCACACGGCGGTCGAACAAAAACTCGTTAAAGGTGGTCAATAAGGTGACACTAATATGTCACCACGGTGGACCACGCGATAAAAGGTTAACTGGGCCACCCAAACGGTCCAACAAGATAGGGTGTCCCTTTACTTTGGAAGGCCGCCCCGGGTATGATGGTGGTTGGAGGGTAACTGTCAAGGACTGGAAACACAATCATGATCCAGCTACCGATCTGCAGGGGAATGCATACGCGAGACGGATGACGGAAGAAGAAAAACAATATGTGGGAAACCTATCGGATCGCGGTATGTTCCCACGCCAGATCCTGGTTAACCTAAAAAATGAATTTCCAGGAAACCTGACTCGAAGATGAGACATTACCAACTTTCTGAAATCGAGACGGAGGGCGGGCCAAGCAGGGCATACTCCAATGCAGGTACAAACATCATATTAGTGATTACGTATTCCGTTGTTGGAAGTGACTTATTTACTATATCTTGTTCACCTGTCGCAGGTTATGTTCTCACTGCTGCAAGAGAAAAACTACTTTTACCAGTTTACTACAAATAGTAAAAATGGACGGTTGGAGAACCTCTTTTTCATGCATCCAACATCAATGACCCTATGGCGCGCATTTCCCTGGGTTATTGAAATAGACTCCACGTACAAAACCAACGTGTACAACATGCCGCTTGTTGAGATTGTCGGCGTGACTTCAACGGGTCGGACCTTCAGTTTAGCATATGCTTTTATCGTAAACGAGCAGGAGGCGAATTATCAATGGGTGTTACAATGTCTGAAGTCCACCCTTGTTGAAGGCTTAACCGTTCGTGTCGTTTTAACTGACAGGGAGCTGGCCCTGATGAGAGCATTGAAGGTTGTTATGCCGCAAGCGAAACACCTGTTGTGTAGGTACCACATATGGCAAAACATAACCAAACACTGCGAACCGGCATTGCGGGTGAAGAAAGATGTTAACATTGAAAGGCTTAACGTGTGGTGGAAAAGAGTCTATGAATCTCAGACTCTTGACGAGTTTAAATCATACGAGAAGGAGTTAAAGAAAAAATTGGCAGCTTATCCAGGTGTCTACAAGTACCTGAACGATAATTGGTTGTCCCCGTACCGAGAGCAGTTTGTGTCATGTTGGGTCGATGAACATCTCAACTATCAGAACCACACCACAAACAGAGTCGAGGCCGAGCACCACCATCTGAAGGAAGAGTTGAAGGGGAAATGTACATTTACTAGAATCCTGCAATGTGTTGATTTTGTCATTATCGGTCAAGACACTGAAATAAGGGGCCAACTAGGGTATAGCAAGGGAACCCGATTGGGTAAACACAACTACAACTGTATGAAGGCCCTGCTGGGAAAGGTTTCACATAAAGCTTTGGACATCATGGTTGATGAAATCGTTCGGTTAGACAAACAACTGAAAAAACAGGTGAAAAAGTGCGGGTGCAAGGTTCGGTATAGTTGTGGGCTACCATGTGCCTGCAAGATTGTCGAGTACATGCACCGCGGTTAGTATGTTTTAATACCTTTTTTTTTAATCATACCGACATAATGTCGTATACTTATTGATATAAAAAAATGCAGAGACTCGTATTCAGCCGAATGTGATAGACCCGTTTTGGAGAAAGCTTGACTTAACACCATCGACATGCCTAAAAGACGAAGATGATGTAGAAGCTGTCCATGAAGTCGTAGGTGATCTTACGACATTCTTGGTTGAGCAACCCAAGGCCCAACGGAAACATTGGTTGTCGAAGATAAAGGACATGTTTAAGCCGGGTAACACACAAGTGAAAGATCCCATTGTTCAGAAGAGCACACGCGGAAGACCGGTCGGGTCGAAACAAAAGCCGCCAAAGGTAGACCAAATACATCATAAGCTTAATTAGTGATTTAAGAAAAAATATAAAACTAAGTGATTTTAAGTAATTGTTTTTTATTAATGGTCTAGGTGCCCGATCTTAACAAAAAGCCACCTGGGCTTCGGAAATCCAAGTCCAGTCGACCGAGGACTGAAGAGGTGCCCGATCTGAACAGGCCGCCACCTGTGCAGCCCGCCAGACAAAGTGAGTACGCGCCCACCAAATCACGGTTTGATGACCCGCAGGGTGCGCGACACAGTATGTACGAGCCGTCCCAATCATGTCGTCTCCCCGAGACACGAAACTTCTTCGGGGAGCCGTCCCAATCCGAGTGGGTCAAGGAGAATCCAGACTTATTCGGAAACCTGTTCCCATATCCAGGTCTTGAAAATATATATACATTCGGGGACCCGTCTCAATCCTATGGGTTCGACGGGGTCCAAAATGTATATGGCTGGGGGGAACCGTCCCAATCATATGGGGTCCAATCTGAGCAGCCATATGCCAGCTTTGTTGATGACTTGTTCCGGGCACCATCGCATGGACAGGTGTCAGAGGCAAAGTCAGAGCCAGAGTCAGAGGCAAAGTCAGAGGCCAGTTGGGTTGGGTATATTGCGGAACCGATGAACGCCAGACTGTCCCGAAACATCGCATGGGTACTAGATGAGCTGCCAACGTACATTCGACCTTACGTTGTCGGCGCACAGAATGTCAAAGGAGATGGTAGTTGTGGATTCCGAGCTACCGCTGTTGCTTTGGGGCTAGATGAGGATTACGGTTCGGAGTGGGTTCATACGCAGATGCTCGAGGAGTTTGAATCTGACCTCGAAGGGTACATGCGAATGTATGGGCCCGAGGGCAAACGCATATTAGAGGCGTTGCAAACCTCTTATTATAAAAAATGGCGTCCCAAAGACCATTGGATGAGTAAAGTGTTTTTCCATATCCTCCTGGCCAATAAGCTAGGTATAATAATCAACTGCATCAGCTTACGTGACGCCCGAACAGTATTCCCGATGCATCATGGCTTGGATCAATTAATGTTGGCTCAACCGATAACTATTGCTCTCGTAAATGAGGAGAGCCATTTTGTTGCAGTGGAATTAACAGGTGAGTACCCAATGGCTTACAAGAATCCAGAATGGTCATACTACGCAACCCCGCCTGCACGTGCGGTGGCATCAATGTACGCACATCGAGAACAAGCGTTTCAAGAATGGATGTATGCAAACTGCCCAAGAATACCACCTGGGCCTCCTATTGTTATAAATGATTAAATTCATGTTTTTTGTATGTTTATATTATGTCATAAACATATGGTTAAAAACGATTACATTCAAAACATGTTTTTTGTATGTTTTTTGAATTTTTTGTTGCAAGGATATAAAAAATAAATAAATTATAGCTACCAAGAATACAAACATAAATAAAGAGGTTCATAGAATACAAACATAAATAAAGAGGTTCATAAAAAATACATATTCAAAATACAAACTAATCACTATCACTACCCAAGCGCTGTGTGGGGAATGAGGTCGTGCTAGACCCGACCATGTCCCAAGGGCTCGCAGGGTTGAAGAATTGATCCACGTTAAAGGGCGGCGACTATGCTGGGGCCTCCAAAGGAGGGTCAACTATATGCGGGAGCTCGACATTCAGTCCTCGTGTTCCCCTAACCAAACGCCCAACCCCGCGGGTATGTCCCGACCGGGCCCCAAAGCGTCCAAAAATGTCTGCGTCGGCGGGGTGTTGGGCTGTTGGGATTCAACAAGCCGGTCCTGTACCACATTAAATCATAAACAAATAAATAAGTTAGTTATAATTAATAGAAATTTACAAAAAATACGAATTTAAGTGTTGTGCGAGAACTTACATAAATGGGAGGAGCTCTTGTCTGCACCGTCCCATCGTGTAATGTGTGGGCCCGCAAAAAGAACTCAGGCGGGGGCTCACGTTGCCCCTGATTACTACGCTGTATATACATTAATCAAAGTTATATATGTATGTGTATCTCTCTCTCTATATATATATACATATGTGGATATAAAACGTAAAAATAATAACTTACAGCGTATTCATATTCACGCTGAATTAACTTTAAATCTATACATATCTATACATATCTATACATATCTATACATATTACTACGCTGTATATACATTAATCAATATATATATGTATGTGTATCTCTCTATATATATATATACATATGTGGATATAAAACGTAAAAATAATAACTTACAGCGTATTCATATTCACGCTGAGCGTATGACTGGCGACCGTGAGTACTGACAAGATTATCTTGTCCATGCCTGTTATTTGCGTTTCTTTGGGCAACAAGCATCCGGTGCTCCCTGGTCCAGTAATGCAGTAGATCCCTCCAGACATCTTGAGGCATTCCATGCGGCGGAACACCTTCGAATTCACCGAGTCTATCTAACCCACCCCTTTCGCTAAACCATTTCCCCTTGAATTTTTGTTTTTTATCCCTGTAGTTCTTGAGGGCATCTTGACGAATCATGTTTTCAATGGCAACCCGTAAGGGGTGACCGTCTTCGTGATTTAGATACGGGTCCAAGTAGAACCGTCTCTGCAATTTTGTAGTAATAGTCAGCATCTACCCTAATTTTGTAATGACGTATTTAAATTGTAAAATAAATTGTTTTATACCTGGAGCCAGGGAATAAGTCCATCCCTGATGTGTGGGGGCACCTGATCCCACGAGTCGTAAGTATGCGGGACGGTAGCGACATATGTCCCCAAATAACTCTTGTACCATTTGGAGGTGTCACCGATAGTCTGCCACCTGCTTTCAGCGGTATCAAGTCTAAGAGATATACGTCGTCCAGACTTCTGAAACTCCCGCTCCAGTTCCTTGTTAGCAGCGGCAGCTCTCCCTGAGCTATTCCCTGCAAAGCAAAATTAAAGAATAAATATATATACATATCTATATATATATATATATATATATATATATATTATACATACATCTATATATATACATATCTATATATATATCATAGTTACTATTTTTCATACATCTACTATTATTAAAATTATATATCTATATAGAGATAGTGAATCTATATCTACATATTCTTCTATACATATCTATACATATCTATACATATATATATATCTATACATATCTATATATATATATATTATATATATATGATATATATATATAATACATATCTTTATATATACATACATATATATACATATCTATATATATATCATAGTTACTATTTTTCATACATCTACTATTATTAAAATTATTATCTATATTAAAAAAATATATATATTTCTATACATATCTATACATATCTATACATATCTATATATATATATTATATATATATATACATATCTATACATATCTATACATATCTATACATATCTATACATATCTATACATATCTATACATATCTATACATATCTATACATATCTATACATATCTATATATATATATTATATATACATATACATATACATATATGTATATATATACATAAATATACGATATCTATATATATATATACATACATACATATCTATATATATATATACATAATACGATATCTATATATATATATACATACTATATATACATATATATAATATATTTGACATACATCTATATATACTAACAAGTGTTTTCTAACATAATACTAACTATCATATATATACATATCTATACATACACACATACATACACGTATTCGTATATATCTTTAAATTTTCAAAATATCAACCAATGCTGATGATCCACATCTATATATATATATAATATATATATATATACATATATATAAGTACATATATATAAATACACTTTTCAGCCCGAATCTCAATTATATATATATATAATATATATATATAATATATATATATATTATATATATATATCTATACATATCTATATATATATATATACATATCTATAGCTATGCATACATATCTATACAACATACTATCTTTATCTTTATTATTAATTTTGTTATAATTACAAATCTATCCATCAAATCATATAAATATATATACATACGTATATATATATACATATCTATAATAAGAAAAAGTGAAGTTTCTATACATATCTATACATATCTATACATATCTATACATATCTATACATATCCAAGAATCTTCCCTCAAATCTCACTTTCATTTTCCATATCTTTACAAGGTATATACTCCCATCTACATCCTCTGCATATACCCATTTCTATATCTATATCTATATCTATATCTATATATATATATATCATATGATTCTGTAGATATATATTCATATCTATACATATGTATACATATCTATACTATCTATTTATATATACATACATATATATACATATCTATATATATATCATAGTTACTACATATCTATATATATATATATATACATATCTATATATATATCATAGTTACTATTTTTCATACATCTACTATTATTAAAATTATACATATCTATATATATATATACATATCTATATATATATCATAGTTACTATTTTTCATACATCTACTATTATTAAAATTATTATCTATATATCTATACATATCTATATATATATATATTTATCTATACATATCTATATATCTATACATATCTATATATCTATACATATCTATATATATATATATATCATATCTATACATATCTATATATCTATACATATCTATACATATTATACATAACTATCATATATATACATATCTATACATATCTATATATATATATATACATATCTATAGCTATGCATATATATATATATATATATATATAAAATATATATATATATATATATATATATTTTTTTTTCATACATCTATATATACTTACCCCCGCTACGCTTGCAGCCCCATTGGGGATTCCACCCCCAATTTGGAGGGTCATTGCCACCATCTCCGCCATGAACGGCAGCCATTTTAACCTACATAAGTTATATACAAGTTATAAATCAATAAAAACAATTATCAAGGTTAAAAAAGGCGCAAATGAAATATATGCGTATTTTGGACACAAATCTTTTTTCCAACTTATTATACTTAAAATGAGCACATTTTTCTAACAATAATACTTGCAATCATATTAACCTAATAACAACTAGATTAACAATTACAATCATACTAACAAGTGTTTTCTAACATAATACTAACAATCATATTAACAATAACCATAAAATTTCTAACAATCATATAATTTCTAACTATCATAACATAACATTTTTAACACTAATTACAATCATATAATTTCTAACAATCATATAATTTCTAACAATCATATAATTTCTAACAATCATATAATTTTAACAATCATATAATTTCTAACAATCATATAATTTCTAACAATCATATAATTCTAACAATCATATAATTTCTAAAAATCATATAATTTCTAATAATCATATCATTTTTAACTATAATAACATAACCTTTCTACCACTAATTTCTAACAATCATATTAACAAAATGGTTTTTCTAACATAATACTAACAATCATATTAATAATAATCATAAACTACCAATAATTTATAACAATCATATCCTACAAATTTCTTTAAATCAAACTAACAAACGTATAATTTCTAAATATAATACTATAACATTTTTATAACTAATAATAACATATATTAAAAATAATAACAACAATAAAAAAGTAAATGAGTGTTAGTAAACATACAAAGAAAACGTCGGAAAAGTGGGTCGCCGGAAATGTCGCCGCTAATACTTCGTCTGAGATTTTCGCCTGAAAAGTCGCCGGAAAATGAACCGGGCCGGATTTTCGTCACCAACAAAAGGGTGGGTGGCCGGATTGTTGATATAGAGGGTGAGGGGATTGATGGCCGGAATATGGACACAAAATGGTAGATGGCCGGAATTTTTTTTTTTTTTTTTAAGAGGAGCTGCGTTTTTTGTTTTGTTTGTAGAGGATGGGTCGTCTGGCTTGCAGCCGCGTTTAAAAAGAAAATAGGGTTTACTATTAGCGGCGACGTCGCCGCTAATAGTGTGGGGTCCAGGCGCGAAAAACAATCGTTGAACTCTGCAGTGTGTCAGTTGGGGCCCGCACTATTAGCGGCGACGTCGCCGCTAATAGCCCCTGGTGGGGCTACCCTTTTTGCCCCGGTGGTGTTACGCGCCTCGAATATATATATATATATATATTTGGAGAGGCTGCCGATTAAAAAAAAAGAAGAGGGGAGAAACATTACGCAACAGCAGCAGCTAAAAAAAAACACCCCATATTGTATATATTTTTTATTTTCATTTTTATTTTCGAACAATCTCATATCCAAATAAAAACCCTTTATCTTACAATCAAAAATATATCATCAACTTCATCTATTCATCAAAAACCCCTTTCACCATTACATCCACTTTGAAGATTTATACTTTAGGGTTTGAGATTTTGGGGTTTGGAGCTTTGGTGAAGAAGAAGAAGATCCCACCATCATTCCATTTTTATTGTTAGATATTGGGTTGTAATCTCTTACTCTTTTCAATTATTCATACCTTTTTGTGAAACATTACTTGATAATGTGTCTATGCATGAATCTTGATGTTTTATTTGATGTTATGAGTATGATTAGTAAGTAGATTATTTGTGTTTGTTTGGGCATATGAATTGTACTCTTTTTGTGATGATTAATTAATGGTTATGGATTGATTAAATTAAGATTATGAATCTTGACTTCTAGAGTCAAAGTTTGACTAGTCATTGGTTAGGATTAGCATTGTGGGTGAGTGTCATTTGCAATTGACCGATTGATTTGAACCCCATTTATTGATAAATAGTTGTTTTTGCAATTGTTTGTTGCGGGAATAGTGAACGCGAAACCGAATGCTAATTTTATCTATCATTTGTCAAACTTGTCTTTTAAAGCTAATAAAATATGATACTACTAGAAATGCAACCATTAAGTGTGTACATATTTTATTGGGGTTTGTTTTATTATAAAAAGGGGACACCCACCTTATGATTGAATGAACCAACATGAGTCGTTTTTAATGCTTAGTTAACGAAGTCGTGGAATACTTGTGACCGCAATACTCGGATTTGTTAACACTAGTGATTCTAAAATTGAAGTTTGTTATTAAAAGAGCAACCTCTAAATAGTAAATTGATATTTTGGCTTACGCCGCGCTCGTGAGAAGTCAAGGGTCATAAGTCTTAATTTGTCAATCCGGGTTTTGTATTGTAATATATCTTGTTCAACCACTATCGTTGCAAAAAGAGGGAGATTCACCCAAGCAAACACATTTGTTTGTGATTGATATTGTTCTTTTATTTATTATTTGCTTTTTATGTTCATTTCTTTTTTTCAATTTTTTAAGTTTTTCTTTAGTTAAAAATCAACCTTTCAAACTTTCTTTTAATTAACAAAATTCATTTTCAAAATTTAGATAATCCATTTAAGTTTTCAATTCACCGCCTCCTTGTTCGACATCCGAGTCATACTTACTTTATACTTGTGTATCTAGTTAAGTTTTGACTTTCCATTCATCTCTTTTTCCACCTTCATTATTATTGACCGCTGCCCGTTGACTCTCCAACGACGTCATTTCGGGCCCCTGTCAGATCCACTATCTGGTGTTAAAACAAGAAGAAAGGCAACAGACAATTTTTGCATGTTTGTCAATAAGTAATCAGAATATTCTACCATGTTAAGATCCTGAGTCGCCAAGATCTTGGACCTTCAAGATAATGAGGCTTGAAATTTCACCCATAACAACCTCTAAGTAGAAATCTTACTATTGTCTTGTTACTAAGGATTCACAGAGGACAACAAAGTTTCAGCCAAGGATCGTCAAGATAGGAAAGGAACACCAATAGCGAATTGGGAAACAATCTCCCATGAACGGTCATTTCTATCCCTTATACTTTTGATTATCATTTTGAACTTTGATTTTGACATTGTTAAAGATGTTTTCTGGAAAATTCTAACTCCGTTTAAGGAGCTAAACGTGAGTCAGAATTTTGGGGACAATTGTTATGCCTGAGATTTTCACCTCCAAGATCTTCGAGGTTCAAGATCTTCGTAGTCCAAGATCTTCAAGGTCCAAGATCTTGGTGGTCCAAGATCTTGGGGCTCGAAGATATCTGACCGTTTTACTTTGACTTAGCTGTACATTGTTAGGTCCAGATTTAGTCCAGACTTACTGGACTGGCTCCAGACTGGACTACTGGAACCTTATTTAGGTTTGTTAAGAAACTTGTTTTGCTGATCTCGCTCCAGACCGACTACTGGAGCTCACTGAAGATCTGACCAGAAAACATGTTCTACTGGACCTACTCCAGACTTGGAATCTGGAGTTCCTCTGAAGATTTGTCAAGAAATAATTGAAGACTAGTGAGCATTTACTTGTACAGGTAATCTGGAGCATTCTCCAGATTAGCTCACTGAAGACTTCACCCCAGTCCAGATCTATTCTACTGAAGACATTCTGACTGAAGTCAAAGACTGAAGTCTGAAGAAAGAAGACTGACAAATGGCGGAGTCCACTGGAAGTCTTACCAGATCTGCATACTGGAGGATTGTTGGTGTTCTAGATCCTGCAAGTCTGAACACTAATATCGAGGATTGACTTTAGCCTTTAACACACTTTCCAAAGAACAATCCACTTGTTCTTTAACAAAAGTATACGTGTGTTAAGGTGGTTGGATAATAGGATACACGTGCACTTGATGTGACTTTATCCTTATTCTTATCTAATACATTTAATGTTCTTGTCGGATCATTAAATGTATGCCAACCATATTTGTACGGCACAAATTCACTGGTGAATTTGTTGCCTATAAATAATAAGTCATTCCTTGAACAAAAATACTTTTAAGCATTCCTTTTGCATATAAGTGAATTTGTCTAAATACTCTCGATCTTAAACAGGGATACTTCACAACTTTAAGTATCTCGATCCCAAAGAGTTATTTGACAAACATAGATCATATTGTAATCATAGGTTGTTAGGATACTCACTTAATTGTGTTATCTTGATTCCGCAACAACCTTGTATTTTATTTACACATCAATAAATAAAATACCCATGAAACATACATAATGGTCCACTTTATTTGTTTATTGCTTTAAGTCTTGTATTACTTTGTTTATATATCTTGCATCTTTATTTACAAGTAATACTAGTCCATATCTAGTGATTATTAGACTTGTTGTATTTTACACTTTCTATTGGTTAACCATCTCGTTAATTAAGGGACTCACATTTGGTATCAGAGCAGAAGGCTAATCATTGCCTAGATCTGTTCTTGATGGCTAACCAAGAAAATACACAAGGTTTTAGTCTTGGTCCCGATCCTAATGTAAATATTCATGATCAAAATGAACCACAAAATGTTAATAACACTAATCCTCCACCTCCTCCTCCTACTCCTGCTTCTCCACACGTGCATGTGCACTACTCGAATAATCCTGTTCCTAAATTCAGTGGGAACAGTGATGAATTTGGTACGTGGAAAGCTAGGATGATTTTGCATGTCACTGGTATTGAGAGGAAAATGATGAAGATCTTAAACGAAGGTCCATATGTACCTACATCACCTCTCAATCCACTTCTTGATCCTTCTGGATCTAGAAGGGGAAGGGAAAAGAGGGAGGAACATTGGTCAGAAGAGGAGAGGAGATTGGTGAATCTTGACACCCTCCTTAAAAACATGATCCTCGGGGCCGTTCCAGAAACCCTAATTCCCACACTAGTTCTTTTTCCTAGTGCCAAAACCATGTGGGATGAGCTACTTAACCAACATGAAGGAGGAGATGACACCATTGTCACCAGAAAGGTCTCCTTAAACAAGAGGTATGAGTCATTTTTTGCTCAACCTAACGAGTCTCTCACTGGTACTTACACCAGATTTATGAGTATCATAAACCAATTGAGAGGTCTTGGGGTTGAGAAGGACAAGGATATACTTCTGGAGAAATTTTGTGACATTCTGCCCACCAAATGGTCTCACATGATACTTGTTTTACGACAAGGTAAAACTCTGCACACACACACTCTCTCAACTCTATATGGAGCCTTCAGGTACACTGAAGAAAATCAAGCTCAGAGAGTGGTTGCAGAACAAGATGCTTTTAACCATGCCTCCAGTACTCCTAATGTGGTTAGTTATTCTGAACCACCAAGTACAGCACTGATATCTTCTGAGAATGTATTTTCTATGAAGAAGATGGTGTCTGAACTTATGGATTCTGGAGAGGCCAGTCAAATCTCTCCAGACTGTTGTGATGAAACTGAAGATGATGACCTTATTGCAATGATTGCTAAAACGTTTAACCGTTTCAAAGCAAGAGCAAATAAGCCATCTGGACAATTTGCATCCAGTTCTTCCACTGACAAGACCAATTTGACATGCTTTAAGTGTGGCAAAAAGGGTCATTTCATGAAAGAGTGCAGGTCCAACCAGTTTGCATCCAAGCCTGGTCCATTCTCTTCTTATAATAAGCCTGATGATAGCTATAAATTGAAATATAAAAAGCTTAAGGCCCAAATTGCTCTCATGGCACAACAAATGGAAACAAATAATAAGTGCATGATTGCTACAACTGAAGAGAAGTGGGTTCCTTCTGATGACTCATCTGTTGATGAAGAAGAAGAAAGAGATTGCTGTTACATGGCTCTGGAAGTTGATGAGCACCTGGTGAAGGAAGATGTCACATCTGGACGATGGGTGGACATTGTTATTAAAAGGTTAGTGATTATGATAATGCAACTGACCAAGAACTAAAATTGGACATTGCTGAAGCTTTAAATTCTGATTTAATTTTTGTAGAAACTGTTAGATCTGATTGTGTAAATGGTCTAGAAACAGATTCTTCTGAAATAAATGTTTTAAAATCAAAATTAAAAGAGCTTCAAGACATTGAACTGGCATTTCAAGCCCAGGTCCTGGTAACTGAACAATTGATTCAAGAAAAGCAAGATCTTGAGATCATTTTAGAGAAAGAAAAACTGGTAATAAAGTCATGGCTAGAAACTAAAAAGCCATTTGATGCTTCAGTTAAACAATTTCCTGCTCAAAAACGTGCATATTTAGATGGAAATACTAATGTTGCATCATTAATACCAGTAATCGATCGATTACCAGAGGTGTTAAGGCCCACAACTGTTTATGATATGCCTGAAACACCCAAGACCAATTTAGACCCAGTTCAATCCCCAGAGGTTAAGACTGGAGCTGTCCAGATGACTGCTCCAGTTAAAAAGGTGAAGCAGAATAGACCTTTACCTCAGACCAATCCCTTACCAAGCCTTTGACTGGAAAGGCTAAGGTATCATCTGAAGCAAATATTTTGTCCAGGATAGAGAGCCAGATTCAAATTCTGACTCGTCAATCACAAAGTTTTAATGCAAGATTAAACTTTCTTGAGGGTACTTCATCTGGCCCTAGACAAAATACAAAACCTTTTTCAAAGAAAAACAAATTTATTTCTCCAGTTGAGAAAAATGAAAAGGTTTTAAAACCATCAACCCCAGTGGTCTTCTCTTCTAAGACCACTATTGAACATAGTGAACTAGACCAGATTGCCCCAGGGACCTATAAGGAGGGTCCAGTGAACCCATCAGTCGATGGGTTCCCAAATCTAACTGATCAATATCTGGTGTATGTGTAGGGCGATCGAAAGAAGCTTATCTGGTATCTTGACAGTGCAGCTGGTAGGACGATGACCGGATGTAAGACCCTACTGGAGGAGTTCACCATTTCTGATGGACCCTCCATCACATTTGGAAATGATGGTTGTGGGAAGACTGAGGGATATGGTGTTCTGAACAATGGACAAGTCAAGTTCAGACGAGTTGCATTTGTGAATGGTTTGAAATATAACTTGATCAGTGTAAGTCAACTGTGTGACGATGGCTATCAAGTCTTATTCAATGTTGCTCAGGGCATCGTATTCAACAAGGACTGGAAGGTAGTGTTGATTGCTCCCAGAAAAGGGAATGTGTACGTGATGGATATGGAAAGCTCTCCTTCAGAGCAGTGTTTCTATACTCAAGCTGATGAAGACACAAACTGGTTATGGCATAAAAGGTTATCCCATTTAAACTTCAAAAACATTAACAAGTTGTCCAGAAAACAACTTGCAGATGGGATACCTTCAGTCTCCTTCAAAAAGGAAAGACCATGTCCAGGATGTGAGATGGGTAAGCAAAAGCGTACCAGTTTCAAGACCAGACAGAATTTCAGCATTACTGAACCTCTTCACATGCTTCATATGGATCTTTTGGTCCAGTGAACGTTCAGACTCGTGCTGGTAAAAGATACACCCTGGTGATCATAGATGAGTTCTCCAGATATTGTTGGGTGATCTTTCTGAGGTCCAAAAGTGAAGCTGCTGCTGAAATCATCAGTCTTATCAAGCAAATTGAGCTCAAGTACAGTCGAAAAGTGTGTCAGTTAAGAAGTGACAATGGAACAGAATTCCAGAATGCAACTCTGGAGTCATTCTGTACTGACACTGGCATCTCCCAGAACTTCTCTTCAGCCCGCTCTCCAGAGCAAAATGGAGTTGTGGAAAGGAAAAATCGAACGCTGATAGAAGCTGCCAGGAGTATGCTTGCTGAATCTGGACTGTCTACCAGTTTCTGGGCGGAAGCAATTGCAACTGCTTGCCACACCCAGAATCGATCAGTGTACATCAAAAGACACAAAAAGACAGCCTATGAAGTCTTAAGAAATAGAAAACCAAACATTGGTTATTTTCACGTTTTTGGATGTCCAGTTTACATCCTGAACGACTCCAGTCAGCTAGGCAAATTTGATGCCAAAGCTGATGAAGGGTATTTCTTAGGCTATTCAGCCATTCGCAAGGCCTTCAGAGTCTACAACAAGAGACTGGAGAAGGTCCATGAGTCAATTCATGTAACATTTGATGAATCAAATGCCTCAATCAACAAGAAGCTAGTCCCTGTCACTCCCCCAGTAACACCAATTGTCTTTTGTGAATCTGATCCTATAAACGACAAATTTGAAGATTCACCAGACACAGTTTCAGTCATCCTGATCTGGAACCTGTTCAGAAAAAGAAACTCTCCAGTAATACTCCATTCTATCCCTCTATTATTTTCAAACTACCCTCTGAAATTAATATTGGTTCAGATGTGCGTACTACTCCCCCAGTATCAGTGTCAGTTGAGAATTTACCAGAAATGTCTTCTGGTGAAGAATTTCATACTGAACCAGTACTCCAGGAAATGCCTTCAAATGAAGAATTTCATGATGCAAATCGTGATTTAAATGACTCAGATGAAGATACTGAAGTAATTTGGCAAGACCCTCCTCCAGAATCAACTACAGAGGAGACTCAACTGAATTCTTGCACTGATATTGTTGTCAGTAACAATCCTGGTCAGTACTCCAGATGGACAAAAGCTCACCCTATTGATCAGATCTTAGGTGACTCCAGTCGTGGTGTTCAGACCAGAAGAGCCTCAAGTAATCAATGCTTATACGTCAGTTTTCTATCTTTGATAGAACCTAAGAAGATTGATGAGGCTCTGGAAGATCCAAACTGGGTGACTGCTATGCAAGAAGAGCTTCACCAGTTTGAAAGGAACAAAGTATGGTATCTGGTTCCTTTCCCAGTTGGAAAGAAAGAACCAATTGGAACAAGATGGGTCTTCAGAAACAAAGTAGATGAAGATGGCCACGTAATAAGAAACAAGGCCAGACTGGTAGCACAAGGCTACTGCCAGTCAGATGTCGACTTTGATGAATCTTTTGCTCCAGTGGCTAGACTTGAAGCGATCAGAATTTTCTTAGCATTCGCTGCTAATCACCAGTTCAAGGTCTACCAGATGGACGTGAAGAGTGCTTTCTTGAATGGGAAGCTTGAAGAAGAAGTTTACGTCAGACAACCTCCAGGTTTCGTTGATGACAAGCATCCACATTGGGTATATCGTCTGGACAAAGCGCTATATGGCCTCAGACAAGCCCCACGTGCCTGGTATGATACTCTGACTAAACATTTGTTGAAAAATGGTTTTAAACGAGGTGCAATTGACAATACCTTGTTCATTCTTCATGAGAAAGGTAATCTGTTAATGGTACAAATTTATGTTGATGATATAATTTTTGGGTCTACTGATGAAAACATGTGCAAGAAATTTTCTAAAATCATGTCCACTGAATATGAAATGAGTTTGATGGGTGAATTAACATATTTTCTTGGACTCCAGATTAAGCAAAACAAAGATGGAATTTTTATTAATCAGGAAAAATATGTTAGAGATCTTTTAAAGAAATTCGATATGAATTCTTCACCATCTAAACCAACTCCAATTTCTGCACCACTGACACTGGACTCGGATCCAGATGGCAAACCAGTGAACACCACTGTCTTTAGAGGCATGGTTGGTTCACTGATGTATTTAACGGCCAGTAGACCAGATATTATGTTTTCAACATGTTTATGTGCCAGATATCAGTCTAATCCAAAGGAATCTCATATGCTCGCTGTAAAGCGCATACTGAAGTACCTTAAAGGTGCTCCCAGTCTAGGTCTTTGGTACCCTAAAGGCTCTGGAATGGATCTAATGGGTTATTCAGATTCAGATCATGCAGGTTGCAAGATAGATAGGAAATCCACAACTGGTGGATGTCATTTCCTAGGTGGCAAACTGGTCAGCTGGACCAGTAAGAAGCAAACTTCAGTTTCATTATCCACTGCTGAAGCTGAATTCGTGTCTGCAGCCAGTTGTTGTGCTCAGATACTCTGGATGAAGAACCAGTTGCTTGATTATGGTATTAAATATTCAAAACTCCTATCTTTTGTGATAATACCAGTGCCATCGCTATCTCCAACAATCCAGTCATGCACTCCAGAACCAAACACATCGATCTAAGGTACCATTTCATTCGCGATCATATTATGAAAAACAACATTGAACTCCATTTTATTCCCACTGACAAACAACTCGCTGACATTTTTACTAAACCACTGGATGTAAAAACTTTTGAATATCTTGTTGGTGAGTTGGGAATGTTAAACCCTTAAATCTGGAACCTTGGTATTGAACGCCATTGTGTACTACTAAGGATCTTTGATTTAAAGATTCAAAAATTTATTTCTGGATCAACATTCCAGGGAAGACTTGAAAAAATATTTTCTCTTAAAAATGTTTAAGTTCAAGGGGAATTAATTTTCTCACTGGACAAATTCTTCAGAAAATATTACTGGTGCTTTGTAAATATGTCCCTCTCACTGGTATGGACAGGTTGAAGTGCGTGTTTGAGTTGACTTATGTCTTCTTGTAAATGTGTCCCTCTCATTTGTCTGTATTAGTTGACGTGCAAGTTTAAGGTTTCCAGTCTTTCAAAATTGGTTGTTCACTGGTACTTTACTGGAGTGTCCCTCCAGTGTACCATCAGTACATGTTCACTGGACTAATCCACCAGTGATACTGGACGGTCCTGTCAACCTCCAGATGCACTGAAATATGTCATAATATTTTTCAAAATACTTGATCTTTGTATGTGCCACGTAAGCAAACCTTTTCAAAGATATTTATCTTATAAATCCTACGTGGCATGTAAGTTGTTCAAAACAATGATGGTCTTTTTACTTGGGAAAACAAAAAGTACAAGTTGTTACTGTTTTGTGGGCTGTAAACCGTCATGCATTTATGTGTGATGTGATGTAATTAATGCGGATCTCAGAACACAATCAAAAATTGTATTTGATAATTTCAAATTAATCGTTTGAGTTCCACATTCTCAATTCTATATATACCCACTTTCACTTTCAATTTCATTTACTTCGAACATTTACTCCCAAATCTTCAAATTCCTTCATTCAATTCTTCATTCATTTTCCAATCATAATACTCGCATATTAACTTCAAATTCATTAAATTCTTCATAAACCTTAAATATTCATTCAATTTCATTTTCATCTTCTTCTATATATCAAATGGCTCCTAGACAATCAAATTCACCAAGAAATCTTCTATCCGCCGAATATGCTCCGTCGGCTGATGTAGTTAGAGCACGTCATATCAACCTTGAAGCTAGGGCTTTAAGGATGAATATGAATAACTGGATGGCAAAACTCACGCTATCCAGTATCCATGATCCACAATCTATAATTGGGAGATTAAACACCTTTTTTCTCTCATGTCCACTATATGGTGCCCTAACTTTAAATCCAGAAAAGATGTATCACAATTATCTTTGTGAATTCTGGTATACAGCCGAATACGATGAGGAAAATTCCTGCATTGTTTACTCTCTTGAGCAAGGGACCAGACCCTTGACTCTTTCAGTACATTCTCTCAGAATGGCTCTTCAGTTAAATTATCTGGATGAGAATGAGCTGGCATTACCACTCCCTACTGGTATTAATTTCAGGGAGGTATGCAGATTAATGGGGCATACAGAGATAGTTGATGAAAATGGTCAGTTGTTGAGGAAAGGGACCATTTATATGAGCAGACTGACGGATTCGTGGAGATACTTCTTCACACACATCGTCGAGTGTCTTGGAGGCAGTTCTGGAGGATTGGATCAAATCAATCAAACACACCTCCAGATTGCCTATTGCTTATGGTTTGGGCTAAGGGTGGATTTCGCCCAAATATTCTTTGATGATCTGGTTGATCGTATAAAGGCGAAGGGGAGAAAGCCATTCGTGCCATATATTCGCTTTCTTTCCCTTATATTCAAAAATGCACTTGGAGAGGGTATGACTTTGAAACTACTCATTTTTCAATGAGTGAGTATATGAGAGACCTGGCAAATTTAAGGTCCAGAGATGGAGAGGTAGATATTCCTCCAGCAATGCTGACACTTCAAAGAATTGAAGAGAATGTGGCACCAGTAAGGGTACAAGTTGTTGATGTACCTACTGGTAGTGAAGATGTTCAGATTGTTGAAATGGTACAGCCAATAAGGCAAGTGGCTCCAGTGGAAAGTGTGCAACCAGAAACAGTAGAGCTCTCCAGACGACCAAGATCACATAGGCGCTAAAAAAAAAAAAAAAAAAAAAAAAAAAAAAAAAAAAAAAAAAAAAAAAAAAAAAAAAAAAAAAAAAAAAAAAAAAAAAAAAAAAAAAAAAAAAAAAAAAAAAAAAAAAAAAAAAAAAAAAAAAAAAAAAAAAAAAAAAAAAAAAAAAAAAAAAAAAAAAAAAAAAAAAAAAAAAAAAAAAAAAAAAAAAAAAAAAAAAAAAAAAAAAAAAAAAAAAAAAAAAAAAAAAAAAAAAAAAAAAAAAAAAAAAAAAAAAAAAAAAAAAAAAAAAAAAAAAAAAAAAAAAAAAAAAAAAAAAAAAAAAAAAAAAAAAAAAAAAAAAAAAAAAAAAAAAAAAAAAAAAAAAAAAAAAAAAAAAAAAAAAAAAAAAAAAAAAAAAAAAAAAAAAAAAAAAAAAAAAAAAAAAAAAAAAAAAAAAAAAAAAAAAAAAAAAAAAAAAAAAAAAAAAAAAAAAAAAAAAAAAAAAAAAAAAAAAAAAAAAAAAAAAAAAAAAAAAAAAAAAAAAAAAAAAAAAAAAAAAAAAAAAAAAAAAAAAAAAAAAAAAAAAAAAAAAAAAAAAAAAAAAAAAAAAAAAAAAAAAAAAAAAAAAAAAAAAAAAAAAAAAAAAAAAAAAAAAAAAAAAAAAAAAAAAAAAAAAAAAAAAAAAAAAAAAAAAAAAAAAAAAAAAAAAAAAAAAAAAAAAAAAAAAAAAAAAAAAAAAAAAAAAAAAAAAAAAAAAAAAAAAAAAAAAAAAAAAAAAAAAAAAAAAAAAAAAAAAAAAAAAAAAAAAAAAAAAAAAAAAAAAAAAAAAAAAAAAAAAAAAAAAAAAAAAAAAAAAAAAAAAAAAAAAAAAAAAAAAAAAAAAAAAAAAAAAAAAAAAAAAAAAAAAAAAAAAAAAAAAAAAAAAAAAAAAAAAAAAAAAAAAAAAAAAAAAAAAAAAAAAAAAAAAAAAAAAAAAAAAAAAAAAAAAAAAAAAAAAAAAAAAAAAAAAAAAAAAAAAAAAAAAAAAAAAAAAAAAAAAAAAAAAAAAAAAAAAAAAAAAAAAAAAAAAAAAAAAAAAAAAAAAAAAAAAAAAAAAAAAAAAAAAAAAAAAAAAAAAAAAAAAAAAAAAAAAAAAAAAAAAAAAAAAAAAAAAAAAAAAAAAAAAAAAAAAAAAAAAAAAAAAAAAAAAAAAAAAAAAAAAAAAAAAAACAGATTGAAACTTCACCAGAAATGCCACCTCCTCCACCAGAAACCGAAACACCTCAACCAGAAATACCACTTCCTACACCAGATATGCCACCACCACCACCACCATCAATCCCTCAATCAACTTCATACTTCACACCAACACAAACTCAATCATCACCAGTACCACCACCACCACCACCACCACTCCACCACCAACGATTACTCCACCACCACCACCACCACCACCACCTGATCCACCACCAAATCCACCCCCGGAACCACCACCAAGTCCACCTCCGGCACCACCACCACCACCAAATGCCACCACCACCACCACCACCACCACCACCACCACCACCACCACCAGAACCTTCAATACCACCACCACCACCACCATCAATCCCTCAATCAACTTCATACTTCACACCAACACAAACTCAATCACCAGTACACCCAACCGAACCAAGTGTGCCAGTCTCCAATATTGAAACTGAAGAGGACTGGGCACAAGTACCATTGATGACCAGAGTGACTTCTCACCTGGAACAACCCAGTGGTCTCTCCACTTCTTCTTCCACCGAGGTCCAAGGCCTTCTAAGTAGGGTGGCGGACCTGGAGAGATCACTCCAGTCATCCTCCCAGGTCATTTCTGACTTCAAATCAATGTTGTCAAATAATATAGCGTCAGAAATGAACCTTTTTGCTGGAAATGAAAAGATGGTGTTTGATAAGTTGGATGAACTGGTACTGGCCACGAATGTGAATTCTCAAAATATAAGGGTGGCAGTACAAGGGTTGGAAGGAAAAATTGTGAATTCTGTTGAGACTGCAGTGGAGAATAAGGTTGTACAACCACTGGCAGGTCTTAAAGATGAGGTTGAGAAGATTGTTACAAGAGTTGGTGCTCTGGAAAGCAGGCCTACATTTGACCAGACTGATCTGGTCAACACCCTCAGTGATGAAGTTGTTAGAAAGGTCAAGGGTGATATGCTGAAAGAGATATCTGATGAAATATCTGGATCAATCCTAAGATCATTTCAGGAGGTTATGTTGCCAGAAGTTGTAAAGATGGTTGAAGTTGAAGCTGCCCAAGGACTTGCCAGAATCAATTGAAAGTATTAAAAGGGAAGTCCAGGCACTCAAAACTGGTATGGCTGCTTCATTACCAGAACAAGGAAGAACCTTTGGTTCGCTTGATAGGCTGATGATGGAAGAGTTGTGGAATGATCTGAAGTCAAGGACTAGAGATCATTCCAAGGGGGAAAAACGTTCAGTTCCATCTGGTGAACAAGAAGGATTGATAAGGAGAAAGAGAAGTTGCTAGAGCAGTCGCTACTGAAAGCGTCGTGCAACAGAGACAAGTGACTGGTACTGATGCCAGTGCACGTATGGTTGAAAGAACACAAGAAGCTACTGGTACTGAAGCCAGTGAGCCCCAGTTCGAAAGCTTCCCAGACATACCTACCACACTAAAGGCTGTAAAAGGAAAAGAAAAGGTGGTGTCTGGTGAAGAACAAGAACAAGATGTTGAAGATGTTGATAATGAGACTTCCAGGAAGTTGCAACAACAGTGTATCATGATAGAAATCTTCAAGAATAATCAAAGAGATGAACTGCTGGCCCATCATAGGGATATGGCTACAATGGGTACTCTGGACTCCTACAACGCTGGCAGTTAGGCGTAAACATTGAAGTTTTTAAAAGGATGAAGGAGGATCCCAGAGTTTAACAATGTCTTGATGCACTGGACGATGTTCATATACGCTCATTCTATGCTGAAGAAGAGCAGGTATATGACTCGTTGATCTATGGTGTAACCATTCCAGAGTTGATCAGACAGAGAAAGGAGGAGCTGGTAAGCCTCCAGAAAAAGATCAGAAGAAATGCTGGTGCTCTAGAATTGGAATACAGAAAGAGGATAACTGGTCTGCCCAAGTTAACTGCCAAGCAACTGAAAGCTATCAAAGATGGTGATCTGAGCACCTTTATTCCTTTGGATACAACTCTGAAAATCAATAGACAAGAACACCAGTCCACTGAAGGACAGCAGAGTGGTGTATCCAGGGATACTGAAGAGATGATCCAGTTGGCAAAGCAAAGGGCTAAATATGATGAAATGATGACGTTCAGGGCCAATGCAAGAAGAATTATTAATGCTGAAATCACACTGGCTGAACATCATCAAGGTATGACCAGGTTTAATGTGAAGTTGACCAGGGAAGGTAACTTTACAGATGAGAGGAAGGATACTTCAGTCCAAGCATTTGGATGGACTGAACTAAAGGAGATTGGATTAACTTTCAAAGGCAAGACTGATCTCTCTCCAGACGTGAAAGCCTTTATGAAGAGAATTGAGAAAATCTGGAAGAAAATTCAACAGATGGAAGCTGTGTTGGGTCTGAGACCACCAGTGTCTGTTCCATCATCTCCATCTCCTAAGAGGAAGGCCACTGAAGATGCACCAGGGCATTCATCAAGAAGAAGGGCCTGAACTCTTACCACATTGTACTTGTTGTAATTATTTGTTTATGAAAGTTGTAATTATTTTCCTTTTTGATGAAAGTAATAATAGTTGCAAGTTTTTATATTTACAAGTAGAATGACCAGATTTAGTCTAAGTTAGAACTTAAAAGATGAAACTGAAAACACTCATGATCTATAAAGTGTTTTCCAGTAACTTAGATTAGACTTAAATCGACCAAGCGTTTTCCAGACATACAAATTTGTATATCTATAAGTCTGAAAAATACTTGCATTATTTCTAAACAAATAGGGGGAATTTGTTAGGTCCAGATTTATTCCAGACTTACTGGACTGGCTCCAGACTGGACTACTGGAACCTTATTTAGGTTTGTTAAGAAACTTGTTTTGCTGGTCTCGCTCCAGACCGACTACTGGAGCTCACTGAAGATCTGACCAGAAAACATGTTCTACTGGACCTACTCCAGACTTGGAATCTGGAGTTCCTCTGAAGATTTGTCCAGAAATAATTGAAGACTAGTGAGCATTTACTTGTACAGGTAATCTGGAGCATTCTCCAGATTAGCTCACTGAAGACTTCACCCCAGTCCAGATCTATTCTACTGAAGACATTCTGACTGAAGTCAAAGACTGAAGTCTGAAGAAAGAAGACTGACAAATGGCGGAGTCCACTGGAAGTCTTACCAGATCTGCATACTGGAGGATTGTTGGTGTTCTAGATCCTGCAAGTCTGAACACTAATATCGAGGATTGACTTTTGCCTTTAACACACTTTCCAAAGAACAATCCACTTGTTCTTTAACAAAAGTATACGTGTGTTAAGGTGGTTGGATAATAGGATACACGTGCACTTGATGTGACTTTATCCTTATTCTTATCTAATACATTTAATGTTCTTGTCGGATCATTAAATGTATGCCAACCATATTTGTACGGCACAAATTCACTGGTGAATTTGTTGCCTATAAATAATAAGTCATTCCTTGAACAAAAATACTTTTAAGCATTCCTTTTGCATATAAGTGAATTTGTCTAAATACTCTCGATCTTAAACAGGGATACTTCACAACTTTAAGTATCTCGATCCCAAAGAGTTATTTGACAAACATAGATCATATTGTAATCATAGGTTGTTAGGATACTCACTTAATTGTGTTATCTTGATTCCGCAACAACCTTGTATTTTATTTACACATCAAATAAATACCCATGAAACATACATAATGGTCCACTTTATTTGTTTATTGCTTTAAGTCTTGTATTACTTTGTTTATATATCTTGCATCTTTATTTACAAGTAATACTAGTCCATATCTAGTGATTATTAGACTTGTTGTATTTTACACTTTCTATTGGTTAACCATCTCGTTAATTAAGGGACTCACATTTGGTATCAGAGCAGAAGGCTAATCATTGCCTAGATCTGTTCTTGATGGCTAACCAAGAAAATACACAAGGTTTTAGTCTTGGTCCCGATCCTAATGTAAATATCATGATCAAAATGAACCACAAAATGTTAATAACACTAATCCTCCACCTCCTCCTCCTACTCCTGCTTCTCCACACGTGCATGTGCACTACTCGAATAATCCTGTTCCTAAATTCAGTGGGAACAGTGATGAATTTGGTACGTGGAAAGCTTAGGATGATTTTGCATGTCACTGGTATTGAGAGGAAATGATGAAGATCTTAAACGAAGGTCCATATGTACCTACATCACCTCTCAATCCACTTCTTGATCCTTCTGGATCTAGAAGGGGAAGGGAAAAGAGGGAGGAACATTGGTCAGAAGAGGAGGGGAGATTGGTGAATCTTGACACCCTCCTTAAAAACATGATCCTCGGGGCCGTTCCAGAAACCCTAATTCCCACACTAGTTCTTTTTCCTAGTGCCAAAACCATGTGGGATGAGCTACTTAACCAACATGAAGGAGGAGATGACACCATTGTCACCAGAAAGGTCTCCTTAAACAAGAGGTATGAGTCATTTTTTGCTCAACCTAACGAGTCTCTCACTGGTACTTACACCAGATTTATGAGTATCATAAACCAATTGAGAGGTCTTGGGGTTGAGAAGGACAAGGATATACTTCTGGAGAAATTTTGTGACATTCTGCCACCAAATGGTCTCACATGATACTTGTTTTACGACAAGGTAAAACTCTGCACACACACACTCTCTCAACTCTATATGGAGCCTTCAGGTACACTGAAAAAAAATCAAGCTCAGAGAGTGGTTGCAGAACAAGATGCTTTTAACCATGCCTCCAGTACTCCTAATGTGGTTAGTTATTCTGAACCACCAAGTACAGCACTGATATCTTCTGAGAATGTATTTTCTATGAAGAAGATGGTGTCTGAACTTATGGATTCTGGAGAGGCCAGTCAAATCTCTCCAGACTGTTGTGATGAAACTGAAGATGATGACCTTATTGCAATGATTGCTAAAACGTTTAACCGTTTCAAAGCAAGAGCAAATAAGCCATCTGGACAATTTGCATCCAGTTCTTCCACTGACAAGACCAATTTGACATGCTTTAAGTGTGGCAAAAAGGGTCATTTCATGAAAGAGTGCAGGTCCAACCAGTTTGCATCCAAGCCTGGTCCATTCTCTTCTTATAATAAGCCTGATGATAGCTATAAATTGAAATATAAAAAGCTTAAGGCCCAAATTGCTCTCATGGCACAAAAAATGGAAACAAATAATAAGTGCATGATTGCTACAACTGAAGAGAAGTGGGTTCCTTCTGATGACTCATCTGTTGATGAAGAAGAAGAAAGAGATTGCTGTTACATGGCTCTGGAAGTTGATGAGCACCTGGTGAAGGAAGATGTCACATCTGGACGATGGGTGGACATTGTTATTAAAAAGGTTAGTGATTATGATAATGAAACTGACCAAGAACTAAAATTGGACATTGCTGAAGCTTTAAATTCTGATTTAATTTTTGTAGAAACTGTTAGATCTGATTGTGTAAATGGTCTAGAAACAGATTCTTCTGAAATAAATGCTTTAAAATCAAAATTAAAAGAGCTTCAAGACATTGAACTGGCATTTCAAGCCCAGGTTCTGGTAACTGAACAATTGATTCAAGAAAAGCAAGATCTTGAGATCATTTTAGAGAAAGAAAAACTGGTAATAAAGTCATGGCTAGAAACTAAAAAGCCATTTGATGCTTCAGTTAAACAATTTCCTGCTCAAAAACGTGCATATTTAGATGGAAATACTAATGTTGCATCATTAATACCAGTAATCGATCGATTACCAGAGGTGTTAAGGCCCACAACTGTTTATGATATGCCTGAAACACCCAAGACCAATTTAGACCCAGTTCAATCCCCAGAGGTTAAGACTGGAGCTGTCCAGATGACTGCTCCAGTTAAAAAGGTGAAGCAGAATAGACCTTTACCTCAGACCAATCCCTTACCAAAGCCTTTGACTGGAAAGGCTAAGGTATCATCTGAAGAAAATATTTTGTCCAGGATAGAGAGCCAGATTCAAATTCTGACTCGTCAATCACAAAGTTTTAATGCAAGATTAAACTTTCTTGAGGGTACTTCATCTGGCCCTAGACAAAATACAAAACCTTTTTCAAAGAAAAACAAATTTATTTCTCCAGTTGAGAAAAATGAAAAGGTTTTAAAACCATCAACCCCAGTGGTCTTCTCTTCTAGACCACTATTGAACATAGTGAACTAGACCAGATTGCCCCAGGGACCTATAAGGGAGGGTCCAGTGAACCCATCAGTCGATGGGTTCCCAAATCTAACTGATCAATATCTGGTGTATGTGTAGGGCGATCGAAAGAAGCTTATCTGGTATCTTGACAGTGCAGCTGGCAGGACGATGACCGGATGTAAGACCCTACTGGAGGAGTTCACCATTTCTGATGGACCCTCCATCACATTTGGAAATGATGGTTGTGGGAAGACTGAGGGATATGGTGTTCTGAACAATGGACAAGTCAAGTTCAGACGAGTTGCATTTGTGAATGGTTTGAAATATAACTTGATCAGTGTAAGTCAACTGTGTGACGATGGCTATCAAGTCTTATTCAATGTTGCTCAGGGCATCGTATTCAACAAGGACTGGAAGGTAGTGTTGATTGCTCCCAGAAAAGGGAATGTGTACGTGATGGATATGGAAAGCTCTCCTTCAGAGCAGTGTTTCTATACTCAAGCTGATGAAGGGTATTTCTTAGGCTATTCAGCCATTCGCAAGGCCTTCAGAGTCTACAACAAGAGACTGGAGAAGGTCCATGAGTCAATTCATGTAACATTTGATGAATCAAATGCCTCAATCAACAAGAAGCTAGTCCCTGTCACTCCCCCAGTAACACCAATTGTCTTTTGTGAATCTGATCCTATAAACGACAAATTTGAAGATTCACCAGACACAGTTTCCAGTCATCCTGATCTGGAACCTGTTCAGAAAAAGAAACTCTCCAGTAATACTCCATTCTATCCCTCTATTATTTTCAAACTACCCTCTGAAATTAATATTGGTTCAGATGTGCGTACTACTCCCCCAGTATCAGTGTCAGTTGAGAATTTACCAGAAATGTCTTCTGGTGAAGAATTTCATACTGAACCAGTACTCCAGGAAATGCCTTCAAATGAAGAATTTCATGATGCAAATAATCAGAAATGTCTTCTTCAATGAAGAATTTCATACTGAACCAGTACTCCAGGAAATGCCTTCAAATGAAGAGTTTCATGATGAAATACTCCAGAAATGCCTTCAATGAAGAATTTCATACTGAACCAGTACTCCAGGAAATGCCTTCAAATGAAGAATTTCATACTGAAAGTACTCCAGAAATGCCTTCAATGAAGAATTTCATACTGAACCAGTACTCCAGGAAATGCCTTCAAATGAAGAATTTCATATGAAATACTCCAGAAATGTCTTCTGATGAAGAATTTCATACTGAACCAGTACTCCAGGAAATGCCTTCAAATGAAGAATTTCATGATGCAAATCGTGATTTAAATGACTCAGATGAAGATACTGAAGTAATTTGGCAAGACCCTCCTCCAGAATCAACTCCAGAGGAGACTCAACTGAATTCTTGCACTGATATTGTTGTCAGTAACAATTTCCTGCTCAAAAACGTGCATATTTAGATGGAAATACTAATGTTGCATCATTAATACCAGTAATCGATCGATTACCAGAGGTGTTAAGGCCCACAACTGTTTATGATATGCCTGAAACACCCAAGACCAATTTAGACCCAGTTCAATCCCCAGAGGTTAAGACTGGAGCTGTCCAGATGACTGCTCCAGTTAAAAAGGTGAAGCAGAATAGACCTTTACCTCAGACCAATCCCTTACCAAAGCCTTTGACTGGAAAGGCTAAGGTATCATCTGAAGAAAATATTTTGTCCAGGATAGAGAGCCAGATTCAAATTCTGACTCGTCAATCACAAAGTTTTAATGCAAGATTAAACTTTCTTGAGGGTACTTCATCTGGCCCTAGACAAAATACAAAACCTTTTTCAAAGAAAAACAAATTTATTTCTCCAGTTGAGAAAAATGAAAAGGTTTTAAAACCATCAACCCCAGTGGTCTTCTCTTCTAGACCACTATTGAACATAGTGAACTAGACCAGATTGCCCCAGGGACCTATAAGGGAGGGTCCAGTGAACCCATCAGTCGATGGGTTCCCAAATCTAACTGATCAATATCTGGTGTATGTGTAGGGCGATCGAAAGAAGCTTATCTGGTATCTTGACAGTGCAGCTGGCAGGACGATGACCGGATGTAAGACCCTACTGGAGGAGTTCACCATTTCTGATGGACCCTCCATCACATTTGGAAATGATGGTTGTGGGAAGACTGAGGGATATGGTGTTCTGAACAATGGACAAGTCAAGTTCAGACGAGTTGCATTTGTGAATGGTTTGAAATATAACTTGATCAGTGTAAGTCAACTGTGTGACGATGGCTATCAAGTCTTATTCAATGTTGCTCAGGGCATCGTATTCAACAAGGACTGGAAGGTAGTGTTGATTGCTCCCAGAAAAGGGAATGTGTACGTGATGGATATGGAAAGCTCTCCTTCAGAGCAGTGTTTCTATACTCAAGCTGATGAAGGGTATTTCTTAGGCTATTCAGCCATTCGCAAGGCCTTCAGAGTCTACAACAAGAGACTGGAGAAGGTCCATGAGTCAATTCATGTAACATTTGATGAATCAAATGCCTCAATCAACAAGAAGCTAGTCCCTGTCACTCCCCCAGTAACACCAATTGTCTTTTGTGAATCTGATCCTATAAACGACAAATTTGAAGATTCACCAGACACAGTTTCCAGTCATCCTGATCTGGAACCTGTTCAGAAAAAGAAACTCTCCAGTAATACTCCATTCTATCCCTCTATTATTTTCAAACTACCCTCTGAAATTAATATTGGTTCAGATGTGCGTACTACTCCCCCAGTATCAGTGTCAGTTGAGAATTTACCAGAAATGTCTTCTGGTGAAGAATTTCATACTGAACCAGTACTCCAGGAAATGCCTTCAAATGAAGAATTTCATACTGAACCAGTACTCCAGGAAATGCCTTCAAATGAAGAATTTCATGATGCAAATCGTGATTTAAATGACTCAGATGAAGATACTGAAGTAATTTGGCAAGACCCTCCTCCAGAATCAACTCCAGAGGAGACTCAACTGAATTCTTGCACTGATATTGTTGTCAGTAACAATCCTGGTCAGTACTCCAGATGGACAAAAGCTCACCCTATTGATCAGATCTTAGGTGACTCCAGTCGTGGTGTTCAGACCAGAAGAGCCTCCAGTAATCAATGCTTATACGTCAGTTTTCTATCTTTGATAGAACCTAAGAAGATTGACGAGGCTCTGGAAGATCCAAACTGGGTGACTGCTATGCAAGAAGAGCTTCACCAGTTTGAAAGGAACAAAGTATGGTATCTGGTTCCTTTCCCAGTTGGAAAGAAAGAACCAATTGGAACAAGATGGGTCTTCAGAAACAAAGTAGATGAAGATGGCCACGTAATAAGAAACAAGGCCAGACTGGTAGCACAAGGCTACTGCCAGTCAGATGTCGACTTTGATGAATCTTTTGCTCCAGTGGCTAGACTTGAAGCGATCAGAATTTTCTTAGCATTCGCTGCTAATCACCAGTTCAAGGTCTACCAGATGGACGTAAAGAGTGCTTTCTTGAATGGGAAGCTTGAAGAAGAAGTTTACGTCAGACAACCTCCAGGTTTCGTTGATGACAAGCATCCACATTGGGTATATCGTCTGGACAAAGCGCTATATGGCCTCAGACAAGCCCCACGTGCCTGGTATGATACTCTGACTAAACATTTGTTGAAAAATGGTTTTAAACGAGGTGCAATTGACAATACCTTGTTCATTCTTCATGAGAAAGGTAATCTGTTAATGGTACAAATTTATGTTGATGATATAATTTTTGGGTCTACTGATGAAAACATGTGCAAGAAATTTTCTAAAATCATGTCCACTGAATATGAAATGAGTTTGATGGGTGAATTAACATATTTTCTTGGACTCCAGATTAAGCAAAACAAAGATGGAATTTTTATTAATCAGGAAAAATATGTTAGAGATCTTTTAAAGAAATTCGATATGAATTCTTCACCATCTAAACCAACTCCAATTTCTGCACCACTGACACTGGACTCGGATCCAGATGGCAAACCAGTGAACACCACTGTCTTTAGAGGCATGGTTGGTTCACTGATGTATTTAACGGCCAGTAGACCAGATATTATGTTTTCAACATGTTTATGTGCCAGATATCAGTCTAATCCAAAGGAATCTCATATGCTCGCTGTAAAGCGCATACTGAAGTACCTTAAAGGTGCTCCCAGTCTAGGTCTTTGGTACCCCAAAGGCTCTGGAATGGATCTAATGGGTTATTCAGATTCAGATCATGCAGGTTGCAAGATAGATAGGAAATCCACAACTGGTGGATGTCATTTCCTAGGTGGCAAACTGGTCAGCTGGACCAGTAAGAAGCAAACTTCAGTTTCATTATCCACTGCTGAAGCTGAATATGTGTCTGCAGCCAGTTGTTGTGCTCAGATACTCTGGATGAAGAACCAGTTGCTTGATTATGGTATTAAATATTCAAAAAACTCCAATCTTTTGTGATAATACCAGTGCCATCGCTATCTCCAACAATCCAGTCATGCACTCCAGAACCAAACACATCGATCTAAGGTACCATTTCATTCGCGATCATATTATGAAAAACAACATTGAACTCCATTTTATTCCCACTGACAAACAACTCGCTGACATTTTTACTAAACCACTGGATGTAAAAACTTTTGAATATCTTGTTGGTGAGTTGGGAATGTTAAACCCTTAAATCTGGAACCTTGGTATTGAACGCCATTGTGTACTACTAAGGATCTTTGATTTAAAGATTCAAAAATTTATTTCTGGATCAACATTCCAGGGAAGACTTGAAAAATATTTTCTCTTAAAAATGTTTAAGTTCAAGGGGAATTAATTTTCTCACTGGACAAATTCTTCAGAAAATATTACTGGTGCTTTGTAAATATGTCCCTCTCACTGGTATGGACAGGTTGAAGTGCGTGTTTGAGTTGACTTATGTCTTCTTGTAAATGTGTCCCTCTCATTTGTCTGTATTAGTTGACGTGCAAGTTTAAGGTTTCCAGTCTTTCAAAATTGGTTGTTCACTGGTACTTTACTGGAGTGTCCCTCCAGTGTACCATCAGTACATGTTCACTGGACTAATCCACCAGTGATACTGGACGGTCCTGTCAACCTCCAGATGCACTGAAATATGTCATAATATTTTCAAATATTGGTTGTTCACTGGTACTTTACTGGAGTGTCCCTCCAGTGTACCATCAGTACATGTTCACTGGACTAATCCACCAGTGATACTGGACGGTCCTGTCAACCTCCAGATGCACTGAAATATGTCATAATATTTTCAAAATACTTGATCTTTGTATGTGCCACGTAAGCAAACCTTTTCAAAGATATTTATCTTATAAATCCTACGTGGCATGTAAGTTGTTCAAAACAATGATGGTCTTTTTACTTTGGGAAAACAAAAAGTACAAGTTGTTACTGTTTTGTGGGCTGTAAACCGTCATGCATTTATGTGTGATGTGATGTAATTAATGCGGATCTCAGAACACAATCAAAAATTGTATTTGATAATTTCAAATTAATCGTTTGAGTTCCACATTCTCAATTCTATATATACCCACTTTCACTTTCAATTTCATTTACTTCGAACATTTACTCCCAAATCTTCAAATTCCTTCATTCAATTCTTCATTCATTTTCCAATCATAATACTCGCATATTAACTTCAAATTCATTAAATTCTTCATAAACCTTAAATATTCATTCAATTTCATTTTCATCTTCTTCTATATATCAAATGGCTCCTAGACAATCAAATTCACCAAGAAATCTTCTATCCGCCGAATATGCTCCGTCGGCTGATGTAGTTAGAGCACGTCATATCAACCTTGAAGCTAGGGCTTTAAGGATGAATATGAATAACTGGATGGCAAAACTCACGCTATCCAGTGTCCATGATCCACAATCTATAATTGGGAGATTAAACACCTTTTTTCTCTCATGTCCACTATATGGTGCCCTAACTTTAAATCCAGAAAAGATGTATCACAATTATCTTTGTGAATTCTGGTATACAGCCGAATACGATGAGGAAAATTCCTGCATTGTTTACTCTCTTGAGCAAGGGACCAGACCTTTGTCTCTTTCAGTACATTCTCTCAGAATGGCTCTTCAGTTAAATTATCTGGATGAGAATGAGCTGGCAATGCCACTCCCTACTGGTATTAATTTCAGGGAGGTATGCAGATTAATGGGGCATACAGAGATAGTTGATGAAAATGGTCAGTTGTTGAGGAAAGGGACCATTTATATGAGCAGACTGACGGATTCGTGGAGATACTTCTTCACACACATCGTCGAGTGTCTTGGAGGCAGTTCTGGAGGATTGGATCAAATCAATCAAACACACCTCCAGATTGCCTATTGCTTATGGTTTGGGCTAAGGGTGGATTTCGCCCAAATATTCTTTGATGATCTGGTTGATCGTATAAAGGCGAAGGGGAGAAAGCCATTCGTGCCATATATTCGCTTTCTTTCCCTTATATTCAAAAATGCACTTGGAGAGGGGTATGACTTTGAAACTACTCATTTTTCAATGAGTGAGTATATGAGAGACCTGGCAAATTTAAGGTCCAGAGATGGAGAGGTAGATATTCCTCCAGCAATGCTGACACTTCAAAGAATTGAAGAGAATGTGGCACCAGTAAGGGTACAAGTTGTTGATGTACCTACTGGTAGTGAAGATGTTCAGATTGTTGAAATGGTACAGCCAATAAGGCAAGTGGCTCCAGTGGAAAGTGTGCAACCAGAAACAGTAGAGCTCTCCAGACGACCAAGATCACATAGGCGTCTAATGAGAGGTGGAGTCCAGGTAAACCCATTAACCCATCCTGGTGATATTATGAATATTGATGGGTCTCCCATCTTTGAAGAGGAAAATATTGATCCTTCTGTACAATCTGAACAGAGAGTGGACACTGAAGTCCAGGCTGTTGTACGAGAAGAGGATGTTGAAGTTGTTCAGACTGAAGAACAAGCTTCTGGTGAGCAAGAGGCTGAACTGGATTTAAATGTGGAAGCTGGTGAACAAGAAGGATTGATAAGGAGAAAGAGAGAAGTTGCTAGAGCAGTCGCTACTGAAAGCGTCGTGCAACAGAGACAAGTGACTGGTACTGATGCCAGTGCACGTATGGTTGAAAGAACACAAGAAGCTACTGGTACTGAAGCCAGTGAGCCCCAGTTCGAAAGCTTCCCAGACATACCTACCACACTGAAGGCTGTAAAAGGAAAAGAAAAGGTGGTGTCTGGTGAAGAACAAGAACAAGATGTTGAAGATGTTGATAATGAGACTTCCAGGAAGTGTGCAACCAGAAACAGTAGAGCTCTCCAGACGACCAAGATCACATAGGCGTCTAATGAGAGGTGGAGTCCAGGTAAACCCATTAACCCATCCTGGTGATATTATGAATATTGATGGGTCTCCCATCTTTGAAGAGGAAAATATTGATCCTTCTGTACAATCTGAACAGAGAGTGGACACTGAAGTCCAGGCTGTTGTACGAGAAGAGGATGTTGAAGTTGTTCAGACTGAAGAACAAGCTTCTGGTGAGCAAGAGGCTGAACTGGATTTAAATGTGGAAGCTGGTGAACAAGAAGGATTGATAAGGAGAAAGAGAGAAGTTGCTAGAGCAGTCGCTACTGAAAGCGTCGTGCAACAGAGACAAGTGACTGGTACTGATGCCAGTGCACGTATGGTTGAAAGAACACAAGAAGCTACTGGTACTGAAGCCAGTGAGCCCCAGTTCGAAAGCTTCCCAGACATACCTACCACACTAAAGGCTGTAAAAGGAAAAGAAAAGGTGGTGTCTGGTGAAGAACAAGAACAAGATGTTGAAATGGTACAGCCTATTCAACAAGTGGCTCCAGTTGGTGGACCAGAAACAGTAGAGCTCTCCAGACGACCAAGATCACATAGGCGTCTAATGAGAGGTGGAGTCCAGGTAAACCCATTAACCCATCCTGGTGATATTATGAATATTGATGGGTCTCCCATCTTTGAAGAGGAAAATATTGATCCTTCTGTACAATCTGAACAGAGAGTGGACACTGAAGTCCAGGCTGTTGTACGAGAAGAGGATGTTGAAGTTGTTCAGACTGAAGAACAAGCTTCTGGTGAGCAAGAGGCTGAACTGGATTTAAATGTGGAAGCTGGTGAACAAGAAGGATTGATAAGGAGAAAGAGAGAAGTTGCTAGAGCAGTCGCTACTGAAAGCGTCGTGCAACAGAGACAAGTGACTGGTACTGATGCCAGTGCACGTATGGTTGAAAGAACACAAGAAGCTACTGGTACTGAAGCCAGTGAGCCCCAGTTCGAAAGCTTCCCAGACATACCTACCACACTGAAGGCTGTAAAAGGAAAAGAAAAGGTGGTGTCTGGTGAAGAACAAGAACAAGATGTTGAAGATGTTGATAATGAGACTTCCAGGAAGTTGCAACAACAGTGTATCATGATAGAAATCTTCAAGAATAATCAAAGAGATGAACTGCTGGCCCATCATAGGGATATGGCTACAATGGGTACTCTGGACTCCTACAACGCTGGCAGGTTAGGCGTAAACATTGAAGTTTTTAAAAGGATGAAGGAGGATCCCAGAGTTCAACAATGTCTTGATGCACTGGACGATGTTCATATACGCTCATTTTATGCTGAAGAAGAGCAGGTATATGACTCGTTGATCTATGGTGTAACCATTCCAGAGTTGATCAGACAGAGAAAGGAGGAGCTGGTAAGCCTCCAGAAAAAGATCAGAAGAAATGCTGGTGCTCTGGAATTGGAATACAGAAAGAGGATAACTGGTCTGCCCAAGTTAACTGCCAAGCAACTGAAAGCTATCAAAGATGGTGATTTGTGAGTTGTAATTATTTGTTTATGAAAGTTGTAATTATTTTCCTTTTTGATGAAAGTAATAATAGTTGCAAGTTTTTATATTTACAAGTAGAATGACCAGATTTAGTCTTGTTGTAATTATTTGTTTATGAAAGTTGTAATTATTTTCTTTTTGATGAAAGTAATAATAGTTGCAAGTTTTTATATTTACAAGTAGAATACTTGTGTTGTAATTATTTGTTTATGAAAGTTGTAATTATTTTCCTTTTTGATGAAAGTAATAATAGTTGCAAGTTTTTATATTTACAAGTAGTAATTATTTGTTTATGAAAGTTGTAATTGTTTTCCTTTTTGATGAAAGTTGTAATTATTGTTTATGAAAGTTGTAATTGTTTTCCTTTTTGATGAAAGTTGTAATTATTTGTTTATGAAAGTTGTAATTGTTTTCCTTTTTGATGAAAGTTGTAATTATTTGTTTATGAAAGTTGTAATTGTTTTCCTTTTTGATGAAAGTTGTAATTATTTGTTTATGAAAGTTGTAATTGTTTTCCTTTTTGATGAAAGTTGTAATTATTTGTTTATGAAAGTTGTAATTGTTTCCTTTTTGATGAAAGTTGTAATTATGTTTATGAAAGTTGTAATTGTTTTCCTTTTTGATGAAAGTTGTAATTATTTGTTTATGAAAGTTGTAATTGTTTCCTTTTTGATGAAAGTTGTAATTAGTGATTTATGAAAGTTGTAATTGTTTTCCTTTTTGATGAAAGTTAATATTTGTTGAAGTTTTTATTTGTTATGAAAGTTGTAATTGTTTGTCTTGTTGTAATTATTTGTTTATGAAAGTTGTAATTATTTTCCTTTTTGATGAAAGTAATAATAGTTGCAAGTTTTTATATTTACAAGTAGAATGACCAGATTTAGTCTAAGTTAGAACTTATTTGTTTATGAAAGTTGTAATTATTTGTTTATGAAAGTTGTAATTATTTTCCTTTTTGATGAAAGTAATAATAGTTGCAAGTTTTTATATTTACAAGTAGAATGACCAGATTTGTTTATGAAGAAGGGCCTGAACTCTTATTTGTACTTGTTGTAATTATTTGTTTATGAAAGTTGTAATTATTTTCCTTTTTGATGAAAGTAATAATAGTTGCAAGTTTTTATATTTACAAGTAGAATGACAAGATTTAGTCTAAGTTAGATCTTATCATTGTACTTGTTGTAATTATTTGTTTATGAAAGTTGTAATTATTTTCCTTTTTGATGAAAGTAATAATAGTTGCAAGTTTTTATATTTACAAGTAGAATATTTGTCTTGTTGTAATTATTTGTTTATGAAAGTTGTAATTATTTTCCTTTTTGATGAAAGTAATAATAGTTGCAAGTTTTTATATTTACAAGTAGAATGACAAGATTTAGTCTAAGTTAGAACTTTAAAGATGAAACTTTTTACATTGTACTTGTTGTAATTATTTGTTTATGAAAGTTGTAATTATTTTCCTTTTTGATGAAAGTAATAATAGTTGCAAGTTTTTATATTTACAAGTAGAATGACCAGATTTAGTCTAAGAAAGTTGAACTTATTTGTTTATGAAAGTGAATTTGTTTATGAAAGTTGTAATTATTTGTTTATGAAAGTTGTAATTATTTGTTTATGAAAGTTGTAATTATTTGTTTATGAAAGTTGTAATTATTTGTTTATGAAAGTTGTAATTATTTGTTTATGAAAGTTGTAATTATCATTGTACTTATTGTAATTAGTTTGATTTATGAAAGTTGTAATTGTTTACTTGTTGTAATTATTTGTTTATGAAAGTTGTAATTATTTTCCTTTTTGATGAAAGTAATAATAGTTGCAAGTTTTTATATTTACAAGTAGAATGACCAGATTTAGTCTAAGTTTGAACTTAAAAGATGAAACTGAATTTGTTTATGAAAGTTGAATATTTGTTTATGAAAGTTGTAATTATTTGTTTATGAAAGTTGTAATTATTTGTTTATGAAAGTTGTAATTATTTGTTTATGAAAGTTGTAATTATTTGTTTATGAAAGTTGTAATTATTTGTTTATGAAAGTTGTAATTATTTGTTTATGAAAGTTGTAATTATTTGTTTATGAAAGTTGTAATTATTTGTTTATGAAAGTTGTAATTATTTGTTTATGAAAGTTGTAATTATTTGTTTATGAAAGTTGTAATTATTTGTTTATGAAAGTTGTAATTATTTGTTTATGAAAGTTGTAATTATCATTGTTTATTGTAATTAGTGATTTATGAAAGTTGTAATTGTTTTCCTTTTTGATGAAAGTTGTAATTATTTGTTTATGAAAGTTGTAATTATTTTCCTTTTTGATGAAAGTAATAATAGTTGCAAGTTTTTATATTTACAAGTAGAATGACCAGATTTAGTCTAAGTTAGAACTTATTTGTTTATGAAAGTTGTAATTATTTGTTTATGAAGAGGAATGAGAAAGGGCCTAACTCTTACTTGTACTTGTTGTAATTATTTGTTTATGAAAGTTGTAATTATTTTCCTTTTTGATGAAAGTAATAATAGTTGCAAGTTTTTATATTTACAAGTAGAATGACCAGATTTAGTCTAAGTTAGAACTTAAAAGATGAAACTGAAAACACTCATGATCTATAAAGTGTTTTCCAGTAACTTAGATTAGACTTAAATCGACCAAGTGTTTTCCAGACATAATTGAAGACTAGTGAGCATTTACTTGTACAGGTAATCTGGAGCATTCTCCAGATTAGCTCACTGAAGATCTGACCAGAAAACATATTCTACTGGACCTACTCCAGACTTGGAATCTGGAGTTCCTCTGAAGATTTGTCAAGAAATAATTGAAGACTAGTGAGCATTTACTTGTACAGGTAATCTGGAGCATTCTCCAGATTAGCTCACTGAAGATCTGACCAGAAAACATATTCTACTGGACCTACTCCAGACTTGGAATCTGGAGTTCCTCTGAAGATTTGTCAAGAAATAATTGAAGACTAGTGAGCATTTACTTGTACAGGTAATCTGGAGCATTCTCCAGATTAGCTCACTGAAGATCTGACCAGAAAACATATTCTACTGGACCTACTCCAGACTTGGAATCTGGAGTTCCTCTGAAGATTTGTCAAGAAATAATTGAAGACTAGTGAGCATTTACTTGTACAGGTAATCTGGAGCATTCTCCAGATTAGCTCACTGAAGATCTGACCAGAAAACATATTCTACTGGACCTACTCCAGACTTGGAATCTGGAGTTCCTCTGAAGATTTGTCAAGAAATAATTGAAGACTAGTGAGCATTTACTTGTACAGGTAATCTGGAGCATTCTCCAGATTAGCTCACTGAAGATCTGACCAGAAAACATATTCTACTGGACCTACTCCAGACTTGGAATCTGGAGTTCCTCTGAAGATTTGTCAAGAAATAATTGAAGACTAGTGAGCATTTACTTGTACAGGTAATCTGGAGCATTCTCCAGATTAGCTCACTGAAGATCTGACCAGAAAACATATTCTACTGGACCTACTCCAGACTTGGAATCTGGAGTTCCTCTGAAGATTTGTCAAGAAATAATTGAAGACTAGTGAGCATTTACTTGTACAGGTAATCTGGAGCATTCTCCAGATTAGCTCACTGAAGATCTGACCAGAAAACATATTCTACTGGACCTACTCCAGACTTGGAATCTGGAGTTCCTCTGAAGATTTGTCAAGAAATAATTGAAGACTAGTGAGCATTTACTTGTACAGGTAATCTGGAGCATTCTCCAGATTAGCTCACTGAAGATCTGACCAGAAAACATGTTCTACTGGACCTACTCCAGACTTGGAATCTGGAGTTCCTCTGAAGATTTGTCAAGAAATAATTGAAGACTAGTGAGCATTTACTTGTACAGGTAATCTGGAGCATTCTCCAGATTAGCTCACTGAAGATCTGACCAGAAAACATGTTCTACTGGACCTACTCCAGACTTGGAATCTGGAGTTCCTCTGAAGATTTGTCAAGAAATAATTGAAGACTAGTGAGCATTTACTTGTACAGGTAATCTGGAGCATTCTCCAGATTAGCTCACTGAAGATCTGACCAGAAAACATGTTCTACTGGACCTACTCCAGACTTGGAATCTGGAGTTCCTCTGAAGATTTGTCAAGAAATAATTGAAGACTAGTGAGCATTTACTTGTACAGGTAATCTGGAGCATTCTCCAGATTAGCTCACTGAAGATCTGACCAGAAAACATGTTCTACTGGACCTACTCCAGACTTGGAATCTGGAGTTCCTCTGAAGATTTGTCAAGAAATAATTGAAGACTAGTGAGCATTTACTTGTACAGGTAATCTGGAGCATTCTCCAGATTAGCTCACTGAAGATCTGACCAGAAAACATGTTCTACTGGACCTACTCCAGACTTGGAATCTGGAGTTCCTCTGAAGATTTGTCAAGAAATAATTGAAGACTAGTGAGCATTTACTTGTACAGGTAATCTGGAGCATTCTCCAGATTAGCTCACTGAAGATCTGACCAGAAAACATGTTCTACTGGACCTACTCCAGACTTGGAATCTGGAGTTCCTCTGAAGATTTGTCAAGAAATAATTGAAGACTAGTGAGCATTTACTTGTACAGGTAATCTGGAGCATTCTCCAGATTAGCTCACTGAAGATCTGACCAGAAAACATGTTCTACTGGACCTACTCCAGACTTGGAATCTGGAGTTCCTCTGAAGATTTGTCAAGAAATAATTGAAGACTAGTGAGCATTTACTTGTACAGGTAATCTGGAGCATTCTCCAGATTAGCTCACTGAAGATCTGACCAGAAAACATGTTCTACTGGACCTACTCCAGACTTGGAATCTGGAGTTCCTCTGAAGATTTGTCAAGAAATAATTGAAGACTAGTGAGCATTTACTTGTACAGGTAATCTGGAGCATTCTCCAGATTAGCTCACTGAAGATCTGACCAGAAAACATGTTCTACTGGACCTACTCCAGACTTGGAATCTGGAGTTCCTCTGAAGATTTGTCAAGAAATAATTGAAGACTAGTGAGCATTTACTTGTACAGGTAATCTGGAGCATTCTCCAGATTAGCTCACTGAAGATCTGACCAGAAAACATGTTCTACTGGACCTACTCCAGACTTGGAATCTGGAGTTCCTCTGAAGATTTGTCAAGAAATAATTGAAGACTAGTGAGCATTTACTTGTACAGGTAATCTGGAGCATTCTCCAGATTAGCTCACTGAAGACTTCACCCCAGTCCAGATCTATTCTACTGAAGACATTCTGACTGAAGTCAAAGACTGAAGTCTGAAGAAAGAAGACTGACAAATGGCGGAGTCCACTGGAAGTCTTACCAGATCTGCATACTGGAGGATTGTTGGTGTTCTAGATCCTGCAAGTCTGAACACTAATATCGAGGATTGACTTTAGCCTTTAACACACTTTCCAAAGAACAATCCACTTGTTCTTTAACAAAAGTATACGTGTGTTAAGGTGGTTGGATAATAGGATACACGTGCACTTGATGTGACTTTATCCTTATTCTTATCTAATACATTTAATGTTCTTGTCGGATCATTAAATGTATGCCAACCATATTTGTACGGCACAAATTCACTGGTGAATTTGTTGCCTATAAATACTAAGTCATTCCTTGAACAAAAATTCTTTTAAGCATTATTTTATGTGATTATTCAATATTAGCAAATACGTTACATTTTCGCAATTATTTTGACATCTCAGTATACTGACCCTTCAAGATCTTTAAGCACACAACCTCACGAACGAAAGTTTGGTTACATAATTAATCTAGGTCTTCAACATAGATTATCTTAGGTAAATTTTTGACCAAAACATTTTGGCGCCCACCGTGGGACAAGTGGTGCTTTTCTCAAATTTTTTCTTTAAAATTCGCGGTTACATTATCTTACAAAACTTTTTAAGAAAATGTCATTTCAATCCAGATCTTCTTCTTCTTTTTTATCATCTTCAATTTTAGGGACAGATGGCTCTCCTTTTCATATCCTATCATCTCATAAGGAAGATGGTGATTCGTCCAAGATATTGACATCCGGGTTAACTAAGTTGGATCCCATTGTTGATTCTAACCAAGATCTTGTTTCCTATGATTTTTCAACTTAAAGAACAGGATCTTAAGGCTCCGGATCATAAAGCTCCGGATTTTAAAGTTCCGGACCTTAAAGTTGCAGATCTTAAAGCTCAGGATCTTAAAGCTCAAGATCTTAAAGCTCATGATCTTAGAGCTCAAGAACTTAAAGCTCAAGATATTGACGCTAAGGATTTTGACATAACTATGGAATCTTCATACCAGAATCCAGGTCATAATATTTTTAACCCTTATTACTTTCTGGACACTAACAATATGCAGGATCATGGAATCAGTTCTGAAGAAGTTCCACCAAGAAGCTATATCTCCAGATTTGCTCCTCCGATATGTGATATGGAGATCCCCAAATATATTCAACTTCTCAACTTGAAGCTATATGATGGTACTAAAGGTCCTAAAGAGCATGTTGCCCGATTTAGGGAAAAGATAGAAAGATTTCCTATTCCCGCGCATTTGAGGGAAGGATACTTGTGCAAAGGTTTCGAATATACTCTTACGGGTTCCGCTTTGGAATGGCTGCTAAGTGTTCCTCCATACTTAATTACTTCATTCTCTCATATGATTAATCTGTTTTATAATCATTTTTATAGAAACTTAATTAAAAACCTTTATAAGATTACTCATGGTCCTAATGAATCTCTTTCGAGTTATCTTAGCAGGTTTCATCAAAAGTCTTTTCCTATCCTAGATCTTGAGATCACTTCGGCGGTACACGCTTTCCATTTGGGTTTGCGTAGTGATTCTCCACTCTATGATGATCTTTCAGAAAATCCATGTAGGAGCTTGTTGGAGGCAAGGATCCGAGGTTCAAGATATGCAGATGAGGAGGATAGGATGAGGATAAAGTCGCAATCTGCTTATGATCATCCCAATCGAAAATTGAAAACCTCATCTTCCAAATCTTTTAGGGCTAAACCCTATTCAAGATCTGACAACCACAGAGTCGATGGCGTGGATAAAAATAAGGATAATGAGGAATATCCTAGGATAAACGACTATGATTTTTCTGTTGACATTTCAAGTCTAATTTTTGCAATGTATCAACTTGGGAACAAAGTGAGATGGCCAAAATTGAAAAATAAAATTCATAAATGAAACGGAAGACCCGATTGGTGCGCTTTTCATGAGGATCCCTGTAACATCCCTGATTTTTACCGTTTGACTGTGCATGTAATTTGACTAACTATTTCAATAAACGAAAAACTTTGGACATAATTGTGTACAGTTATCTGTAATTTGGGCCAATTATAATGTCATATTTGGACTTCTAGAATTAGGCCCATATTAAAAGACTATGATATTGGCCCATACGTGTTATAGAAATTATATTATAGAAGATGATTGAGTAACTGTAGTAACAGAGAAAACGTATATACGAAACCTTAAGTATAATGTACGGTTTCAATAATGTACGGTTTAAACAGTGTCGGTGGCACAGTGTCGGTGGTTATCTAATAATTCCATTAATGGGACAAAGACCGACATAACTTTATGTAAAGGAGAATACTTGTGAAATCTCCGTTGTTTGTTATTGATCCTGAAGCTAATACCCTAACTGGATATATACCCCTTATTCAGTCATTTAATCATTCACTCGATCATTTAATCAATTATTCGTTCAATCATCCTCTCACTTCTCTCTCTAGGAAATGAACACACATACACACTCAAACTTCCTCTCCCTCTCTCACTAAAATTCTTCTTCATTTATTGTTGTTTAATCTAAATTTAAGTTAGATTAGTCATCATCATCTCACTTTCTTCATATCAAAGTTTAGAGCTTCAAGTGCAAGGATTTTCATATTATAGCTTAATTTCGGTTTTGTCAATCGGTGGAGCTTTTGGTAAGTTAATCCTACCTTAAAATCATTATTTTGTGTTAATAACCTTGTTCTTGGTCCATTTGTATAAGTCTTGGTTGAGTTTGAGTCCAAAAACACTCCTAGGTCAAGAATTAGAGTTATGTGTTCATGGGTTGGTTTTGATATGATTTGGAAGTGATTTTGAGGTTTTGGATTGAATTCATTATATGGGTTGGGTTTGATTATGTGTATATATGTATATTTAGGTCCAAAACGAGTTGGAAAGGTCCCTTGGTCGATTGTGGGTGTCAAAAATGAGTCTTGGAGGGTTTTTGGTCGTGTTTTGCTTGAAAGAACAAGCCTAGAGAAATCCTGGGTCAATTGAGGCGCAACTATGTAAGCTGAGGCGCAACAAAACTCGTCTGTTTTTTTGTTGCGGTGCAATGATAAGTTGCGGCGCAATTGGGGGTCTTAATCACTTAATTTTTTCCTAGCTTCGATTCTAGCATCCTAGGATCGTCCCGACCTTTCCGGAATGTACTCTTATGACCTTATTGGTGCCCTACACAAGACAAACCATTCGTTTAAAGTCGTGAGTCACTTTTGGAAACAAACTTGAGATTTTAACTCAAACTATATATCTATATACATATATCTTTTGATCCGAAAGTCCGTTTTTGACGTATGACCTATCGTTGGAAGCGTAAATGAGTCTACCTTCTAACGGTATAGGCCTCTGAGTCCAGAACATAGTTTGAACAAACAAATATTTTGTTTAAGCAACAGTGGTCAAGTTTCGACTAGTAATTATGAAACAAAACGTGACGATTCTACCTCGGTTGGATCAAAGCCTAATAAAATGGATATAATAAAGCTTTTATGATAAAAATAGGGCAATATTCATAGGACCTTACCTTTTGAGATGTTTTAGGATTAATGTGATACGTGTATGATAGGTTTTGGCTGTCGTGGACATTGATTCTACTTTCTTTCGACTTGGGATTTATTGCTCATTTCAGGTGAGTTTTGTAGCTCCCTACTCAATTGAGATTCGGGCTGAAAAGTGTACATATACGTGCTTGTTTACTTGCTTGGTTGATTTGATTTACGGTTTGTTGATTGTTTGATGAAATGCAATTGAATTATGGAACTGATTGATTGATGATTGATGGATAGTTTTGAGTTAGTGTTTAATGGTTTATGCATGTGATTGTGATATTGTAATTTATTTAGGATAGATGTACATACATGGAAGTCGGTTATGCCTTCAAAGGGTTTTAGATGTGGTGGGAAGGCTGCGGGTGACCCTATATATAAGCATCAAGGACTCGTTGAAAGTAGAATCCTCCTAAGTGTATGTGCGTATAGTCTTGTTTGGTTTGTTGGACATATGGACTTGATTATTGATGAAACGTACGCACCGCCAAACTATGGGAAATGTGAGCGGGAACGTTCGCACCCCTTTTGTATGGGAAACGTGTGCGAGGCCGTTCGCTCCCCGAGGAACGTAAACACACATATGCACTGATATGGTTATTGATGAGATGCAAGCACTCCCAAGCTATGGGAAACGTGAGCGGGAACGTACGCACCCCTTTTGTAAGGGAAACGTGTGCGCGGTCGTTCGCTCCCCGGGGGACTTGTACACTTTTGATGATTGTTGAGAGACACACGATATACACTCATGCATTGCTTGATCATGTCGCATGCACATATACTTTATGCATTCCTTATTGCTTCGCATACTCTTTGATGTTGATATTACTCGTGCATATTTGTGACACGCATCTCTCATTCTTGTTGATACATTATTGGATTGTTATGTGATGAGGTTTACTTTCAGTTACCAATCTTGGTTGATGTTGAGCCTTATAAAGGTTACGTATAAGCCATTACTTACCTTACTTACTTATCGTGATATTTGTCGATGGTTCCTTGTGAACCATTACTACGAACTCACCAACCTAGTGTTGACCTTGTTTAGTACACTTTTCAGGAAACCAGGTGAACCAAGGACGTGATGCTTGATTTATGTTGCTTTTGGAACCAGGGCTTGGACTTAGATGGATCAAGGATTCATTTGCCCAACTATTGCATCATGTTTATAATTTATTTCCATATTCTGAATTTGCTTGTAAAAGTGTGATGATTGTATGTTGTATTGTAAGGTGTGTATGTTCTTAATGTTAAATAAGTTGGATTCACTGAGTCCAACATGTTCATATAGTTTATGTTCTACGATAATTCCACTGTGTGCTATATAATTTCTGTAATACTTCGGGCCCAGCTCGGGGTGTTACAATCCCGGCCACATGACTAAAGATTGTCTTGCTTTAAGGAAAGAAGTAAGCATTCTCGTGAACAAAGGATACCTCAATAAGATCCTGAGTAAAAATTGTTTTGGCCAAAAAATACATAAGATAATCTATGTTGAAGACTTAGATCAATAATGTAACCAAACTTTTGTTCGTGAGGTTAAGGGCTTGTAAAATACGTTAAGATTCAAAGATGCGTAAAATAAATAATGTTTGTCAAAAATTATGTCGACTTGAATAAGAGAAGGGTGTCAAAGATATTCGCAAACTATTGAATAGAATATAATGATAAATGTAATAATAAGCAAGATCTAAGCTAATATTAGATATATAATGCGATAAAAGTAAAGATCAAATATATAATGCATAAAAGTAAAGAGTAAGGATCAAGAACACCGATATTTGTTGACGAGGAAAAACTTAATCCTTTGAGGATCGCCGGCATAAAAACCCCGGGAGGAACCAATCGTTCCTGCCTTTTTTATCTATTAATTATCGTAAAAATGTTTACGAGAGGTGGAATTTGGTTGATCGATCTTTCTAAGTGTGAGAACGGTGATGAGAATAAAGAGAGTAGTGTATGAATACAAGTGTGTTGTAAGCAATAAGTGAGCAGAAAATAAGATGCCTAATATCGATCAACCTCCTTCGTTTATATAGACTAAGGGTCTAACTAACTATCCGACTTTGTAGGGATCTTCCGAGTCTTCATAAATGAACGTTGGAGCATATCTTGACTGATATTGTGGCCGTTTGAAGATATTCTCCTCGTGTAGAAATCAACTTGAAGTCCGATTATGTTGGTAGACTTAGTCTTCTTTGCGTGTTGATGAGATAAAACATGCGTTGAATCCTTTTTATACTGTTAGAGGTATTCTTCGAAGCTTTATATCGAATATTCTGGAACCTGCATACTTATCTCACGTGGAAATAACCATAACACTTCGAATATATCATTAGCAATATATCAATAAGTAATCAGAATATTCTACCGTGTCAAGATCCTAAGTTGTCAAGATCTTGGACCTTTAAGATAATGAAGCTTGAAATTTCACCCATAACAATTGTCCCCAAAGTTATTTAAATAAAATCAATTTTGTTAAAATAACTTTGAATCTTCTAGAGTACGCTTTGACCAAAGTCAATAAGTAAATTTTGAAACCATATTAAAGATAAGACGCGTGGAACATGGAGAGCCAAGAGTTGTGATGCGATTAGTAACTTCTTGACGGTTCATTTCCACCTTTTCACCCCTCTATATAAGCTAATAGTTTCAGATCATAATATTTTTCTCTCTCGTTCGAATATCATAGAGGATCTTTAAAAATACATTCCTTTAAACATGTCTTCTCTAAAATCTTTGGGCGATTTTCTTCAAGAGGTAAACTTTAATCATTTATTTCTAACAATCTTGTTGTTATTTTTAATTTATTCTTATGTTGTTCTTTAGTCACTTACCGAACTTGACAAAAAGTACGCTGCCAAAGACAAGTTGAACGATGATATTATTCAAACTTTGGAGGGCTTGGTTAAATCTTATAAAGAATCCATCGAAATAGAGAAAGAAATGGGCTTAGAAATGAAAAAAAGTTTGGAAGCTAAGAACAAAGTTCTGAATAATGCCTTGAAAGAAAACTGTTGTGAACTAGGTGCTACACAAGAGATCCTCAACAACACCCAAGAAGAGTTGGAACGTCATAAGATTCTCTTCGAGAAACTCAAGAAAACTCATCCCGAAATCTATTGGGATGTTATTCTGTAGGGTGTTTACGACTTTATGGGCGATGAAGGATATGATGCAAAGGCCGGAACCCATATTTTTAGACTCTTTTGGTATTAGGAAATCGAATCGATAGGGGTTGTGTAATGTAGAATATCAATGTTCTTAGGAGTGGAGAGATCAATCTGGTATGATTGATCATGGTTGTAAAAACTGCTTTCGAGTGGTTTATTGTAAATATATTTTGAATGAAAAAGTATCTTTCGATCTTCTACACTTTGAGTGCGCAGATCAAAGTTGTTATTAAGGGCAAAAAAGGAATTTGGCTAATTACTCGTGTGACATCATGTGTCAGTTAATAATTACCCTTGACTTACTTAACTACATCAATAGTAACTAATCAAATCAAAGTAATAATTATAGGGTAAGATACATGCACCTTTTATACGCAATTAAGATCCACTTGGAGGTTATCATGCAAGGTCTTTAATTGTTGTCAGTCTCCATTCATTCCTGTAAATAAAATAGTATATGTGTGGGAGGCGTGATTAGCCTTTTCATGTGTAATGGGTGACATGGTTAGCCAATTTCGGGAGATCGATGGTAACACCGACAACCAATAGAATTAATTTCGACAACCTTGGAATTTAACCCTTCAGCTGTGAAATTAATTAACGTGCGACACGGGCGATTTTAAGAAAGGGTGAAGACCCTCAACCAAAAGTTGGCGTGAAAGCCAAAAGGTGAAGACCTTGTTCCACGTTGCTATGTATGATGTTGGACATCCTTTGAGATCTGTAAAGTAAAGTCTTAGAAACTGACGTTAGCCATTTGGCTAATGCCACTCCGACGCTCAAGTCAGTATCATTGCTTTGGAAAGTGAATAAGATAAATTAATCAAAAAGAAAATGAGAAGTCATACATGATTTTGTCAAAAGACAAAATTAATCATACATGATAAGTTTTGAGATGAATGGCATTCCAAGCTCTTGGAACTAATTTACCTTGTAAATCTTGAAGCCAATAAGATCCTTTGCCAACTTCAGCCTCGATCAAATAAGGACCTTCCCATTTTGGATTTAATTTACCATCTGGCTTGATTAAAGCTTTCTTTAATACCAAATCTCTAACTTGAAATCGTCTCAATCCTAAGTTCTTATTATAAGATTTAGTGATTCGTTGTTGATAGGCTGCTATCCTTATCTTAGTCCTTTCTCGTAATTCATCCACAGCTTCCAAATTTTCAAACATCAATTCCTTATTTTTTTCTCATAAGTTAATAAACTTACTCTAGCAATAGGTAGATCCATTTCAGTGGGTAACACTGCCTCTGCTCCAAAGACAAGTGAAAATGGAGTCTGTCCAGTAGCACTTTTGAAGTTGTTCGATCAGCCCACAAGACAAATGGCAATTCTTCAGCCCATTTTCCTTTGGCTTGTCCCAGTCTCTTCTTCAAATTATTCATAATGATTTTGTTGCTCGATTTCGCCTGACCATTAGCTTGTGGATGAACCGGGGTAGAAGTGATCATCTTGATGCCCCATCTATCACAAAAATTCGTGGTTTTCTTTCCAATAAACTGTGAACCATTATCACAAATTATTTCTGTCGGGACTCCAAATCTGGTCAGTATATTTCTCTTGATGAAGGATATGACATGAGATTCTTAAATCTTGTCATATGCTTCAGCTTCGATCCATTTCGAAAAGTAATCTGTCATTGCCAAAAAGTATTTCTTCCCGGCTGAAGACTCTGTCATTGGTCCCACGATGTCCATTCCCCATTTCATGAATGGACATGGTGATAAAACTGGATACATGGGTTCTGCCGGTTGATGGTGAATATTGTTGTGTCTTTGACAAGCATCACATTTCTTTGCATAATCTTCAGCATCTTATTTCATGGTAGGCCAATAATAACCTGTTCTTAAGATCTTCGAATATAGAGATCTTCCAGCTGTGTGATTTCCACATTCTCCTTCATGTATATCCTTGAGAACCTCATTGGTCTCAGGATTTTGTAAACATCTAAGATATGGTCCTGCAAGAGATTTACTATACAAAATACCATTTATCATAGAATAATGCGCAGTTTTCATGCGAAAGGCCTTTGGGTTTTCATCTTTAGGGATTGTCCCATTATTTAGATATTCTTTTATTGGTGTAATCCATGAATTTTGATTATCCTTAGAGTTTTCAATATCTGTATCTTGAATAGCCAAGATATTGGTAGATTCTTTTCCTATAGCAGGATATAAAACATGAATTATAGGTATACTAGTTTCCGATGACATTTTAAGTGTTGATCCTAGATTTGCTAAAGCATCAGCCTCAACATTTTCTTCTCTAGGTACTTGTTCTATATCAAATAAATCGAAATTCTCAGCTAGTTTTTTAACTATTTCTAGATATTGCATTAATTTTTCACCTTTCGCAGCATATGTTCCATTGAAGTGATTAGCTAATAGTAATGAATCTACATATACTTTAAGATTTCTAATGTTCATATCGTTAGCTAACTGCATACCAGAAATTAAAGCTTCATATTCTGCTTCATTATTAGTGGCTATAAAATGACAATTCACTGCTTGAGGTATGATATCCCCTGTGGCGATTTTAGTATGATACCTAATCCTATTCCTTTAACATTAGCTGCACCATCAGTGTACAAAATCCATTTTTCAGTAGCTTCTTCTAACATTTTGACCTCTAAATCTACTTCCGATTGCAAGTCAGTGCTAAAATCAGCCACAAAATCAGCTAAAGCTTCGGATTTTATAGCAGTCCTAGGTTCATAAATTAAATTAAAAGCACTTAATTTCACAGACCATTTAGCCATTCTACCAGATACTTCAGGTTTTCTAGGCACACATTTTATAGGGTAATTAGTCCTAACATGTATAGCATGCGTTTCGAAATAATGCCTAAGTTTAGTAGATGCCATGACTAATGCAAGTATAAGTTTTTCGAGATGAGAGTACCTGGTTTCAGCGTCAATTAAACTTTTACTTATATAGTAAACGGGGTTCTGTTGACCTTCTGATTCTCTTACTAAGACAGCACTCACTGCATTGGATGATACCGCCATGTAAAGATATAAAGGCTCACCATCCTCAGGCTTCATCAGCAACGGTGGAGTGGATAAATATTTCTTTAATTCCTGGAAAGCTGCTTCTTGCTTTTCTCCCCATTCAAACTTTTTATTCTTTTTTAAGATATCATAAAATTCCTTGCATCTATCAGAAGATCTTGATATAAACCTATTCAAGGCCGCCAATCTTCCGGTTAATCTCTGGATATCTTTAGCATTTGATGGAGACTTTAAGTTTAAGATGGCCTTGATCTGTTCCGGGCTAGCTTCTATTCCTCTCTTGGTAACCATATACCCTAGGAATTTTCCGGCTCCAACTCCAAAATTACATTTGGCAGGGTTCAGCTTCATATTGTATTTGTCCAGGATGTTGAAGGCCACTTCAAGATCCTTCAAGTGATCTTCAGCTCTCTTGGACTTGACTACCATGTCGTCGATATAGACTTCCATTGTATCCCCCAGTTGGTCTTTGAACATCATGTTGACTAGCCTTTGATATGTTGCACCTGCATTTTTAAGACCAAAAGGCATAGCAATATAACAATAAATACCTGTCGGGGTCATGAAGGCGGTAGCTTCTTGATCTTCAGGTTCCATCTGAATCTGCTGGAATCCAGAGGAAGCATCCATAAATATGAGCATCTCATGTCCAAAAGTTGCATCAACCATTGCATCAATATGTGGTAGCGGGAATGGATCTTTTGGGCAGGCTTTATTTAAATCGGTAAAGTCTACACATACTCTCCATTTTCCATTTTTCTTTTGAACTACCACCACATTCGCCAGCCATTCAGGAAATTTTACTTCGCTGATCATCTTAGCCCTTAATAATCTTTCAACATCTTCCTGAATAATAGCGTTTCTTTCAGGAGCGAATTTTCTCCTTTTTTGTTGAATCGGCTTGAAGCTCTTATCAATTCCAAGCTTGTGCGTAATAACATCTTTAGATATTCCAGTCATATCTTCTTGTTTCCAAGCGAAAGTCTTCATTCTAGTCTTCAAGAAATCGGTAAGTTTGATTTCCAAATCTCTTGAGATCTTTTTGCCTATTAGTACTTTAATATTAGGATCTTCAGGAACCAAAATAACTTCTTTGACATCTTGTTCTTCCGGTTCATCAGCCTCGAAGACCCTCTTCTGTAATTGCTATTGTGAAGTTGGCTTCGCAGCTGACTTCATGCTTGACGTGTAGCATTCTCTAGCCTCTTGTTGGTCTCCTTTAATAGTAACTACTCCCCAAGGTGTTGGTAATTTAACACATTGGTGGTAGGTTGAAGGAACTGCTTTCATTTCATGAATCCAAGGTCTCCCCAAGATTATGTTACATCCTGGTAAAGAATCAACAACACAAAATTTCTGCATCGAATTCATTCCTCCGACATATATTGGCAATTTGATTTCGCCAATAGTATATTTAGTTTCGCCACTAAATCCAATTAATGGAGAGGCTTTTCCGTTGATATCTTCTTCTGAAATATCCATCCTTTTTAGCGTTTCTAGCTTGATGATATTCACTGAGCTTCCATTATCTATTAAGATCCTGCGAACATAATGGTTAGCAATAAAAAGGGTAACTACCAAACCATCATGATGAGGTTCCAAGATATCATCAAAGTCTTCTTCAAAAGAAATGATGTCTGAATCAGAAATCAACGCTTTCTTCACGCTCCTTTCTCCTTTATCTCCCTTGCTTTGTTTTGCAAATCTTTTTGCTGCTGAATATGTTGTTCCGCATACTTCTGATCCTCCAGAGATAGTGTTGATCACTTTTGCATTTGCTGGTGGGGAATCTGCTTTTTGAGTTGATTTAGGTTTGGAAAAATCCAAATCTTCGACATCTTTGGCCTTCTTTCTTCCAAGTAATTCCGTTAAATATCCCTTAGCTAATAGGGTGGATATTTCTCTTCTTAACATCTTGCAATCTTCAGTGATATGCCCAAAATCTTCGTGGTAGGCACACCATTGACTAGGATCTTTCTTCTTGTAATATGAGTCATTCTTCTTTTGGGGCCATCTTACTTTGTCCCCAAGATCTCGCAGCGCCATTATAATGCCAGGTGTTCCTACAGAAAAACAATATGTTGACAGGGCAGGATATTCGACCCCATCATCTTCTTCGACAGCATTAACTTGATTATCTACATGTCTTGTGTAGGGTTTGTGTCTTGGCTTGAAAACTGGAGTCTCCGCTTTTCGATTTGGACGATCGTATGATAGAGCATCTAATTTTGAAGAAGTAAGCTCATTTTCTTCAAGCCTTATAAATCTTGCGGCCCTTGCTTTTGCTTCGTCTAAATTCCTGCATGGCGTCATTATAAGATCTTCCTGGAACTTGGACCCTTTATGAAGACCTCTCTGCAAAGCTTGTATAGCGGTTAACATATCTAATTTAGGAATATTAAGAGATTCTTTCGTAAATCTCGTCATAAAATCCCTAAGTCAATTTTTCAAAGGTTCTACTACATGAAAATTGACTATAAAATAAACCCGTTAAATCAGCAAAAGAATTAATAGATAAAGGAGGCAAACTCTGCAGCCATTTTAAGGCTGATCCTGAGAGTGTAGATCCAAAGCTTCTGCATAAGCAAGCTTCTTTTAGGTTGGATGGTATAGGCACCGTCTCCATCTTTTCCAAGTATAATGCGATATGCTCCTGTGGATCAGTAGTCCCATCATATGGCTTCATATTTGGAACTTGGAATTTCTTTGGGATTTCCACATTTGCGATCCTGTCACCATATCTATTGATAAGATAAGATGCAGGGTTCACTTCAGGAATTGGATTGCAAAATCCAGGAACACTTGATATCATATCTTTAAGCCTCTGGAATTCTCTTGCAATATAATCATTTGCTCGTTGTCCCTGCGATGGGTTAGTGAAAGCAAATGATCCAGGAAAATTATTAGAATTATGTAAACCTGCACCCATGGTGGCAGATGTTCCAGCAGCATGAGTGTTTTGCAAAATATTGCAATAACGTAGATTACTTGTTCTCTAGGTAATTGTTTTGGTCAAAAATTACCTAAGATAATCTACGTTGAAGACTTAGATCAATAATGTAACCAAACTTTCGTTCGTGAGGTTAAGGGCTTGTAAAATACGTTAAGATTCAAAGATGCGTAAAATAAATAATGTTTATTAAAGATTATATCGACTTGAACAAAAGAAGGGTGTCAAAGATATTCGCAAACTATTGAACAAAATATAATGATAAGTATAATAATAAGCAAGATCTAAGCTAATATTAGATATATAACGCGATAAAAGTAAAGATCAAATATATAATGCGTAAAAGTAAAGAGTAAGGATCAAGAACACTGATATTTGTTGACGAAGAAAATCCCTTAATCCTTTGAGGATCGCCAGCATAAAAACCCCGGGAGGAAACAATCGTTTCTGCCTTTGTTATCTTATTAATTATCGTAAAAATGTTTACAAGAGGTGGAATTTGGTTGATCGATCTTTCTACGTGTGAGAACGGTGATGAGAATAAAGAGAGTAGTGTATGAATACAAGTGTGTTGTAAGCAATAAGTGAGCAGAAAATAAGATGCCTAATATCGATCAACCTCCTTCGTTTATATAGACTAAGGGTCTAACTAACTATCCGACTTTGTAGGGATCTTCCGAGTCTTCATAAATGAACGTTGGAGCATATCTTGACTGATATTGTGGCCGTTTGAAGATATTCTCCTCGTGTAGAAATCAACTTGAAGTCCGATTATGTTGGTAGACTTAGTCTTCTTTGCGTGTTGATGAGATAAAACATGCGTTGAATCCTTTTTATACTGTTAGAGGTATTCTTCGAAGCTTTATATCGAATATTCTGGAACCTGCATACTTATCTCACGTGGAAATAACCATAACACTTCGAATATATCATTAGCAATATATCAATAAGTAATCATAATATTCTACCGTGTCAAGATCCTGAGTTGTCAAGATCTTGGACCTTTAAGATAATGAAGCTTGAAATTTCACCCATAACAATTGTCCCCAAAGTTATTTAAATAAAATCAGTTTTGTTAAAATAAATTTGAATCTTCTAGAGTACGCTTTGACCAAAGTCAATAAGTAAATTTTGAAACCATATTAAAGATAAGACGCGTGGAACATGGAGAGCCAAGAGTTGTGATGCGATTAGTAACTTCTTGACGGTTCATTTCCACCTTTTCACCCCTCTATATAAGCAAATAGTTTCAGATTTGAAAATCATAAAAGTTTTATATGTTCAAATTTTTTTCCTAATTTCCATAAATTCTCACAACATAAACATGTCAGAAGTCACAAGCGGCGAGTCTCATCTCCAAATCCATGATCCTCCGAGAGTAAACTGGGGTATCAAGAAATCCGAGAGGAGACTCCTTTACGTATGACGAAAATTTATTAAAAATTTATTTAGCTTTTTCAAAAACTAACTCTCTTCTTTTTCTGCAGTGTTTTTCTTAGATGCGATATGCGCATATGGAAGTTGCCAGGATAAAAGATGAAGAGTTAAAGAGTCAAAATCAATTTATTCTCTCGCTCTTGGATGAAAGGAAAGCGCAGGCATCCAGGATAAAGAAGTTGGAGGAAGAGTTGGCTAAGACCAAAGAAGAACTTCAAGCGGCGAGAGTAGACTTAATCTACTTGCAAGTCGCCAAAAAATTGAAGCCTACTGTCTCCGATTAGAAACTTTTTATGGGCGATGAAGGATATGATGCAAAGGCCGGAGCCCATATTTTTAGACTCTTTTGGTATTAGGAAATCGAATCGATAGGGGTTGTGTAATGTAGAATATCAATGTTCCTAGGAGGGGAGAATATATTAGCATGCATCTGTATCTATATCTATATACGAATATATATATACATTGTTATTGATTTTTTTTTTAATTTGATAGGTCATGTTATTCTATACTTTATTTATTATCAGATATATTATAATATGTGTGTGCATATTATATTTTTAATTAGTTGAAAATAATTAATTGAGATGGTGTTTGGGTTGCTTAACGGTTAGAAAAAATGTGAGTGAGTTATTGATTATATAAAATAAACTTAATAATGAGAATTGATGATCATGGTAGTTTTGAAATGCTTTTAGTTTGATGGAGTCTATATATATGCCAACACACCAAATCTTTCCGCACCACGACCCTGCAATGTCTATAGCATCTCAGTCTTGAAAAAACTAACCACATCAACGGAAAAAGTAGCAGAAGTTGCCGGAAAGTATAATGAACATGTGTTTTTGGACCAGTTCCTGTTTAATAGACAAACTAAACATCTACTCGGTATAATTTAACTTTTCAACAAAACCAACCAATTCAATCATGAAAAAACTTCCCTTCATCCCCAACATCCAACGAACGGGATTTAAGCCCTCGTAAACCTATAATGAATAACAAACTACATTAAAAGAGATAAATAAAAAAAATAACATAATAATTGCTTACAATTAAAGTTGTAAGATATTATGGACAACTATACGAATATATCCATTTTTAAATCTTTATTGAAATTATAATCCTAATATTTATATATATATAGAAAAAATGGTAAATGGGTGGGAACCACTTAGTCCCATGTACCATATTGGTACCATGCCTCACTACCGCATAGAGACATCCCGTTGACTCCCCAGGGCGTAGGTGGGAATAACGAATAATTGGGTTGCGCCAAGATTCGAACCCGCGCCATACAGACTCCTAGTACCCTTGTGAAGGGGGCGGTGGCCACTGGGCTACTAACCCAGTGGTTATATCATATGAAGGTATAATATTAAACTATATAATATATTTTAAAATATATAAATTGTGTTGCTTGATTTCCGTGCTACCCTCTTTTTCTTTAACTTTAGTCCTTATCGTTAAAAACTTTGCAATAACGGTCCCATCAGCTAACGATCGTTAAGTTCTATTGCTCTCTTTTTCTTCAACTTTAGTTCCTGCCGTTAAAATTTTGCAATAATGGTCCCATCAGCTAATGATCGTTAATTCTATTAAGGTGTTTAACGGAAGTTACAAAAAATGTTGCAAATTAGGTCCTGTTTCTAAGAGGTTAGCTCCTCAAGTTTTTATTTTTTATTTTTTCTAAAATGATTTATATGGTACTTTCATTTCTTTTTGTATTTTCATATAATACTTTTAGTATGTTTTCATCACTTTTTTTTCACGTTTTGTCACATTTTTTTCAATTAAATAATATATAGTTGATACATTATTAACATTCATTTTTCTCCCCTTCAACTATTCAATGACTAATATAACTTATGTTTGTACACGGCAACACATTTTCGAACACACATTTAGATACGAAAAAACGAATATATCTTCCGCCTGTATAGACTTTTTGAAAGCAACGTTATGTCTCCCGGGGCAACGCCCGAGTTACATAACTTGTTATAATCCTAAATTTGATCTTACGTGGGGATATATTTTAAACCGCAGTATTACAAATTTAATTTAATAATATAAAAAATAGAGGATTAATTAGGATGGAGAATTAGACTCAAGGAGGGGGATTAGGGGTGCCAAGTGTACCCCCAACCTCCTCTTTTAGTTATATTATTATTTTATCACAATAGCGGAAGTATTACATTTTAGTTAACTGTATTCTCGAGTTTTTTCTAAAGGATAAGAAAGGGGAAGATTGGATAAGGAAAGAAAAGAAAAAAATTATGTATCAAAAAAGTCATTCTTGAGTTAGATGGAAAACTAATGAAAAGAAAAAAAAAATATAAAGTTAATAGTATTCTTGAGTTAAAAAGAAAAAAAAAAGGAAAAAAAGTTATAACTTTACAATTATGTCCTTTCATCCTTAAGGTTGTCATTAGTTAATGAGAGTAAATTGGTAATTAGACACATAAGATAAAAGTTTTCCATACAAATCATCCCAAAAATGGAAGGAAAGTTTTTACATCAAAAACACTTATGTTTTTCTTTTCTTTCCCTTTTTTTTTTTTTAAAATGAAAGAGTTTTCTAATTTTTTCTTTTCTTATTCTTTAAAAAAAAACTCAAAGAATGGAGCCTTAAGGGATCGGGCTGAGGTTCGGATAGTAACACGTAAGCAACCATCTACACCAGAGACCTGAATTTCGATTTCGATTTGATCCAATCCAATTAATAATTCAAAAAAGACCCCTCATATAATAATTTATTTTTTGTTTCAATCTCGGACCCCCTCATCATCTTCATCACCATCCGGATCTCTCCCATAATTAGGGTTTTTTTCTCCATCTAAAAATCACATATAAATATATATATTTCAAATTTTAATCAATTAAAAAAGTAGAAAGATGTACGGATTCGAAGCAATGACGTTTAACATCCATGGCGGATACCTTGAAGCGATCGTAAGGGGACACAGATCTGGATTGCTGACCGCTGCTGATTACAATAATCTCTGCCAGTGTGAATCTCTTGATGATATCAAGATGCATCTTTCCGCCACCGAATACGGTCCTTATCTTCAAAACGGTATATATACATATCTATATCTATATATGTTATTACTTCATTTTTTATTCAGATTTTAATGTTTGATATTACTGATTTAGTATACAAGTTACCTCTCACTGTACTAGTATTATAATTGATCATGTATGTATTTGATATTGAGCTAATGCTAAGATCAGATTGCCGGTTTTTATATTTCGGAACGATAAATGATATGATTGTTTGATTAGTGAGTCGAGACGCGGTTTACACTGTAGAGAGTGAAGCTTTTTTTGTTAAATTAAATGGTTATTGATAAGGAAGCTGATGAGAATAAGTTTATGCGTGTTGAATTGGACTGGATCAGGAGAATTAGGCGTACATCTACTTTGATCGGTTCACTTATTAAAATGAAAGGAATTCATTGCTAGTTTGAGATGTAAATCACTACTACGGCACCCATGTTGATATATGTTTTTCATCAGAAAAACTCACATTTGTTCGGTTGGATACATTATGGTTGTCATTTGTGAAATGTCACACTAACTGTGTGCTGGTTAGCTCTCATTTGGTTTTGCCATTTTTTTGTAGATGGACAAATATAGAATGTGCAATCGCTTTTTTGAGTTTTGTTTAATTCCTTAGACATACAAGAATGAGATCTTTATAGGATTCAGAGCCCTTTTCTTTTATTAGTCATTAAGTGCTGAGTGTATTAAGTGGCTGAATGTATAAATAATATCTGTATGTATTAACTAAAATAAAGGTAATTGACGGTTATATTTGTTTATTAAGTCATAAAAGAAAATGAAATTTGACTGAATGATTAAGTTCTTAATTATTAAGTTTATTAAGTAAGTTGGAAACAAGGCCTTAAGCTCTTAAGGCCGTTTAACTAGTGTATGAAGAACATTTATTTTAATTATTTAGGATAAAACCGAAATGGAAATACTTGTTTGATCAAGGTGGATGGAGCACTTTCTATATTTCTTTTTGTCCCCGGTCGTCATGTTTGTGGTGATTTTATTTTGCAGAGCCTTCACCATTGCATACAACTACGATTGTCGAGAAATGCACTCTTAAGTTGGTTGATGAGTATAAGCATATGTTATGTCAAGCTACCGAGCCTCTTTCAACCTTCCTAGAGTACATAACGTACGGTGATTTTCTTATACTTCTAAATATGCACTTTTCTCATAACTACTGTGTCTCTGTATGTATGTTAACTTTACTCGTCTAAAATTGATCGTATGTTATAATTGCATGTTACGTTAAATACAATGTTTTTGCATAATTTTTTTTTCCAATCATGTTAGGACTTAGGGGTAGACTTGGTAGATAGTGAGATTGTATTACCAATACACCTATATTGATTCAAGTATAAGGCTACTGGATACTATGTAACTTTTTAACTGAGATGAAAATTGGTTAATTGGAATGAAGATTTTGTTTGTGACATTACTTTGATTCTTAATTCTTCATCTGAACATTCTTTTATTACCAACAAAAGGAAGCATGTAAATTCATTGAGATTTTTTGTAATTTTGGAGGCAGTCTCCTACTCGTGGATTTTTACATCCTTTTAAGTTGTTCCAACTTCCTTTTTCTAGTGAAAGCTTTTAGTTGTTGACATCTCGTTGCATGTATCAACCATATAGAGACACTAGTTATATGCATTACAAAGTTATGCCACCAGGGAGGAAATGAGTATTAGATTGGCTTACCAACAGCTCAAGGAAGGTATATAGATTTAGTTGGTGATCAACCGTTATGCGTTTTTTAATAGTAGTGGAGCTATAATAACATCTCTACTCTTTATTCACATGTGAGTAACATAGTGATCAGAATGTACAGTTTATCAGGAATGATGCTTTTGGCTTCACTTTTATAACTTTTAATCTAGATTTCAACTAGCAAAAGAAAGATAATTAATATAAATCGACAGTGAGTGACCTAATTTATTTGTTTCCCTCTCAGATATGGTCACATGATCGACAATGTTGTCCTAATTGTTACTGGAACGTTGCATGAGAGAGATGTTCAGGAACTGTTAGAGAAATGCCATCCTTTGGGAATGTTTGACAGGTAATTTGTCTTGAAACATATTATAAATTCTGCTGCTAATGCTGTTGGGTAATTATGTCTCTGTTTTTCCAGCATTGCTACCCTGGCAGTTGCTCAGAATATGCGCGAGCTTTATAGACTGGTTCTTGTGGATACACCACTTGCTCCATACTTTTCCGAGTGCATCACATCAGAGGTACATGCATGTTTAACATTAGCCTATTGCAAAGCATGACAAAGGAATTCAGTTTATTCTTTCTTTAAGCTATGGTTGTAAGTTGTTCTGATCTTTTTCTGAAGAAAATTTATACTTTTAGTCCATCAATCTGTGAATTATGACTGCCATGCTACATAGACAACATTTTAGGCATAGTTGTTACTTGTTAGTATACCCTTCTATTTTTGCTCTCCTAACATTTAACAAACAATTTGCGGATGATTGTAAATTTGTAACTGGCCGAGTGCAAAAGCACCCATTCAGTCTTTATCGTTTATCATGCCGGTATGGCTTGATTAAAGCTAATTTAATTTTCTTTTAAAACAAACTGACACTTTGTATTTTTTTGTAGGATTTGGATGATATGAACATTGAGATAATGAGAAATACTTTGTACAAGGCATATCTTGAGGATTTCTACCGCTTTTGCCAGGTAAAAATTGTTGCTTGAAGTATTTTGATGTGCATTAACCCTGAGAGTGATTATGTGATATTGGTTAAAACAAAACCAGATAATAAGCTATAATAAATGGGTCCGTAGGAGATAATGTTTGTATGTGCTTCTGTTAGAGTTGTACTAATCAAATATGGAACTAATTAATTAAACAAACAAAAATGGCATTACGCCATTACGGTTTAAAGTGAGGAGCATCTTTTGAAAATTTTATAGAAGCCTTTTGTATCAGGTTAAAAGAAAAACGGTAGTTAGGTAACTCTGTATTATACTTTGTCTATTATTTTTGTTGCAGCTGGCATGAAACTAATTATCCAAAAACTGGTTGCTTGGGGCTCCTAAAATAATCAGAAATAAAATCAGATTTTTTATATTGAAACATTATTGAATACTATATATACCAGATAACAAGTCCAAAGACATCCGAATTTGCAAATATATTTTCTGTATCTCTGTCCTAACTTGATTTCACAAATAGAAACTTGGTGGCGCGACTGCTGAAATCATGTCTGATCTTCTAGCATTTGAGGCTGACAGGAGAGCTGTTAATATCACCATAAATAGGTGCTGCTAGACATGTGAAATCTTGTTATTGTTATATGGATAATGTTCAAGCTTTTAATGTGAACTTGCTAATCTTCCGTCACATTGTTTCCGTATGCAGCATTGGAACAGAGCTTACCCGAGATGATCGTAGGAAGCTGTATTCTAGCTTTGGCTTACTGTAAGTTAAAGAACATCTTCATTCATGTGGTAAACTGAGAGTATCTTTCTCATGCACTTATATGTTTGCTTCCGTGTTCGCTTGATATAGATACCCGTACGGCCATGAGGAACTTGCTGTTTGTGAGGACATAGATCAGGTATGCCTTTTTTCTAGAAGTGTATCAAAGTTTTGGAGTTTTATATGTACTCTTTTGTAGAAAGGTAGGCAGCAGAGTCTCATTAAGTTTCTGTGTTCTATGAATCGCAACTGTAGGTTCGTGGTGTGATGGAGAAATACCCTCCTTATCAACCAATATTCTCAAAGTTGTCTTACGGAGAGAGCCAGATGCTTGACAAGGCATTCTATGAAGAGGAAGTAAAGCGACTCTGCCTATCTTTTGAGCAGCAGGTTTGTGCTTAAGTTTGTTTTACAGTTGCCTTATTAAAGTTTTTTGTTGTGGAAGTCAAATTAGTCTTTACAAATACTCTGTTTGAGGTTGAATTGCTGAAACTTTGTATGCATCTGCAGTTCCACTATGGTGTATTCTTCGCATACATGCGGCTGAGGGAGCAGGAGATCAGGAACTTGATGTGGATATCAGAGTGTGTGGCACAGAACCAGAAATCCAGGGTTCATGACAGTGTCGTGTTCATATTCTAGCTGGGAACAGGTGCAATATTTATATGTATATTCATATACTGCTATTCAATCGCTTGGCCCCTCCAGAGTGCATGCAGATTGTCTCAAAATAAGGTTCTTGTGTATGTTAAATTTTTGTTGTTCAGGAGAGTTCATGTACTTACTCGTCATAAATTGCTTTACTAAACAGTGACTTGGCATTATAATTCAGTTTGGTATGTGTTCTGAATTTATTCATTCTGTTGCAAGGATAGCGTTGCCATTTGTAATTTTGTATAATTTTTCTCTAGGACCACCACGAATTGTGCTATTGCTGCTATTATCTTCCCATTTTTTGCATTCATATGCAATCTAGCCCACAGCCCTATCTATGTGTTCCAGAAGCCACCGGAGGGGTGATGGCTGGGTCGGGTGGGTTGTGCAGTAGGTTAAAGTATGCCTTTCTATGGGGTTCTTTTTGGGTTGCCTAAAATAGTTTTTCCGAGTTTATTTGGTATTTTTCATTAATGGGGTTATTGTCAAGTATGATCAAATATTATATTATTGCGATTATAATGAGGTTTTATGTTTTAAAAAGAAATGTCTGGTGACTTTTGACCCTTAATGTTTGGATAATTTGATGTGGTGTTTCCTTTATCCATTTGTTCCCATTGCGATTAAACAGTTTGAATCAACCCATTTGTAAGTAGTGCGTCAATGTTATTCTACAATGATTATTGAATGAATAATCTAACACCACAAGGAGATGTTAGGGTCTAGTACTTAATGGCATTTGTGACAGAGGATTTTACATGATTACCATCTTACTGCCACTAGAGTTATGATCCTTAATCTATGCCTAGTTAGGCGATGGCCATTCGTTTAGATGGAGCCTTTGGCTGCCAAGTAGCAATTAGTGACAACGACATTAGAAACTTTGTTTTATCCTTTGGCTGCCAAGTAGCAATTAGTACCTATAATGCTATAATGATCTATTTAGTGCTGATGGTTTTCATTACGCCTAGCGTTTGCTCAATGGTTGAAATCGTTATATCAAATTTTAATTGGATTTGATTGGCATAAACACCTGCTAGGATTACTTTAACCTCTCTTGATACTGAATATATGCACCTCATGTTCTTGTATTATGCGTGGTTAGATAATGTGTCGTAATGTTGGTATCTTTATTGGAACGGCAAATCAGTAGACAATACTGTATTTTGATCTGAAAATTTGAACTGACACAATAATTGATTTGAAACTGAAATACTATAATATTTACTGATATGAATGAAAACATAAGAGGGGCAGAAATGAGAAACACATTGGAATAACTATACGCACAAAAATCTACATAATTTTTTCAGTTGATTCCTAAACAGCAAAAGGAAACAAACATCTATATATACATCAGTGCTACAATCTAATAAGCCATCCAAAATTCTCCGGCCAACATGTCAGCAGCACAGAGCTTAACAAGGTAATCCTACTCTGCATCCAAGGGCAGCACCCGCAAAACTTGTCAGGTCGTGAACCCTATGAGCTGGTTCAGCTTTTAACAATGGGTAGCCCTTATATTGCGCTGCCCAGTTTGGGTTTCCCGAATTAACAAAGAATGCTCCATTTAGCATCAGATCTCCCTCTGATCTCCATGTCCACTTGATCCATTCTTCTTTTTTAGCTTGATTTCTGTGAGTCACCTCCTTGGCTGCACCGTGTTCTGCTTTGTAACGGTTCCCCTGGCTTATGATGGTGGCACCTTGTGCACCTCCGATCGCATAACTCTTCCACATTGTATAATCGTTGTTTACAACATGAACAAATCCCCATCGAACTGCAGGTAATCTCTGTGTAAGTCCTTTCCCAAAGTGGTTATAAGCGAGTGTAACTCTCATATTTTCATCTGGAGTCTCGTCGCTTGCACCAAATAGCAAAGCCTGAAAATCAAAATCGAAATCAGTTTCATGAATCAGATGTAGATTAGGAGTTACAACTTAATCAAATGTACCCATTTATGCAACATGTTTTGTTTGTACGGTGTTGCAGCTGCACGGATCATTTTTCCATGTTTTATATAATACTTTGTTACTTGTTATCATCGGTTAGGATTTGTTTGTTTACCTTATCGTGTCTGACAAAATGGTTATTAGAGACAGTGATGTCGGTGGAACGAGCAACAATGTCAATAAGGCCGTCATATGAGCCAATGAAGGAGCAGTGATCGATCCATATGTCAGTGGATCCGAATATACAAATTGCATCTCCATCGCTTGCCCCTCTGATTCCAACGTGATCAGGAGTTGATCTTATCATGCCGCCGCTAGCTGGTGTGATATCATACAAATGGATGTTGAAAATGATGACGTTTCTAATGTTTTGCAACATAATTCCAGCACCACCAAAGATGTGAATGTGAAATCCACGTCCGTCAACAGTCTTATCGCTAGTAAAAATGAGCTCTTGGCGAAGCTTGATGTTCATGTGGCGATTGAATATGATCCAAAGCGGTCCAGGTTGGAGAACAGCATGCCGTAGGGTGCCTGGTTTAGGGTTGACCATGTCATTGTCTTGTGCACTAGTAACGACGTAGAATTTGCCACCTTTTCCGCCTTTGGCATTGTGACCAAACCCTTGAGCACAATCTGCTATCCTCTGACGGTTGTCTGCCCATTTAGGGTCACATCGCCAACATTTGTCAATTAAGTTATGGGCTACACATGGTCCGTTGTGTCTCTTATGCCTCGTTAAAACCCTCCTGTTGCTTATCGTATCACTACAAATCATAAAAGTCCGTTTTAAAAACACACATTGTTTTATACATACATGTAGAGTTAAATAACAATCGGGACAACAAACAAAAACGGAACACTCACTTGGAACCGGCCATGACAAATATCACGAAAACGAAACATACGACCAAAACCAATTGGAATTTAACCACCTTCATCTTGTAACTAATAATTAGAAGGAAAACAAAAAAAATGTATGCTAGTAAAAATGTTGGATTAGCTAGTCAGGTTGGAGTTGATCTTGATATATTTCAAGATCACCGGGCTAGCAAATCCTTAGCTTTGGTATTTCGAAAAAAAAATAAGATACTTTTTGATGATGATGAAGGGGGTTCTCGATTAGATGAAGAGATGTCACCAATTTATGTATGACATCCCAAAATAACAATAAAAATTTTGTGTCATGTAGTTGTTCACATAAATTACCGAACATTAAGGAAAAGTATTTTGTGAGGTTTTGGTTAAAAATTTGTAAATGTCCGATAATATGGTGAGAAAATGTAGGTAATCCACTTGCACAAAAAAAATTCTAATTTCATTTAGGTGTTTGTTTTGTGATACTAAAGTTCTCCTCTAAATCCTTTTTCATCATCTTGTAGAGCAATACAGGATCTTAAATGTCATTCCAATGTTTCGAAATCGAGACCTCCAGCATGTAAAGCTGGTGCTCAACCATTGAGCTATAATGGGAAGTACATACTTATTTAGGATGAATATAATACACTTACTTCTACTCTATAAAGGTACACTTATTACACTTATGTTTAGACACTTTAGTCTCTATATATCCATTTAATCATATATACATTAATTATAGGCTTAAATATATGTATATGTATATAGGGATGAGTTATTTATAGTAGGGCTTTTTTGTTTGTAAAGGTACTGAAGTTGTACTTTTTTACTTTAGGAGGTATCATTCTTTAATTTCGTATAATGTGAGTTATTACTTGACAAACACCATCTATCTTAAGACCACAAAATACCGGGTAGTGGTATTTGTCCATGTAAAGTGGTTTTGTCCATAACTTGCCATATCCAGCTCATATCCTTTGTTTTTTTCCTTTTTTTCTTTCTCCTGCTACTCTCACTCATTGTTATCATGTAGCATCATCACATAAATCCATATAAAAACACATAAACATACTACATATGTAGAGGAGATTTATAATATTAAATATAAATACATACATACATCTGGGAAAATATACATAATTTGTAACAATGACACCATACATTTTGTAGATCTGAAAAAATCTTTTTAGTTGTTACCTTCTCTTTACAAAAATACATATATAAATACATGGAAGGCAACAAGAGACAACCACCCAACCCCCAACACCATATCCAACGCCACACTGCCTCCGCAATCACTCCGATATCCGGCCACCAACAGGTCACCGCGAGCCACCAGATTCCTCCAATAGCAGTCTTTCTTGGTTATTTTTCGGTTTCTAACAAAACCCATCTTCCTTTTGCTCGTAACAAAACCCTCCAACATCCAAGATTTCGGTGGTTACGGTGGTGCTGCTTTATCACTTCCAGATTCCAATGATATATAAGGCTGTGATGATTTTTATTCTTTTGGAAAATCCGAGATGGCGTGTATCTATTTGCAGTGAGGATGTTATGAAG
>CM067170.1:119800989-119949350 GCA_034093135.1 Erigeron breviscapus | reverse complement strand
ATGCTGAAATCACACTGGCTGAACAACATCAAGGTATGACCAGGTTTAATGTGAAGTTGACCAGAGAGGGTAACTTTACAGATGAGAGGAAGGATACTGCAGTCCAAGCATTTGGATGGACTGAACTAAAGGAGATTGGATTGACATTCAAAGGCAAGACTGATCTCTCTCCAGATGTGAAAGCTTTTATGAAGAGGATTGAGAAAGTCTGGAAGAGAATCCAAGAAATGGAAGCTGTGTTGGGTCTGAGACCACCAGTGTCTGTTCCATTATCATCTCCTAAGAGGAAGGCCACTGAAGATGCACCAGGGCATTCATCAAGAAGAAGGGCCTGAACTCTTACCACATTGTACTTGTTGTAATTATTTGTTTATGAAAGTTGTAATTGTTTTCCTTTTTGATGAAAGTAATAATAGTTGCAAGTTTTTATATTTACAAGTAGAATGACCAGATTTAGTCTAAGTTAGAACTTAAAAGATGAAACTGAAAACACTCATGATCTATAAAGTGTTTTCCAGTAACTTAGATTAGACTTAAATCGACCAAGTGTTTTTCAGACATACACATTTGTATATCTATAAGTCTGAAAAATACTTGCATTATTTCTAAACAAATAGGGGGAATTTGTTAGGTCCAGATTTAGTCCAGACTTACTGGACTGGCTCCAGACTGGACTACTGGAACCTTATTTAGGTTTGTTAAGAAACTTGTTTTGCTGGTCTCGCTCCAGACCGACTACTGGAGCTCACTGAAGATCTAACCAGAAAACATATTCTACTGGACCTACTCCAGACTTGGAATCTGGAGTCCCTCTGAAGATTTGTCCAGAAATAATTGAAGGACTAGTGAGCATTTACTTGTACAGGTAATCTGGAGCATTCTCCAGATTAGCTCACTGAAGACTTCACCCCAGTCCAGATCTATTCTACTGAAGACATTCTGACTGAAGTCAAAGACTGAAGTCTGAAGAAAGAAGACTGACAAATGGCGGAGTCCACTGGAAGTCTTACCAGATCTGCATACTGGAGGATTGTTGGTGTTCTAGATCCTGCAAGTCTGAACACTAATATCGAGGATTGACTTTTGCCTTTAACACACTTTCCAAAGAACAATCCACTTGTTCTTTAACAAAAGTATACGTGTGTTAAGGTGGTTGGATAATAGGATACACGTGCACTTGATGTGACTTTATCCTTATTCTTATCTAATACATTTAATGTTCTTGTCGGATCATTAAATGTATGCCAACCATATTTGTACGGCACAAATTCACTGGTGAATTTGTTGCCTATAAATACTAAGTCATTCCTTGAACAAAAATACTTTTAAGCATTCCTTTTGCATATAAGTGAATTTGTCCAAATACTCTCGATCTTAAACAGGGATACTTCACAACTTTAAGTATCTCGATCCCAAAGAGTTATTTGACAACATAGATCATATTGTAATCATAGGTTGTTAGGATACTCACTTAATTGTGTTATCTTGATTCCGCAACAACCTTGTATTTATTTACACATCAATAAATAAAATACCCATGAAACATACATAATGGTCCACTTTATTTGTTTATTGCTTTAAGTCTTGTATTACTTTGTTTATATATCTTGCATCTTTATTACAAGTAATACTAGTCCATATCTAGTGATTATTAGACTTGTTGTATTTTACACTTTCTATTGGTTAACCATCTCGTTATTTAAGGGACTCACACCCCACAATGTCAATACCCATTTAGAGAAAGGCCAAGCTGATGTTACTGGAATTAGTTCACTCTTTGGTGCTTTTGGGACGTTAGCATGTATTTGACATGAATCGCAACTTTGAATTTCTCTTAGTGTGTCGCTATGCATGGAAGGCCAATAATATCCCATTTTGGTTATCTTTGCTACAACCATCCTGGGGCCTGCATGAGCACCACAAGCACCTTAATGAACTTCTCTGATGACTTCCTGAGCCTGTCGCGGGCCTACGTACCTTAACAGTGGTCTGAGGTAAGATTTTCTGTACAATCCTTCTTCTCTAAGGGTGTATTGTGGAGCTTTAATTCTTATCTTTCTTGCTTCGCCCTTTTCTGCTGGCAATATCCCACTTGTTAAGTACTCGATTATTGGAGTCATCCACGTATCTTTCTCATCTTGTATTGGAGCCACTGTGATTTCTTCTTCTATTGAACTTTTCTGTAGTGTTTCTACCAAAACTTCCTTCGTGAGGTGGGCGAAGGAGGTAGATGCCAGTTTGCTCAATGCATCAGCTATTTTATTCTTGTTTCTGCTGATGTTCTCAATCCGAAAGCTTTCAAATTGTCTTCTAATTTCTCGAACTTTCTCCAAGTATTTTTTCATGGTTGGTTCTTTTGCCTCGTACGTTCCATCAACTTGGAAAGCTACTATCTGGGCGTCTACACAGGCATGAATGTGCTTTACTTTCATTTCTTTGGCAATTCTTAGTCCAGCTAACAGAGCTTCGTATTCAGCTACGTTGTTGGAAGCTTTGAAGTTGAAACACAGAGTGTAGGTGAATTCTTGGCCTTCTGGATTGATCAAGATTAGCCCTGCACCCAATGCATCGACACTTGAGGCCCCGTCTGTGAATAGCTTCCATGATTCTGGGCATGTTTCCTGCTTCTCTTCTTTTACTTTTTGTTCTGGCGCAGCCTTTCTTTTGCCTTTTGCTCCTTCTTTGGGTACTTCAGCCAAAAAATCTGCTAATACCTGGCCTTTTATCGAACTTCTAGGTCGAAATTCGATATCGTGCTCTCCCAATTCAATTGCCCACTTGGCCAGCCTTCCTGAGACTTCTGGCTTTGTTAGAACTTGCTTGATCGGCTTATCTGTCAGCACTTGTATTGGGTGTGCCTAGAAATATCTTCGTAGCCTTCTCGCCGCATGGACTAAGGCGAGTGCTAGTTTTTCTATCTCTGGGTACCTGGTCTCAGGTACTTGTAATATTCTGCTGACATGGTATACAGGTTACTGCCCTTCTTTATTGTTTGTCACCAAGACCGCGCTGATGGTTTCTTCCGCCGCAGCCAGATACATTTGCAACGTCTCTCCAGGTGCTGGAGCCGTGACAGTAGGCAGGTTACACAAGTATTCTTTGAGTTCTACGAACGCTTTCTCGGCTTCCTCTGTCCATCTAAAATTTTGTTTCTCCAAACATCCTTTTAAGGTTTTGAAAAAAGGAAGTGATCTATCTGCCGACTTTGAAAGGAAGCGGTGGAGTGCTGCAAGCTTTCCATTGAGACTCTGTACCTCTTACAGGGTGCGTGGGGACTTCATATTCTGAATGTCTTTAACCTTTTCTGGGTCTGCTTTGAAGCCTCCTCTTGTGATTACATGGCCGAGAAAATGACCTTCCTCCACCCCAAAGGAGCATTTCTTTGGGTTCAACTTCATGTTAATCGACCTGATTGTCTTGAAAGTCTCTTCAATATCTAAAAACATGTCTTCCTCACTTCTGCTTTTTATAACCATGTCGTCTACATAAGCTTCCAGATTTCTTCCGATCTGTTTTCCAAAAACTTTGTCAACTAGACGTTGGTATGTTGCCCCAGCGTTCTTTAGTCCAAAAGGCATTTTTTTTTGTAACAGAAAATGCCTTCGGACTTGTAGAAAGCCATTTTGTCTTCGTCATCTGGATTTATCTGTATCTGGTGGTAGCCTTTGTAGGCATCTAGAAAACATTTGAGCTTAAAGCCCACGAGAGACTCGACCTTCCAGTCTATCTCTGGCAGAGGATAGCAGTCTTTAGGGCAGGCTTTGTTGATGTCAGTGAAGTCGACACACATTCTCCATCCACCGTCATGCTTTTTCACCATTACTGGGTTTGCTATCCAACTTTGATATTTGACTTCTCTTAAAATTCCTGCCTTCACCAGATCTTGGACTTGTTCTCTTGCAGCTTTGTTTCTGTCTGGGGCTAAGCTGCGGCGTTTTTGCTTTATCGGCTCCATGTGAGGCCTCGTGTTCAGATAATGTTGTGTATCAAATGTTTCATTGCCCAACTTTAGCTTTCTAGGTACACCCGTCATGTCTGCTGGTGTCCATGCAAACACATCTTTATTCTTTTCCAAAATATCCTTCAGCCTTCTTTTATGCTCTGTCGGGAGTTGTTTCCCGATGAGGACGTGTTGCTCCGGATACTTGTCATTGATAAATAGTTTTTCTGTCTCTACTTCTACCATTACACCTATGCGAGATGACTCCCCTACTTCTGAAGTCCTGACTTTGGCACACTGGCGTTGGACCCGCGGTTTTGTTTTGACTGAGCCTACACCATGTGGTGTTGGAAACTTCACAATTGAGTGTACTGGAGATGGGACCATTCCCATTCTTCTCATAGCCGATCTTCCCAAGATTACGTTATAGGGTGATTCTGCTCTAATGATGACAAAAGTCAGAAGTTATGTTCTGGATCTTGGAGCCTCCCCCACATTTACATTTAGTGCTATTTCTCCGAGTGACCAAGCTCTCTCCCCTGAGAAGCCTACCAAAGGACTTATATTATCCTTCCTTGTTCGTCTGAGTGCTGCCTTCAGCTTTAGAAAACAATGTTCATACATAATTTCACACCCACTACCAATATCTAGGTATAATCTTTTGACCAGGTGGTTCCCAATGATGGCTCCGATTACAATTGGAGCCTCTGAAGCTTCCTCGTCTTCAACTGGGGGAAAACTGATTGCAACATTCTTCCATGCTTCTCTTTTTGCTGGGGAAACTTTCAGCTGGTTTCGTTCTGTAATTACTGCAGCAATTACGTCTTCTAATGGCTCTGCCTTTGGTTCTGGGCCTTCAATTATCGGGTTTTCCCCGTTGTTCTGCTTTGGATTTGGCTCTTTGATTCCTTAAAGTATTGAGGATAGCTTTCCCGACTTCATGGCTTCTTCCACTTTGCTTTTGAAAACTTTGCATTCATTCGTGTCATGTCCATGACGGTTATGGAACTCACAATACTTTGTGGCGTCCTTGTGTCGCGGCCCTCCTCTTGCTGGAGCCTTTTCAGTGGCTAGGATGTCCCGGGGGTTCTTTTGAGAATTGCCTGTTGTGTTTTGACTCCCCGATGCATGCCCTTGGGGCCGGTTGAATGGAGCTGAGCGAAACTTTTCATGACGGAAGCTTCGATTCCTTCTTCCTCTATCCGGATCTTTCCCGTAACCGGGTCCGTTGAGTCCTCCAGCCGTTTCCTTTCTCACGAGGAAGGTATAAGTCTTATCCATAAGAACTGTATAATATTGGGGCAAATCTATGGAGAGGAACTCGACTAAAGGCTGGAACCGTAAACCATGGACAAAGCCTGAAATCTTTTGGTTCTCACTGACGCCTTTCATCAATGCTGTTTCGTCGGTGTAACGAGTGATAAACTGTCTAATGGTTTCATTTTCTCTTCTTTTAATATTATGTGCCTCCAGGTGGATCTTTTTGTATTTTCTTTGCTGACTAAAATGGGATCGGAATTTATGCTTCATATCTTCAAAATTGACTATGCTCTCGACTGGCTGGGCATCTAGCCAGGCGCGGGCTACATCCTTTCAACGTTAGAGCAAACATGTGACAAGCTACCGGGACGGTCCACCTTTGCATACGAATCATTCCATTGACGTGTTTCAAATGATTGTCCGGGTCATCTTTCCCATCATACATCTCAATTCCTTTCGGGAGCCCCCCTTCTGGTAGGGGATAATCTTCGATCCATTACACAAATGGCCCTGGCTCCGTATGTATTATCATGTCTTCATCGGCTGGGATCCATGTTGGAAGTTGTTGTGTATAGCCCTGAGGGTCTGCCCTAGGCTGCGGTCTATACTAGTCAGCTTGTGCATGTCTGTGCCCATGGGGGTCACTTTGTGGTTGTCTGCTGCCATTCGAAGAAAAATACGGGTTATTCATGTTTCGTGGTCCTCTGGTAGGTTGTGGTGTAAAATATTGGTGAGAGTGGGATGTGGGATAAGGATTGTGTGTTGGGGGAGCGTTACTGTATGCGTGGTAGTTTTGGTTGTATGTTTGTCCATTGTTACGGACGTACTCCTCCGCCATAGGTGGCAAGTTTGGTTCTTGTTGGTGGTAACCTGTGTTGAGAGGGTCTGAACGTCGTCTTGGTGCTTCATCGAAGTATACTCTGGGTCCGGATCTATTTCCGGAGGCTCTATGAACCGGTGTCTCCACTTCTATATCTTCATCTACATTTTCTGTTTCATCAGAGTACGCTAGACGTTTCCGTACGCTCTGCATGTCTACTTGTCGGAGGAATTCCCTTAAAAGTGGTGTGAGCTCTTCCAACTGTCTTGCGGTTGGTGGAGCGTGTGGTGAATTTCGTGAGGTTTCGAAGCCCGGAGGGGACCTCGGCTCCTCTTCGTTCATTTTCGTTACAAGGTCTTTGTTTTTATAATGCGGATGGCGCCACTTGTTTAAGGGTAAAGTTACACTTAAATTAGTAGGGTTTAATCTTGTGTCTGAAAATGATAATGAATTGTTTAGACTTGCTGGCGGTTCCCAATAGGTGTGAAGTATCAGTATTGCTTCACGCCACCAAGTGTTATGAGAGGGTGTTTGTGTGTGTTTTTCATTAGTCTTCCAATAAGATTGGTGAGGGGTATTTATAGAGCCCAAGGATGGATCTAGAATTTGGTCCCCTCGGCATGACGTTGGTGACTAAAAGACTGTTATTTGGTGTGGAACGTAGTGTAACAAACTTTGTCTGGTTGCTCGAATGGAGACAAAGACTCTGACATGTCTGAGCTATAGTCCCCATGATACGTCATGCATGTTGTAGGTTAGTGTTGACTAATTCGTAAGGTCCTTAAACGTCTTGACTAGTTTTGAGGGTTATGGCTGGACCCTAATTGGTTAATTAGGCTCCAATTATGCTCAGGATTTTTCCAGCCTTAGTCTTGGGGGATGGTACATCATCAATACTTATGAAAAGATAACAATGATATAGCCAATTGATATAACTACCATGCACATAGAATTTTGTTAGTTCAAATAGAATAGAAATTATAAGCATAAATAAAATAACTTATAAGAAATCAAATATTCACATAATGTAATTAAAACAGAACATGTAGATGTTATTAAGAGTGTATATCACCTGTTTGAATGTGGCAATTGGGTTAGAAGCAATGTCGATTATAAAACCCAAAGATGATATATTGAAAAACCTCAACGATATGCTGGTAATTTTATTTGTTGCCTTATATATATATACATATACATATAACATATTCCAATTCTAATTTCAATTCCCATTCCAATTCCAATTCCAAATCCAATTCCAAATAAAGGATAAAGGATTTATTATTAATAAATACTAAAAGAGACATGTGTCGCTTAAAGATTATGCCACATGTCGTTTAAATGATTATACAATTCTGTTTTAGTTTATTGGTAGATATCAAAAATAATAATGCCAATCTCTTCTCTATATATAATAAAACAAGATTGTTTCCTATAAGTATTTTTAAAAAGTTTTTTATGTGGCAAATCCATATTTCACTTTAAAAAATCTTTTATTTAATTATGATGTCATATATAAATAAAATAGAAATAGCCCTTTACATGTTTAATAAAAGTATTAATCATTTATTTAAAGAAAAAAAATTCTCTCTTATATAATATTACAAATAAAATGTCTTTTTTTATTTACTTAATGCGGTAGTCATTTTTATTTTAAAAATTATTATTGTGTTAGTTGATTTATTAACTATATAATTATTGTGTTAGTTGAATTATTAGATTTATATCAAGTTATAATGTTTTAATAACAAACATTATATATATTTTTTAATATATTTTATAATTTTAAAATTTTAATTAACATGCCCGGGTTGATTAACTAGTATTAATATTATATATAAAAAAATTCCGATAGCCTAATGCTAAAAAGACAAACACACAAACCTATATAATATATCAAATAATATGAAATTGAGTTATTATTCGGGTCATCTAAATCTTTATATATTTAATTTAACACATAACAAACCATATAAAACATTTAGTTTCGTGTCAACTCAAATAATCTGTCAAAATCCAAATAAATTGACCGAATCGAGTTTTTTAATCAATTGGGTTGGATTAGTGGTTAGAGCCATTTTTTTTTGGAGACAAAGGTCATGGTTCGATAACAACTTTTTGATATTTTTAATTTTTGAAACTAATAGTTGATAAGAAACATAAGTTACAAAAAAACCCTTAAAGGAACAAAAAGCTTCAAACACACTCCCCTCACCGTAGGGTTGCAGAAGATAAACTAACGCCCTCTTTTTCTTCCACGTCCGTCCCCCTCCTTATAAAACCCTCAAATAAAAATTATATTTATTTATAAAAACCCCAATCAAATCCTCTCTCTCTCTCACTACACTTTCTCTCTCTAGAAATTTCAACACACAATGGGAGCTTCTCTTCCTCCTAAAGAAGCCAATCTCTTCAAACTCATCGTTGTAAGCCCTACTTATTATATACACACATATGTATCGTTATATCTATATGTATATTTATATGTATGTTTATATGTATATGCATCAATTGTAACTGTATTGTTCGCTGACTGTTCAGTCTCTGTATTGTTAATTGTAAAAGTATGTTTATTGAATTTATCTATCTATATATATATATATAGAATATATTGATTTTTTATTGTTTAATCTAACAGTATTGCATTATTTTTTATCACATTTATTAATTAAATGTGTAATTAGTGTATATGTGTGTGTGTGTGTGCATTTTATTATATATATAATGGATTATGCTGATGAGAGTTTGTTAATAATTGTTTGGACTAAGTTTTCGAGTTAGTAATAACACATTGCGGTTGCGGTAACAAACCTTAGAATTTGTAACAACCATTCGATTTTTGAATTTGGATAATGTAAGTCGATAAATACGCAAAGTTTCCAGCTTTGTAGCTCCATTGAGGTATATGTTATGTTTATGAAATAACTATCCTCAAAAAGTTCATGGATGTACTTATGGATTAATAAAAAAATGTGATTTTTTTTAACTCAATGGTGTGAAATTATGGGACGCTTTAACAGATATATAAAATCGTGTTCTTATGTGGTTTTGTCGACTCACATGATCCGATTTTAAAGTTCTGATTAGTTTTTGGAGGTTCTGGAGATATTAGTTTTTTTATTTGATCTTGAGTCTCTATATAATGCACGACTATGGAAGAAACTGCTAAAGCAAGACTTGCCTTCTTAAATGTGTTCCTTAACATCTTAAAGGACGTGACTTGAAGTTACTTTTTAATCTGATTGATTGATCTTTGGACATCTATCACTGCAATATGCCGCCTGTATCATCAGCCAAAATGATATCTTACGTGAAAAGCAGTCATCTTGTGTGTTACCTGAACTCCAAAATGCAAGTGCCCGTTAAAGCTTTAGGAAAGACCAAAAGACACTGTCTTGTCATCACAAGATCACACCATTTCCCTTGCCACTGTACACATATTCAATTACATTTAACTTGCGTTATAGGAACCTGCTTTTCAAGACCTTTCTACACTCCTTCCTTTTAGGACATTTGGCTCTTGGATTGGATTACCTACTCTTGACCTATCTTGATCTAGTCTAAACCTATCTTATTGTGAGTATATTATTAGATAATGAAGCCTGGATGCACAATCTTGTATCTTCTTTTGATCTATAGAAACCACATATAAGTCATTTTTTTGCCTCTTCCATCACTTAATAGATTTATAATCTTTTGGTATAAAACCAGATTAACTTCCCTACACCTCAGTCTCAACCCTTAACGGTGCTTGGTCAATTGCTTGTAGCCTGTTTTTGCGTTGCTTTGATACTGCTGTACTTTTGTAACCAGAACTATATCTTTGTAAAAAGTTGTTCACCAAGTAAATGATGCTTGTTCTTTTGATCTTTTTGACAGAAATCATATGAAACGAAACAGTATAAAAAGGGTTTGAAGGCGGCAGATACTATATTGAAGAAATTCCCAAATCATGGAGGTTTGTGAACAGTTTTATCTAAAGTTCTATTTTTACGTTGGTCATTCTTGCAAGTTTCTGGGTAGTATGGCTACAGTTTCTATATTCAAAGTCATAGACTTATGCTCTTGTCTTATATTCTTCTCTTAATCCTCTATTTGTTACTAGAAACTCTCTCGATGAAGGGATTAACGTTGAACTGCATGGACCGTAAGCAAGAAGCATATGAGCTTGTACGGCTAGGATTGAAGGTTGGGAATCTTTCTAATCGTACATCAAAGTGTTCTTATTTGAAATTACTTTATATCAACACATCATGACATTTCATTTCATTTTATAACTGCAGAATGACCTGAAGAGCCATGTCTGCTGGCACGTCTATGGTCTTCTCTACCGGTCAGATAGAGATTACAGGGAAGCAATTAAGTGTTATAGGAATGCGCTGAGGATTGATCCTGACAACATTGAAATACTTAGGGACCTATCTCTTTTACAGGTATAGATAATCTAACAGTGTGTACTGTTGTTTTCATCTACTTCTAGTTACTTGCCATCTCGTTATTAGAAACTATTGTGAGTTGTGCCCACTGCCCATATAAATGCATCACTAGTAAATTAGGTAATATTTAAGTTTCTAAAAAGGGTAGTTATAAAAAGTCAATATCTTGAAGCTTAGCGACTTAGTCATATCGTTTCACATATGTTATGGCATGGCCTATTTAAGCTCCCCGATGGCGTCTTGGTTTATTCTGCCTTTTCGTGGTTCTGCATTGTTAGAAGAGTTGCATTGAAACAGTTGTGTAACTTTATACCCGGTGAGCAAATGGACCCTTAAAGTTGGTCTCAGATAAATGATGGTTTTTGCTTCAAGAGAAGGGGCTAATTCATTAGCAACGATGACTTTAAAGATGAGTAATAATTGTAGCTTTTTTTTTTTGGTTAGCTGACGTATTCTTTACCCATCTGATTATAGGCACAAATGCGTGATCTGGCTGGTTTTGTTGAAACAAGACAACAGCTGTTGACTCTGAAACCTAATCATCGGATGAATTGGATTGGTTTTGCAGTTTCTCATCATCTAAACTCAAAGTAGGCCGTGGTCTTTTTTCTTTTTAATGATATTGAAGTGATTAAGCATTATCCTTTTTTTTTGAAATATTATAATTCTTTTTAAGATCCATATATGTTGATGAATGTTAATTTGCTGGCACGTTAGTTGTATTTTCATCATACAGTATCATTTAAAGTGTTGCTTTTGTAATACTGGTTATGGTAGTAATTTCATTCTTTGCTTTTCTTGTCTATAAGTGCATCAAAAGCAATTGATATTTTGGAAGCATATGAAGGGACTCTGGAGGATGATTATCCTCCAGAAAGCGAACGTTGTGAGCATGGGGAAATGCTGTTATACAAGGTATAGTTATAGTTGTTCTTGGTAATGATGCATCATGAAACTTTATTTAGTTATTTATGATTGTAAGACTCACTTTTGATGACTTTTTACGCCAATGGCCATCCAGATATCTTTATTGGAGGAATGTGGCTTACTTGAGAAAGCTCTTAAGGAGTTGCGTAGAAAAGAGTTCAAAATTGTAAGTTTATATTACATTATTGATTGAGCTGTTTGTGATATTTGTTTTTTTTAGTGGCTTCATTTAATTATATTATCCCATATTTCGGAACAGGTTGATAAACTATCCTACAAGGAGGAAGAGGTTTCTCTCCTTGTTAAGCTTAATTGTCTCGAGGAAGGTGAAAAGCTCTACAGGGTGCTACTTACAATGAATCCTGACAACTATAAGTATACAGAAACAGACTCTGTTATCTATGTCTTGTTTTATAGTATTCTCATTGTTAAAAATACAGTATTGATTGAGCTGTTTGTGATATTTGTTTTTTTAGATATTATGAAGGGTTGCAAAAGTGTGTTGGACTGCATTCAGAGACTGGCCAATATTCCCCAGAAGAAATAGATAAGTTGGATACTCTTTACAAATCTCTTGGGGAGCAATACACTTGGTCTTCGGCTGTTAAGGTGAGTTAATTTCTACCCTAAGTTTCAAAAGGATATTCCTTTCAAGACCCTGAACAAAGTTTGAAAGTTACAACATTTTCTTTTAGAGGATCCCTCTAGATTTTTTGGATGCTCAAAACTTTTGGGATGCAGCGGATAATTATGTTAGGCCTCTTTTAACAAAGGTACAGTTATTCAGAATCACAACATTGCTTTTATGATCTTTGTTGTGGATGCAAATTTATGCTTCTCTTAATTGCAATTGTAGGGAGTTCCTTCACTGTTCTCTGACCTTTCTCCTCTCTATGAACATGCTGGAAAGGTTTGTGCTAGCTTCCTCTTTGAAGTTTTTAGAATTTAGCATTATCTTGACGCATCTTGACCTTTTTCTACAGGCTAATGTTCTTGAAAAGTTGGTGCTTAGCTTGGAGGAATCACTTAAAAAGACAGGTGGATTCCCTGGAAGGTAAAGTTGGATCATGAACTTCCTTGTTTTGGATGTCGTATCTCGTAGCTTGAAAGCTACTAATGTATTGTGTTACACTTATGTACAGATCAGAAAAGGAGCCACCTTCAACGCTCATGTGGACCTTGTTTTATTTGGCTCAGGTTTGTTCTTTCTGCCTAGGTTGTTTGCACTTAATTTTACCTTCTTTTTTTTTTGTATATTTTCTTTCTTATGGTCTTGTATCTATGCAGCATTATGATAAACGGAACCAATATGATTTGGCTCTTGTTAAAATCGAGGAAGCTATGCAACATACTCCAACAGTTATTGATTTATATTCTGTAAAGGTCTGCTGACTATATCTTTTTTCTCTTTGTTTACACGGATATTCTTATTCGTGGAATCTTATACTTATTGCCTTTAGTCTATAATTATTTCTTCATAACCTTATGTATTCTGACTATATGAATAAGTCTGTGGGTTGATGTGCATTTCAGTGAGAGTAACAAAATTGCTAATTAGGTAGTTAATAAAACGCTAAGAAAGTAAGAATTTGATCTAAAATAAGCAATAAAATACAGCTATTTATTTAGTGAAGTATTTGGGGTTTCAACAGTAAACACAGTGAAAGTGCGCGATATTCAAATTTTAGGTGTTAAATATCTACCTTCATAAACGTTCCATTATATCAACATTTTCATTCCTAACCCTAGTATATATGTATTACCTGAATCAATGAAAATGAATGTGGCGAGTAAGCAGCAAATACTAAATAAATTGGTAGACATATGCAGTATGTAATGGATAGTGCTTGTTTGTTTTCTTGCAGAGCAAAATATTAAAACATGCCGGGGACTTTGCAGCAGCAGCTGCATTGGCTGATGAGGCTAGGTGCATGGATCTTGCAGATCGTTATGTAAATAGTCAATGTGTTAAAAGAATGCTGCAGGCTGACCAGGTATACTCAAATATCTTTTGCTCTTCTCTATATGAAAGATACACATTAGTTTACAATTTTTGATTTTGAAATTTGGTTTATATGAAATTTGGTAGGTTTCACTTGCGGAAAAGACAGCTGTATTGTTCACAAAAGATGGCGAACAACATAATAACCTGCATGACATGCAGTGCATGTGGTTAGTGTTTCTTACAACTTGATCCCAAATATTTGGTGAACAAAATGATAGGAAGTTTACTGAATGTGTCTCCATTCAAAGGTATGAACTTGCTTCCGGGGAAAGTTATATTCGCCAGGGTGAACTTGGACGTGCTTTGAAAAAGTTCTTGGCTGTTGAGAAGCATTATGCAGATATAACCGAAGACCAGTTCGATTTCCATTCTTATTGCTTAAGAAAAATGACTCTACGCTCCTATATTGAAATGTTAAGATTCCAAGACCGGCTTCATGCTCATGCATACTTTCGGAAAGCAGCAGTTGGAGCTATAAGGTGAAGAAAAGTTGGCTATGTTTGTCTCTTTTGACCTTTTAATTTCTTTTGCATGACAGTTCTTATTTTTGTGCCCCATTGAATGATGCAGATGCTACATTAAGCTGTATGATTCTCCTCCAAAGTCATCAACAGAAGAAGATGACGAACTAGCAAAATTGCCTGCTTCCCAGAAGAAGAAATTGAGGCAAAAGCAGAGAAAGGCTGAAGCACGGGCCAAAAAAGTATATTCAGTTTGTTAAGTTTCATTCTGACAGATTTAAGTTTGAGAGCTCTTGTCTTCCGCGTGACATTTTTTGATGTTCCCACAGGAGGCAGAAGTGAAGAATGAAGAAATTAACGTTGGCGGTGTTTCCAAGTCTGGAAAACGCAATGTAAAGCCTGTTGATCCAGATCCACACGGAGAGAAGTTATTGCAGGTTTTCTCTTCTATCTTGAAATGCAATTGTGTTAGTTTGAGCTACAGAAATTTATTGAATGTTTTTTTGGGTGTGTATACACAAACACAAATCATATATACAGACACTTAGAAATAGTTTTTTTTGTTCACTCTCAAACATAAGTCATGTATGTACATACACATTTGAAAACAATAAATTCGTGGGCAGTACGTGACATTTCTATTTGATCTAGATTGAAGATCCTTTAATGGAAGCTGGTAAGTACCTCAAACTGCTTCAGAAGCATTCATCCGATTTCTTGGAGACACATTTACTTTCATTTGAAGTTAATATGAGGAAGCAAAAGATCCTGCTTGCTTTGCAGGTAATTTATTTATAGCAAGGAAACTTAGATAGCAACTTTCTTTCAATTAATCTTATATTGCATTATGTCAGGGTAACCCATTTCATCCTTTTTTTGCATTATATTTTCTGGGTTAATTTTGTTGGTAAACGTTTGAGGTGGCAAAATGGGCAATCTGATTTGGACTAATATAATCTTAGTAGCTTTGATGCATTTTGAGTACACTTTGTGGTGACCCCTGGCCCACTCGGAATTTAGTTAATTTTTTAATCTATTCCTTTGACTCATCAGAGGAAAAAGATTATCCATAAGTGGTTCAAAGTTGCTACCTATAGCAAACAGACTATACTTTAATATTTGTTATTGTCTTGGCACTATATTTTACCTTGGTTGGCTTAGAAGCTAACCCTTTGATTACTCTTCCATTTTAACAAGGCTTTGAAGCACCTGGTACAACTAGATGCTGAACACCCAGACACTCATCGCTGCTTGGTACGTCACTCAAACCTAACGAAGTAAATAATTTAAATTTCTTGCCTAAATACCTGTGATAATCACACATGTGTATATCAAATGTATATTTGGCCTTTGTATTATAATTTGTAAAAGGTGAAATGTTGATTGTAATTGCGGGTTTCACAGATAAGATTCTTCCATAAAGTGGCATCACGGCCGGCTCCTACAACTGATGCTGAAAAACTCGTTTCTGGCGTCCTAGACGCAGAACGACCGACATTTAGGTAATCATTCATGTGCATCTTTTGCATTTCTAATACATGCACGCATGTTTCTGAAGTCATTTGTTGTTAAATATGTCTCTGACTTTTTCAGTCAGCTGCAAGATAAATCTCTGATTGAGGCAAACACTGTTTTTCTCGAGCAACATAAAGGTCAACCCCCATCTACATTAGTAATTACATGATTCCTTGTGCATAAATTCACAACTTTCTTACCCCTTCAAGACACTATGCCGTTGATTTTGCAGATTCCTTGATGCACAGAGCTGCAGCAGCTGAGATGATTTATTGTTTAGAACCAAACAAGAAGGCAGAAGCCATCAAATTGATCGAAGAATCATCCAATAACCTAGCTTCCAGGTAAACCAAATTTATTCAACGAATTTCATCACCCGTGTGAAATTTAATGAAAGTTAACACTCATTTAATACTAAATGCTTTTCTTTACTGAATTAGTAATGGATCGCTTGGACCAGTGAAAGATTGGAGCCTGAAAGATTGTGTTGTAGTTCACAAAATTTTGGTGGCTACTTTTGATGATCAAGATGCTGCACTGAGTAATCTTTTACCATCTTTTTATTAACGTATGCATATTTTTTATCCGCTGGATCTGTATCTGAGGTCGGTTCTTTTGTAGGATGGAAAAATCGATGTGCAGAGGAGTTTCCATACTCAACCTACTTTGAAGGCAGACTCTGCTCTACTCTAACTGCAAACAAGACCTCTCAACAGGTACATGAGAATGCTGAAAATGGAAGTCTTGAATTCTCATCGAATGGTAAAGTAGAAAATTTGGACGCCATGAAGAACCTAGCCATCTAAAATGACCCTTGATCAGAATCTGTAGGATTAGAGCATGTTGCGGTTGTAGGATGAGTTTCCAGAGCCCACGTCAAAAGAACAAAACTATTATTTTTCATGCTCAAAGCAGTCTTCTTTTGTTCATGGGATAACGATTCCTTTGAAATGTGTATAATCTAAAGTTTCTTGCGAGTCTATTCCAACATATGGAAGTTGGAAACAACTTTTGATATACCAAAGAGCATTGGACCGGAAGTTTATGTGGTTAGCGACTACCTCCTCGAGCTGTTGCCTTTTAATTATAGTCCAGAATCTTGAGAGTATGTTGTACTGTGTTTTCCTGTTTTCTTTTTAATTTTTTTTTAATGTTGTATACATGCTATATTTATTTGCAAAAATTTTGGCAACTGAATTTTGCAATAAAGATGATATTTGATCGATTTTAGCCTTTGTACTCATCTGAGTGATGTATGGCATATCATGTTAGTCTTTCTTCGTTGCTAATGTTACAAACTGATTATAGCCAACTCTCATACTTGAAGTCGTAGCTAGCTAGTTAAAAGAACCAATATGTTATTTATAATATTCTGAATAAGTGCTTGTTGTACTGGCTTGATAGCTCTTATTTTTCACCTACAAATTTAATACACAATATGACAATATACCTCACAATATCCACGGTATGTCTAATCAAAATAAAACAAAATAAACCGGGCCACTCTTTTCTTCTTCATCTAGGGCAGGAACCATTTCACTGGCCATCAGGAGCAAGATGTCCATTCCATTTGAAGCCCAAAAACGCTCTCAACATCACCCGTAACGTAAAGGTGTTCTCATCTGACAAAGTCTTCACGGCAAAAATAGGATGCCACTCCTTTTTTTGTTTTTCCCCACAAGTCCACAACGTGATAATGAAAAGATAATTACTTAGCTTTGTATTTTTTTTTTCCACCCACTATTTCCAATTTGAGTAATAAAGTTTTTTTATTTTTATGTTTTAATAAAAAGTTTCTAATAGATGTCTCACTTCATATATAAAAATGAGGGCTTCTTCCCCTGTATGACATGGCGCCACATGACGCAAGATGTCCTCGAGTGGGTTTTTAATAGAAGCCTCACTTTTGATAGTCTAAGCTTTGGCCTATAAAAATTTCACCTACTATTCTTAAAGGTTCATTTGCTTTCACCTTCACTTCACCAAGCTCATTTCACCCACCTCTAACAATGCTCTACCTATTTTAAAGAACTCACGGATAAGCCAATGGCGTTTGGCCATTGCGTTTTCTAAAAGATGTTATGCAAGTGTGAAAATAAAGATGAGATCAAATGATTCGATTGATCTAGTTAAAGTATTGGTTAGGCCATGGTTTATCCAGTTTTTGTTAGGTTGCTTATGTTACTAGTTGGATCGATTGGGCTAATGCTTACATGTTTCAACTTTGGATTAAAACGGGTTCATTGTTTAAAACTCTTGATTTTGTCCGTTTCAGACCATTTCTGGTGTCCCACAAGGTCATTTGTTACCAATTAAGACACATTTCTAAAGTTTTAAAGACCCACAAGAGATATTTGAAAAGTATGATGGTTTTTGAAGGAAAAAAAAATAGGGCCTGTTTTTTTTAGCCATTAAGTGCTGAACGTATTAAGTGGCTAAATGCATAAATAATGTCGGTATGTATTAAGTAAAACATAAGTAACTGACGGTTATTTTTGTTTATTAAGTCAAATAAAGAACATGAAATTTGACTGAATTGTTAAGTTCTTAATTATTAAGTTTATTAAGTAAAAAAAAAAGAATGGGGAATTGTGAACAAGTTCCAAAAGTAAACAAAAATCATAGACAATCCTTAATTTTCCGATTAAACCTAAACATGTCTTCAATTTTGATATTTCAATATCTTATCAAGGGATCTGTTAACTAGCTGTTGGTTATCTTAGAATATGCATGTGTGACTGGATGTCTATATACGAAGTTTGAATTGTCGTTAAATTCATATTAAAATTAAACATAAGTAAAAGAAACCTTGCTGTATATATACAATTCAATTCGATTAAAATAGCCAACATTTTGACTCATTTTAATTATTTGATGAAAATCGTTTATAACTGTGTTCAAATGTTTAGTCCAATACTATCGCTAAACCTATTGATGTTTTTCAGCTTTACCAAGATAATTGTAAATTTTAAGGAGTTGTGTTTTAATCACGTATGTATGTTGTTAGCCGTCTCAGTAGTTTTATATTTTAGCTACTATAAAATATATTATTGGACAAAAAGTTTGAGCACATCATAAACGTTTTTCATCATATTTTTTACTGAATAAAAATCTCACTTATTAAAGTTACTGACCAACTTTTGGGTTTGGGGAAATTACGCAAATCCAAGTACCAGGACGAAATGTCTGGATGATAATTGGTGTCTATTTAATCACAAATGAGAGCCATACAAAAGATAGTAACAGAAGCTATTCACTCCGTTTCATTATCAGTAAATCATCTCTAAAAAGTAAAAAGTGATACTTTCTTGATTTTTAATGATTTTTAAAACCAAATTTAGGTAATAAGAAGATAGTATTAAAGCTGGGGAAAAAAAGTTACTATAAGGATCGTCTTTGTGGTTTGCGGACTTATCCTGGTTTCGTCTCGGTCTCAATCCCGAAACCATCAAAAACCAATACAGTGGCGGAACCTGAATCGGAAGTGACCCGTAACACAATTTTTTTCCCACTAGCCTTGTATCGGCATAAAGTAACGATAACGACTAAATTGTTATGACTTTAGCATTTTTTTAACAGATTTTTGACTATTTTTAATGATTATTAAGAATTTTTGGCACTTTTAGTAGTTTTTCTTTATCATTTAGTTGTAAAGATACATCTTTACAAGTTTTATTAATAAAAAAATGTTTCAAAAGTTTAAAGTTGGTTACATGACCGGTATCCCATATTTATTTGACCCGTAGCACCAATAAAAAATACATCATTTTTCAAAAAAATTGAACTACGTGAATTTAGCGGATCCGTAGCCCGGGCTACCCCTATAAACAATGTAGTTCCGCCCCTGAAACAATACCGATCCCGATCCCACATAAGACTTGATACTACTTCCTGGTGTTGTGATCGAAACGGTGAGATTTTCCGCTCATCCAACATAGAATGTGTATAATAGTCTTGATGTGACGATGTTTACCTCTTTCCTAAGAGTATCTCTAGACTCTAATGGTGAATTTTGAAAGACCTTTTAAAAGCAATGTCTAACTGTTTTTTGTAAAAAAAAAAAACTTTATATTCAATGGTAAAAGCTTTTAAAAGTTCAAAATTAAATAAAACTATGATGTTTAATATGATAGAAAAATATTAAATATATCATATATAAAAGGGAAATTTACGTGTATAGTCTAATTGAGAGAGTGGTCTTGGTTTGGACTCATTTTTAGAGGTTTTTCTAACTTGTGCCCTAAGGGCACACATAAGGGTGTCTCGGAAATTTAAAAAGGTAAGAATATTCTTCTTGAAAAATGCATTTTTCAAATCCCGAGAAGAATATTATTACCTTTTTCAATTCCCCGAGAAGAATATTCTTACCTTTTTCAATTCTCGAGACACCCTTATGTGTGCCCTTAAGGCACAAGTTAGAAAAATCCTAAAAAAAAAGACCAATTTGGTCAAAAATCCCGTGATGTATAGTAAAAAATCACACGGGTTCAGACTAAGCTGACACGTGACCCATACAATCTCTCTCCTCCCCCTAACCAGTATTCTTTTGTTTTCCTTAACAAAAAAGAAAAAAGAAAAATAACACACAGGTGAAGATGAGATGAAAGTCGAATGGGAGTTTCAATCAAGCAAGTCAATGTCGAATGATCCATACTCATCTGCTCTCACTTTTCGTAAAAAAGGGATCGAAGGGAATATTGCTGTAATATGTTTTTCCACCTCATGTAAACCCTAGAAATTGGTAAGTCTGGGTTCGATTTGTTTATATAGATATAGAAATAGATTTGATTTTTATACTTGGATTTGAACTTGGGTATTTTAAGATTTTTATACTTGTTTAGAGCTTGCTTGATAAATACTTGTTATCTTGAACGCTAGTGAGGAGGAAATGATAGAATGTATACTTCCCTTCCTCGTTTTTTGGCATCATTTTATTAGTCCTCAGCTCCTATAATTCCCTAATAGAAAACATGATGTTCACCCAATTGTCAAAAAAAAACAAGTCAGTAAATTCATTTAGAAACTACTACAAAAACTTTCAGTACTACAACTTAATTTTTCTTACTTGATGATTAACCATTGCATAAAACACTACTAGTCAGTTTGACGCTGTTTTTTTGGGTGGATGCATAGCTTGATTTCAACTCATCAACTGTATACTAATTATTATATTTCTATAACCGATCATCTGTTGCTTTTGGATAACAGAAAAGGTTACCCTGCTCCGAAACAAGGTTATGCCACAACTTATGCACGCGCTTTCGATTCCTTCATGTTTCCATAGTTGCAAAGGTTGTATCTGAACAACTGAGATTAGCTTAACATTCGTCGCTTTTTGGCTGAATATATGTACGTTTTGTCTTGTTATGAATCTTGTCTTCAGTTTAATATTCTTCATGGACTTGGGTTTAGTGGCTGAACCCGAGTCCATTGTAATGGGTTCCCTACTTATATCTTATAAACTCGTTCTCTTTGTAATGGATGTTTTTAATGGGAAAACCATGTACTGTTTGTTACTTACAAGCTTCAAGCTATTGTTTTTTATTTGTTAAATTTAACATTACCAATGTTGGAGAAATTTTAGCTCCATGATATCGTATGGTTAGTTTGTCCAGAAGTAATCATTCTATTAGTCGAGTAGAATTTGAAGTCTTGCATGTTGGTGCTTATAGTAACTAGAGGTAATACATTATCATTTGTTAAGATATTCACTACCAAATAGTAGATCATAATCTGTGATCAAGTAGACTTAGACAATTCAATATTATATATTGTTTAGTTTTAATTCTTTCTGTGTCAGTCACATGATATCTTAAAGTGATAAAGATTTCCAGGCTTAAGTTTGATGATGTGCTTCCAGATGTGGGAGATGGCCGAACCTAATGGATATGCATTCAAGAGTAACAAAATTTGTACAGATTGTTCATATTTTCCTACTTTTAGCTAATGGGAATAAACCACTTTGTTAAGTATATGTGTAAGTATTGGCATGAAAGAGATATGTTTTCGAATCAAAATATTCCATTGCTATAATTGTTGATATTTTTGCACTGTTAGACACAAGTAAATTGTTGTTATGATATGAATAAATTTGCAAAAGTCTATAGATGCATACGAATAAGATCATGGCATCATCTACCGTGACAATAACATTACGAGAATGCAATTGGTTACAAAACAACCAAATTGATTACAAAATATAAATGAACACATTCAACTACTCAAACAACCTTTTAGAGCAAGAAGCTTTTTCTTGTTTAGTCTTGACTGGGAATTTGAATGGAGGATCCGGAGTTTTTTCAACATTTTCAGTCAACTCCACCTGCGAGACGTAAACATCGACTTCTCTCACCTTTGTTCCTCCGTCTCCAATATGCTTGAACATGTTTGCCCTATCTCCAAGATCATTACGCAATCGACATAGTCCATTATCCAAGTCCCCTTTGGGATTTCTAAAATAGTAGTACTTGGATGACTTTGGATCATAACCTAGTTTTGTTATCATTTGATCCATTTGAGCAATGCAAAAAGTATTTGTGCTAATACAATCTACATAAGTTATTACACCGCCATCATAACTTCTTTCAGGTGGAGATGTAAAACTTCCATAGTGGTGCAATTTGATAGTGAACAACCAAGGAACATCATCTGTGAATATTCATTTCATTATATATAGCAACAATTATTTCAACTATCAATGTAAGCTATACAAATATATAATAGAGAACTTACCATACATCTCGTCGGTAATATTTTGTTCACCGGGAGATCTAAAATACCAATCATACCACTCATGATCCATCTTGTTTTGTTTGTCAATGTTATGGCTCCATATAGCCCGTATTTATATAAACTAATTTTTGAGTTGTCATTTCACTCAATAGTACACCCTATCTGTCATAAAGTATATTTAAACAGTTTTTTTTTACTATTTCATTCCCTTTTGATGGTGCTACAAACAATTATTAGATAATTAAACAAACAAAGTTTAATTATCTTTTTACAAGATGATCATTATTACATAAACCTAATTCTTTTTATTAAGCTGATCAAGACCCCATATAGCTCTTTCGACATCTGCAATGCGATATCCCAATGAGAACATAGCATTGGAGACTTGTAAAATTAAATTATCTGTCCTCATACACTTTTCTTGTAGGTACCCAACATAAATTTCTTCAAGTGAGGACGTTGACCTTCCCTTTCTTAGTCTCTCGATTGCACGTTGGCTAGCAATTTTCGACGCCATAAGTTTGTGTGCAATATCATACATGTCTTCCTTATACTTCGTTTCCTCTTTCATATCTGCAATCATTGCAGATTTTACTTCATCAACTGTCATATGCTTAGTATATGACGAAGAGGCATCCATTTTCCTGATTTTAAAAAAACTAAAATTTATAAATCAGGTTATGATATGATTAGATGGTTAGAAAAGATTACCCTATATATAGGCCAATTGTCAGGGTCCTGCAAGCTAAAGATAACCCTATATATTAGGCCAATTATCTCAACTTCCTAGGGGGACGATTGGAAAATAGGTGACTGTATTCCACAATCATGTTGATGTTTGATACTCACATGACCATTGCTATATTTGAAGGTAGTCTAAGTTTTTGCCAAAGAATGTAATTGGAATCTGTAACCGTGGTAAAGAAAGAATAAACAATTGTAGGAAGATTAGGAAGAAAAAAATATATTCACCCAGAATTAATGGTTTTTTCATTCAGTGCCTCAATACTATTCGTTGTTTACATACTTGAATTCAAAAATCATGTACTGATTACATCTGCCCAATAGCCAGCGATCGAATGGTAAACAAGGAACAGAGGGAATGGTGAACCCATAAGCAGCTGCTCCAAAATAACACTAGTTTCAAAACGACCAGCTAGTAGTCATTACTAGTTTCAAAACGACCAGCTAGTAGTCATTACATCAAGTCAAATTACTAAGCATTCTTTGGTACAAGTTGCAGCCTAATATACAGTAGTCATTACATCCAGTCATATAGATAGGCAAACTACGGTAGAAGTTTGCAGCCAAATACACCTAACTTACATAATAAACTATGCCGTGACAATGTAAACTAAACTAAATAGAGTTCATAACAAGCACATACATACAAGAGACAGAACTAGGAAACCGATGTGGATAAACATCACCACCTAGGCTGTCAAATGAAAATTGTAAGAATGGCTTTAGACAAGTTGATTAATCATACTTCAGTAACTCAAGTCTTCAAGAAGTCCCTTTCTTTGCCGCCTTCAGCCTAGCATGAAAAAAATTACCAGAATAAATTAAAAAAGATCTACATTTAGGGACCTGCTGCTAGAACTTCATTATAGCTGTAGTAGAACCTGTGTTGTTTATTTGACCATTAGCTTTAGACAATGAGTTTCATACCAGCTGCAGCTGATTCTGCTAGGATAACATAAAGATCAAATTGCATTATTACATATTTACATTTCACCATCTCTACTTATTCAATTCACAAAATGTTGTTTTCTATAACTTTATCTAATAGTATTCGTAAATAATTATAAAATCACCAAAACGCTTAACCACCTGATTGATTATCTCATTATCATATATATTTAAACGACAGACGTGCATCCCGACACTATTTTCCACGATTTTCAAATTCTCTTACAAATTGTTTGCCAGTCGAGAGTCTGCACTCATATTTTACTCTTTAAAGGTAAAGACCAGGGTAGGAATTGATATATAATCATACTAACCTCCTCTAGTTCATGCTCCACATCTAACATCTTCTCCGATCGAGTTAGCCTCAATTTGTTTCTGAAACAGAAATGCAAAACAAAGTGGACCATCAAGACAATTATTACTGCATGTAGTTCAGCGCATTCTGTTACACAAGCAAAAAACATTATGAATTGCATCAACAAATGCCCCCCAAATCCAAACACTTCGAGTAGTGTTCAGTAATGACCTCAAAAATACTGCCTCGTGGATTCTAGAAAAAATGAAATAAGCATTTCTTGACTTGTGGGTTTTGGTTTAGCAAATTCTGTTGATATAAAATGATGATGACATTATCATAGGTTACATCTGTAAAAAATAACTCAACTATAAAAGACAAGGACAGATTCCCTACAAATCATGTTTTTAGAATGCAACTGCTAAAAACAATTGATGGTAAATCAGATATGTGACGAATGAGCCATTTGCTAAGTGCCATCCTTACAATTAAAAACGACACATTGTATAAAGTTCTTCGGTCCAAATAATAATGACAACACCAAGAACAGTACCCAATCCCTGCACCAAGCGGGGTATGGGGGAGGTGAGATATAGATAATATTGCCTCTACCCAAAGGTAAAGAGACTGCTTCCATAAGGTTCAATTAATAATGACTATAAGCTTATTTTACACTAGCAACATTATGAATTCGACAAAACAAAGGATAAAAAGTTAGTCATGTCCCCTGTTTCAACCTAATTTGATAGTAATCACACACCAAATTCCAAAAACCAGTGACGAATTATTACATGAACTTCTAGGAATACAATTACTCTCAGATATGTTTGCTTATTATATATGATAATGTGCCAATTTCAACCCAATTATTTATGATAATGAGAGGTAAATCAAGCTCACCTGGTGGCGCGACCGAGCAACTATAGGCGGTATACTTAGAATTGCAATATTTCTAAAACCAACTAAGTTACAAGTATATATACCTTCACACAAAACATATTTCCAACTATATATATCCTAAAGAATATAAAATAGAAAATCTAAAACAGAAACATGTAATTAGATACAAGTATAATGATAATATATCAATAAAACTGTAAACAAAGACTCCTCACCTGATGGGTATATTCAAGCAATTTACCTGTGAATGGGTCGGATTTGTGTTTCGTGTCAAAAAGATCAGGCAAATCAAATACATAAACAAGGCTAATAAATAAAGGACAAAAAGGGTCAAATGCAGGAAGAAGAAATCGGGGATAATTCATATCCATATCGTTTATAGCTTGAAATCGGGGATAATTTCCTTTTAGATTGATTAAAACCCCCAAACATTCATATAAAATCGATGATATCTCCTTTCTAGGGTTTTTTTTCGAAAAGAGGGGGAAAGGAAGGCACGTACAGGAAAAAGAGAGGAGAGAGAAGAAATGACACGTGTCGGCTCAGGAGTGGCCTATTCCAATCCGTGTGATTTTATACTATTGGCCACGGTTTTTTTTGACCAAATTGGTTTTTTTTACAACTTTTCCAATGCAAGACCACACCTTGTTAATTTGACCAAAGAGGTAAATATCCCTTCATAAAATATCAAAATAAGTACGATTTCTTTACTCCCACATGGACCTCGGGCGGAAAACACACAATGACCCACTGACTAATGAGTGCCAGCGTCGGTGAGCTAGACTTTACGTGAAATTACAATGAGTACCATTCGAACGTTGAACTTACAAATTACAATAACCACTACCACATTTATTTGTTTTTTTTTCTTTTTTTCAAATATTCCGTTGGTATACACCATAAAAAAAAAAAATTCACCATATAATAATAAATCCTTTATTGTAACTCTCTAATATATTATTAGAAATGGGAATCACCTCTATACTGTTATTACTACCTTAATCTAAACTTTAAAATCTAATACAAGCAGTAAACAATCGTATTTGCATATAATTAATCACCAAAAGATAATAAATAAATAATCTTGATCACATTTTTTTTGAATAATAAGAATATTATAATATTTCAAATAACCTTGATTACATTTTTTTTAGTACGGCAAAATATTATAATAGTAGCCATCTAACAAAGTTCTAGATGACAAGAAGAGTTACAATTACAATTACAATATCTAGGAGTTCGACATAAAATAACCAAACCTAGACACGTTTTGAGACTTGAACTGCGAGGAATCTTGATTACATTTACTTATTATGGATTGAATTAAGAACATATTGAGGAAAACAGATAGATGTAATAATCAAGATTAAACGCAAAATATAATTAATTAAAATAAACAATAAACAAATAACCTTTTTTTACCTTTACTTATTGTGGATTGAATTAAAAACAGATTTAAAAATACAGATAAATTAAAAGCAATTATTCTTTAAACTTGACCGTAAATATTTTTGTTTGTGAAATATAACACTTGTCGTAAAGTATATGAATGAATCGAGTATTAAATGTATTTTTCATTGAGATAACTTTTATCAACACTTATATAAACACAAATAAAAATATTTATGATTAAAAATATAATAAAAAAAGACTTATAATGTCAAATAAAATATTTAAAATGAAACGGAATGAAATAATTATTTGGTAAAATAAATTATTTGTTTTTTTTAAATGGACAAAATATTCCAAAAATTAATGTCAATATCTTTTCACTAAAATTAAAAATCGATGCCTATTTTAATACTCCCTCTGTCCCATCAAATGTGTCCACTTTTGGATTTTCAAAGTCAATTTTTTGCAACTTTGACCTTGAATATCTTTGTTTGTGTTATATAAAACTTGATAAAAGTTATACCGATATAAACATATGTAAAACTCAATTAATTCATATAACTTTTATCAAGTATTATACAACACAAAAAAAATATTCAAGGTCAAAGTTGTAAAAAAATGACTTTGAAAATTTAAAAGTGGACAACAGAGGGAGTATTTTATATAGAGTTTTTTTTTATAAATTTCTGATAATATCTCTATAATTTTTTGGTATATAGAATTTTGTTTATGGTATTTCATATAAACTTAATTTTTCTGTGTAGTAAATGTCATCATAATTATTAAAAAGGTATTTCATTAAGGTTCAAAGCTAATCATCTATATTTGTAGGGGTCGATTATTGGGAGAGAGAGGGGGGGGGGGGGGGGTTATTTCATTAAGGTTCGAAGCTAATCATCTATATTTGTAGGGGTCGATTATTGGGAGAGAGGGGGGGGGGGGGGGTTAAGAGTCTTGGATTTCATCTAACGCATGAGTGGTTCAAACTCCACAAACTGACCAATTGGATGTCCATAAGGTGTCTCGAATGTTAACTACTAATTCGAAGTAGCATGGTTGGATCAGGTGGTTTAGTAAACGCTTATAAGTGTTTATTTTTTTAAAAATGATAAGTTTAGAATGTTTAGTTTAGTAAACGCTTATAAATGTGTTTGAATTGAGTCTTGGTTATTATAGGCCCATAACAATGAAAAACAGTGCCGATAAATTCTTTTCTTCCACAATTCCACTAGAGCATACATATTCACACCTACCAGAACACGTCTTCTTCTCTACAGTACTGCATGCATCCATGGCAATACATGTATTTATCATACCCTAATCCCTCATACGACAATACGGGTGTTTATCCAAAGTCGTACGAGTTTACGAGTCACCACGAATCGGACCGAGTTAAGATAAAAATCACGAGTCTTCCGATCTGTCTCGTGCAAGTTCGTGTCATCCAACGAGTTGTCACTTTCTCCCAGTTTTCTGACTCGACTCATGACTCGTACGAATTTGACAACTATGGGTATAACTTTCTTATGTATTACTAGCTCGTATATAATAAAAAAAATACATATCTAAGGTTACATTTGAAAAAGAAAACTTGAAAATAAGACACATCTAAAATCTAATGTAACAGAGGGGGTACTTTTTTTTCGAACGACAACCACAATGATTTTCAGATACTGTATTCAACTCCAATTTCAGTAAAAACTTATATTGGGAAAACCTCTATACTGAAAGTATTATGTTGCTTACATCAAAATTTAAACATAAATTTTTGAAATTTCAAGTTTTTTGAGTACCAACTTGATTATTTACTGATGATTGATTGCTAATACATTTGATACATAATTTTTGAGTGTCAGCATTTCATTTTTATTATATGGCTTTTACTATAATTCTTGTTTTGCTAGGGGTGTTTGGTACGATGGAATGGAAAGAGGAGAAAAGGAATGAGAAAGACTTCTCTTATTTGGCTGCACCGGAGAATGAAATCGAGAATGGATAAGTGAAAATGGTTTTCATTCTCTACATTCTCTCCAAATTGTAGAGAATGAGTAAGAATGGGAAAAAAAACTGTTTTGTTTATGATTTTATGTGTTAACTTTAATTATTAATTAAAATTTTGTATTTCTCTTATATCCATTCTCTGTTTATACCAAATGACATAATTCATTCTTTTTTCAAATATTCATTATCTTTCCCACTATTTCCATTCTCTGTTACATTTCCAATCCTTATGATTCTCTATTACCAAACACCCCCTTATATCCCAATAATATTTGATGGAAAAAAAAAATCTATCGTTAGTTATTAATCATATTTTTTTTTGTTGAAAAAATAGTTAGTTATATACCAATAGGGGACCCTTATTTTGAGAATCCATTTTTTCTGTAAGAACCTTGAGAACTCTTAAATTATATATTGGATCACATGTTTTTTTTGTTCATTCACATATGAAACGTTATAAAAATATATGTTGCAGAAGAAAGTTTTTTTCAAAACCTTATATATAACCGTTTGATCACATGTGAACGAAAACGTGAACATATTCATTCACAAGTTCACAAAAGGCTATTTTGAAGGTTTTTTAAAAAGTTTCTTCTACAACTTACTTTTTTATATTATTTCACATGTGAATGAACAAAAAAAACATGTGATCCAATACATAATTTGAGAGTTCTCATAGTTTTTGCAAAAAAAAAATGGTTCTCAAAATAATGAAAGTCTATACCAATAATATTATGAGAAATTTTATGTACAAATTTCCACAGTTTAAATTTGTTTATGTAGTCTCTGTTCTTTCTTTCTCTTTGTTCATTGAACCATTTCAAATGACATGTGAGTTTATAAATGTTTGATTGTAAAATGTTTAACTACATTGCATTGCTTTAATATTATTGTTGTCAATGTGAGGTTGGACCATTAGGAACAAACTTTGCTTCGCAATATGAAAGTTTTAGTTTTAAACGTACACATGACTTCATGAGGTAGTTTAGTAGAGTATTTGATGTATAGTTGCATCAACTATAATTCAAAGCCGATGGTTTACCAAGTTGGTCCCAGTTAATCGAAACTATAATATCGCATGTAGTCATCAAAATTATTATTATTGTTATCTTTAACTCTAAAACTTTGATTTAAATGAAACATTCGTAACAAATAACTCAAATACAAATTCGGTACTAGAATCGTGCATGCATAGTGTGCACCAATAGCTTTATAAACTAGATAATCAAAAATAATCTATCTAAATTTTTTGATTTTCAAAAGATACTCACAAATCACCAAGAATACAAAGCCTTTTTGGGTGTTACGATTTTATTGGTATTTTTTGATAACTCAAAAAAAAGTTAAAATATTTTGAAGTTTTGATATATTATAGATGTTTTTTTGATTATTTAAGCTATTTTCACTTCTCTCTATATAACTAAGAGAGGATATTTTTGCTCCTATGTGACAACCTTATCTATTAGACAACTATGATTTTTACTTATTTGTTAATATTTTACAACATAATCTTTTATTTAAGTAATAATAATAATAATAATGTAATGCCACTTCATTTTCTTAGTCGGCATGCAAAACACTCCGTAAATTATGTCGGATTTTTACTATTCAAACTCATACTAAAGATTAATACTTAATATATTTATATTTATATTTATTTATTATTTATGGATGGATATATATTTACTATAGTTTTGTTTTATTTTTTTCATCTTTATTTTTCTTTTTCTATGTTTATAATAATAAAATGGTAATTATTATAATAAGGAAACCATAATATTAGTAAGAGTATCCTAAATTTATTTATTTCGGGTTTATTTTTAGTTTCATAAGCTTTTGTGTTTTTTTTTTTTCTTAGTATTTAATAGTCATGATATTTTCTATTATAAATATATATCTATATAACAAACAATAGGATATTTTTGATCCTATGTAACTATATTTATACTTTACAACTCATATTTTACTTATGGATCATTTTATGGTAATTTTGTAATTTTTAGAAATATCTCTATATTATTAAGGAAGATATGTTTTTTCCTAAGTGACATTTTTAGTTTTTTGTCTCATTAAATTTTTAATGAGTTGTCATTTTTTCAATTTAAATTGCTATATTTATGTTGCCATGTATGATCTTAATTCAATTCTAATCATAATCATCAATCATATTTTAATTATTAATATTTATTTTTCTTTTTTCTGTATAAGTACAAAGATGTTTAATACTATGTTTTTTTATTAATTCAATGATAATTATCTTTTTTTAAATGAATTGTTTATTATATTATGTTTATTTTTTTGAAAAGTATTTATTATATTATATTTAATAAATATATATCATAAAAAAGATTTTTATGATTTATAAATATTTATGTTTCATTAGTCATGCTTTAACATATTTAACGTATATCATATATTCATAAACTATAATTTTATTGTTTGCATCAGTCGTAATTTGACAGTTTTTTATATTATCATAAATTATGAATAATATGTACTATCAGTTATTGTATTTTATATTTATGTTTTCGGTCAATCCTGCACAACGTGCGGGTTTAATCTAGTTTGATAATATTTTGGTTGGTTGGTTGGATATATGCTGACATTTGGTTTCGTCGAGTGTCTAACTTTGTATGATGGTTGTGTTGGTGATATAAAAAATATGAGGTAATTTATGGTAATGAATTAATATGAATGAATTTTTTATTATTTTATTTGGTCAAATATGTAGGTTCAGTTTCAGATAAGACAAATAAAGAAATAAAACAAATAAAATTATATTTTTTTTAATTGAAAATTTTTGTGTACAAGTGTATATATTTGTACTATATAAATTTTTGTGCATCAAGTTTATTATGATATAATGATCAAATATTATCGTATTTGTTTTATTTTAATATATTTGTTTTACAATAAATATCAGTTATGCATATGTAATTTATTACGAGTACTTTGTACTATATTTTAACAATAATAATAATATTATTATGTAGGACAGTAGCCTACCTATTGTAAAAGCATATGCACCATTCAAATCTAAAATTCTAAACGAATTAGATCGTATCAAAATTGCCACTTCACTCTCCTCTTCCAACTATTTCCTTCATCACCCAACTTTCCCGCTTCCTTCCTTCCAACCCGGCCACAACGTAATCAATCCCCCATTTTCCCACAATTCAATTCCTGTTTTTTTTTGTCTTACATTATTATGAGTATTTTCTTTCATATAATATATATGGAGTATAACTTTTCATTTTCAATGTATATATTTGACTATATAAATTTTTATGCATCAAGTTTATTATGATATAATGATCAAATATTATCGTATTTGTTTTATTTTAATATATTTGTTTTACAATAAATATCAGTTATGCATATGTAAAATTTATATATTTGTACTATATAAATTTTTGTGCATCAAGTTTATTATGATATAATGATCAAATATTATCGTATTTGTTTTATTTTAATATATTTGTTTTACAATAAATATCAGTTATGCATATGTAAAATTTATATATTTGTACTATATAAATTTTTGTGCATCAAGTTTATTATGATATAATGATCAAATATTATCGTATTTGTTTTATTTTAATATATTTGTTTTACAATAAATATCAGTTATGCATATGTAAAATTTATAAGTATTTGTACTATATAAATTTTTATGCATCAAGTTTATTATGATATAATGACAAATATTATCGTATTTGTTTTATTAATATATTTGTACTATATAAATTTTTGTGCATCAAGTTTATTATGATATAATGATCAAATATTATCGTATTTGTTTTATTTTAATATATTTGTTTTACAATAAATATCAGTTATGCATATGTAAAATTTATATATTTGTACTATATAAATTTTTGTGCATCAAGTTTATTATGATATAATGATCAAATATTATCGTATTTGTTTTATTTTAATATATTTGTTTTACAATAAATATCAGTTATGCATATGTAAAATTTATATATTTGTACTATATAAATTTTTGTGCATCAAGTTTATTATGATATAATGATCAAATATTATCGTATTTGTTTTATTTTAATATATTTGTTTTACAATAAATATCAGTTATGCATATGTAAAATTTATATATTTGTACTATATAAATTTTTGTGCATCAAGTTTATTATGATATAATGATCAAATATTATCGTATTTGTTTTATTTTAATATATTTGTTTTACAATAAATATCAGTTATGCATATGTAAAATTTATATATTTGTACTATATAAATTTTTGTGCATCAAGTTTATTATGATATAATGATCAAATATTATCGTATTTGTTTTATTTTAATATATTTGTTTTACAATAAATATCAGTTATGCATATGTAATTTATTACGAGTACTTTGTACTATATTTTAACAATAATAATAATATTATTATGTAGGACAGTAGCCTACCTATTGTAAAAGCATATGCACCATTCAAATCTAAAATTCTAAACGAATTAGATCGTATCAAAATTGCCACTTCACTCTCCTCTTCCAACTATTTCCTTCATCACCCAACTTTCCCGCTTCCTTCCTTCCAACCCGGCCACAACGTAATCAATCCCCCATTTTCCCACAATTCAATTCCTGTTTTTTCTTTCTTTCTCTTCCTTTTTTGGTATATGATGATATGAATTCTTTCGAGTGTTTAGGCAGTTTTTGTTACAGTGTTTATGGATGTGATGATAATGTGACATTTTAATTCTTGAAGTTAGTTTTTTTATGTTTATGCGGTAATAGAAAGTAGAGAAAAAAAAAATCTCCTATGATTCAATGCTTCAAAGGATCATTTTTTTATCTTCCAAAATTACAAGTGTAAGGTTGCGATCTAAGCTTGTGACTAATTTGAGTGGTCAATTTGTAAAATTCCGAAGATAGTGGAACGTTTTAAGTTTTTTTTCAGAAAGTAAGTCCATTTGGTCAGTATTGTAGTACAATGCCAGTTTTTTCTGTTTTTGGACATGGTTTGCATTTGCTTTGGCAGCTTCGATAATTGTTTTTGGTCCCCTTAATTGTTGGAAACTTTGAAAGATCCTTTGATACATGAGGAATAATATTTAATAGTAATTACAGTAATATTTTGGAAGGAAACCAAGAACATGTGCGAATTGGGAATGCGAGACAACCATCTTGGTCCGGAGCATGTATGAATGCGAGGACAACTATTGCTTGGTCCGGAGCATGTATGAATGCGAGGACAACTATTGCTTGGTCCGGAGCATGTATGAATGCGAGGACACTATGCTTGGTCCGGAGCATGTATGAATGCGAGGACACTATTGCTTGGTCCGGAGCATGTATGAATGCGAGGACACTATGCTTGGTCCGGAGCATGTATGAATGCGAGGACAGCTATCGCTTGGTCCGGAGCATGTATGAATGCGAGGACAACTATCGCTTGGTCCGGAGCATGTATGAATGCGAGGACAACTATTGCTTGGTCCGGAGCATGTATGAATGCGAGGACAACTATTGCTTGGTCCGGAGCATATGAATGCGAGGACAACTATTGCTTGGTCCGGAGCATGTGGAATGCGAGGACATTATTGCTTGGTCCGGAGCATGTGAATGCGAGGACAACTATTGCTTGGTCCGGAGCATATGAATGCGAGGACAACTATTGCTTGGTCCGGAGCATGTGAATGCGAGGACAACTATTGCTTGGTCCGGAGCATGTGAATGCGAGGACAACTATTGCTTGGTCCGGAGCATGTGAATGCGAGGACAACTATTGCTTGGTCCGGAGCATGTATGAATGCGAGGACAACTATTGCTTGGTCCGGAGCATGTGGAATGCGAGGACAACTATTGCTTGGTCCGGAGCATGTGGAATGCGAGGACAACTATTGCTTGGTCCGGAGCATGTGGAATGCGAGGACAACTATTGCTTGGTCCGGAGCATGTGGAATGCGAGGACACTATTGCTTGGTCCGGAGCATGTGGAATGCGAGGACACTTATTACTTGGTCCGGAGCATATGCGAATGCAAAGACACTTATTGCTTGGTCCGGAGCCAATTAGTCAATTACAACTGTTGCTTGGTCTGGAGCATGTGCGAATTCGAAGACAACTATTTCTTGGTCCGGAGCATGTATGAATGCGAGGACAGCTATCGCTTGGTCCGGAGCATGTATGAATGCGAGGACAACCATCGCTTGGTCCGGAGCATGTATGAATGCGAGGACAACTATTGCTTGGTCCGGAGCATGTATGAATGCGAGGACACTATTGCTTGGTCCGGAGCATGTATGAATGCGAGGACAACTATTGCTTGGTCCGGAGCATGTGAATGCGAGGACAACTATTGCTTGGTCCGGAGCATGTGTGAATGCGAGGACACTTATTACTTGGTCCGGAGCATATGCGAATGCAAAGACACTTATTGCTTGGTCCGGAGCCAATTAGTCAATTACAACTGTTGCTTGGTCTGGAGCATGTGCGAATTCGAAGACAACTATTTCTTGGTCCGGAGCATGTATGAATGCGAGGACACTATTGCTTGGTCCGGAGCATGTATGAATGCGAGGACACTATTGCTTGGTCCGGAGCATGTATGAATGCGAGGACACTATTGCTTGGTCCGGAGCATGTATGAATGCGAGGACAACTATTGCTTGGTCCGGAGCATATGGAATGCGAGGACAACTTATTACTTGGTCCGGAGCATATGCGAATGCAAAGACACTTATTGCTTGGTCCGGAGCCAATTAGTCAATTACAACTGTTGCTTGGTCTGGAGCATGTGCGAATTCGAAGACAACTATTTCTTGGTCCGGAGCATGTATGAATGCGAGGACAACCATCGCTTGGTCCGGAGCATGTATGAATGCGAGGACAACTATTGCTTGGTCCGGAGCATGTGTGAATGCGAGGACAACTATTGCTTGGTCCGGAGCATGTGGAATGCGAGGACACTTATTACTTGGTCCGGAGCATATGCGAATGCAAAGACACTTATTGCTTGGTCCGGAGCCAATTAGTCAATTACAACTGTTGCTTGGTCTGGAGCATGTGCGAATTCGAAGACAACTATTTCTTGGTCCGGAGCCAAATCACAATGTACACAAAATGTCGTGAGCAAGCGTTTTGTTCAGAGGGCATGTCTTATCATGCCTCTTTCCCCCAAAAAGAAAAATAAAACGAAATTTTGTTTCAGTTTTTGTCTTATGCTTTATTATTAATGCTTGCTTATCTCGGGAATGTGTATTGCCTCGATTTGGCTTCCTCAACAGGTATCTTTCACTAAAAAGGTATGTGAAACGTCCCATCGCATTTAAAGCGTCACTTCACTCCTCCTATATATTCCTTCCTCTATATAAAGGATTTCTCCCCCTTCATTTGCCACTTTCATTTTCTCTGACCTCTTTTTTTTTCTCAATCTTAACACTTTCCTTAGGTCTGCTCTCTAGGCTACTCTTTTCAAGTTTTCTTAGCTCCTTCCGGGGATGTTTCTGCTTCAGTCCGATCAGGTTTGCTTTTTGCCCCCTTCTTATTTTTTATTTTCAATGGCAAGGAATGATTTGGATAAACAGACCTGTAGTTTAGATCATGGACAGTTGAATTTGTTCTTATCAAAACATAGGTTTCCCCCCGGATTAGGTTATATGCTTCCGGAGCCTGACCACATAGCAACAAGCGCTCCGGAAGGGAAAGTCACCCTTTATTGTGCTTCTTTTAAACTTGGTAATATTCGTCTCCCTTTCACCGATTTCTACTTTTCCGTACTTCATTACTTCAAAGTTCATGTTTCCCAAATTAATCCTGATGGGAACCTTCGTTTGGGCATGTTTGAGCTTGCCTGCCGAGCACATGATGGTGAGCCTACCCTCACCCTATTCCGTAGGTTCTAAAAGTTGGCTAAAGTTGGTAGTTGGTATACGTTCGAAAAGCGCTCTGAAGATGAGGTTAGCGAGTGTGTGTCCGGGGTTCCGGAGTCGATCAAAGGCTGGAAAAGTAGATTCTTTTATGTGTTCTCTTTCATAATACCTCCCAACTTTAGCCTTGCCGGAGTGAATGTAACATTTGTGAAATTTGACTAGATTTGACTTATAAATTTAATGTAAATGATTTTTGAGAAAATATATGAATAGTAACCGTATTTGTGAATAGTAACCGTATACGTGAATAGTAATGTATTGTGAATAGTACCGTATATGTGAATATTGGCCCATACGTGTTATAAAAATTTTATTATAGAAAATGATTGAGTAACTGTAGTAACAAGGAAAACGTATATACAAAACCTTAAGTATAATGTACGGTAAACAGTGTCGGTGGCACAGTGTCGGTGGTTATCTAATAATTCCATTAATAGGACAAAGCCGACATACTTTATGGAAAGTAGGAATACTCGTGAAATTGTCACAAGCTATATTTGATTTATTAGTTGAATAATGTTACTAGTAGACAATTGTTGTGTAAATTGTTAAGAAAACTTACTTCCAAAGCTAGTAAAACCATACACCTCCATGAGGAAACTTCCTAGCACTTTCCTTTACTTAGTAACAAAGTTATAAACCTCTAAATATCTTTAAAAATCTGATCATAAGTTGTTAAAGTCAAGAATGGATACTAATTTTATCATACTTAATTCCATGAGGTTACAAAGTCAAGAATGTACATCATTTTTATTATATTTAACTCCATTTTATTTACTATAAATACTAGGCTTAAGTTATCATAAAAACTCACACCTTAAACTTCATTCTCTCTCAATTTAGCATTCTATAAGTCTAAAATCATCCTTTCCCTTCTTGTTATAAGTTTCAAAGAACACTTGATTGTTCTAGTATAAGCAAAGTCGCTTTGATCTCAAAGTTCGCCAAAAATCGTCAAGAGAAGTTGTTATCAACAAATCTCTCTAAGATCTTCAAAAGCTCTAGTTATAATACTCAATTTGGGTTGGGAATAATCTTCAATTATTAAGTAAACAAGTCCAAGTCTTGGGCAAATTTCATTTGAATCAGAAGTCGTGTTCTTCATACGTCGAAAGTTTGATCTTAGAGTACATAAACTCTCCTTTCTTGTAAGTATTTTTATAAAACCTTACTATACTTTGCTCTATGATTTTAGAAATATATGTTATGTATTGAAATGCTTGTCAACTTAATTTTATACTCAATTGATACATAATTGCATTTAAATACGGTAACTATCGCTTTTATATATGAATATTGAAATATTGTTACTATTGCGAAAAATGAATTATTAGCAAAAGTACGAGAAATCGTAAAACTTTTATTAAATCATTTTAAATACTTATTATGGTATATAAACAAGGGCATAGTTATATACCTAACTATCCTAACTCTACATAATTCCCATGTCGTGATGTGCTATTTCTAAGTGATACCCCATGATTCCGCCATGTTGGGGTGTTACAGAATGGTATCAGAGCCGTGGTTGTAAAGAATTAGGTGGATTGACCTAGTCTATAGCCATTGCACCCACATTTCATATTAGCATGCATGATAGGAAATTTTGTGTGCAACGTGAACTGTATGATGCATAAAAATGGTTTAAACGGAGTTCGTAGGTTACTTATGATTTGATGACTTGATTGTTATATGACAACTTGATGGACGTATATGATAGTGTCGGGATACACCGTGAATTGTGGAATTATTGTGATAAACGTTGATGTGTGTGGAATCTTGGATGCATTTATTATTTGTCCCCCAGCAAAATGAAATGATGGCATTAATGGAGTATAACATTCGATAACCCTAGAGGCGCCTCTATGGTTATCCTATGTCATATAAAGTTAATGATCTCATGGATTGCGCCTCGTGAATAAAGTATAGTAACTAACCCGGTATGTTTAATGAGTGTTGATTAGGTGGAGGGTTAGCCGCTGGTACACCCTGTATACATACCCGGTCAACACTTAGAGAACATATCGAAACCGAGTTTTGGACATCCATTCTATATATTAACGGTGTGGAGGGTTAGCCGATGGTACACCCTGTATACAAACACTTTTAATGTGTCGAATGTTGAAGTTAAAATTCGGACTATGCTTTACTCACCTTGTTATGACTTGACCCTTTTATTTATATAGTGTTGAATGTTTTCGTGATTGTATTGTTAATTGTAAATTGTACGATTGCTGAAACCTTAGATTATTGCCATGGTAATATCCCTGTAGAGATAACTATATTCATGCAAAGATTTATAAGGACTTGATGTGGAAATTGTGTATTACTTGAAGATCAATTTTGATATTCAAGTGTGGATTGTGTGGACTTGAATTTTATGTTAATAGAAATGGTAGTACAAGTATAGGATATTTTGGATGGGTTGGTAATGTGTTGGGCTAGCCAATGGTATGCCTTATAGGCATTACCGGATGACCCATGTCTAAGTTATATTACTTACAATTGTCTACAATTATCAGTTATTGTTGGAATAACAGTATGAGAATAAGATCTAGAATACATGCTTATTAAGGTCTTAGATACTTATAATCTATAATTGTAGACCAATGATTTATTATGAACTATAGACTAAGTTCAAACTTATAGTTACGATTGACTGATAGAATGAGCTAAGATTTTTGGAGACTATAATGTTCAATTAAAGTGAGATACTATGAAATAATAGGAGACCTAGTGTGTTAAGAGACATTTTTTTTACGAACATGAAGTTTGAGTTGGTAATTTAACGAATGTGTTCAAGAAATGACTAGAATAAGAGCAAAAACGATGGTCGTAGAAGATTATGAACTTAAATGATTATATGCAGGATTAAAGTCTTGTAGATTTCATTCTTAAATGATTTTGTACTTTAAGGTGAGAATACATGATTTTTACTGTGAGGTACTATTCGCTTATATAACGTAAGCAATGACGTCAAATGAAAATAATTTTTTAAACGGAGTTCGTAGGTTACTTATGATTTGATGACTTGATTGTTATATGACAACTTGATGGACGTATATGATAGTGTCGGGATACACCGTGAATTGTGGAATTATTGTGATAAACGTTGATGTGTGTGGAATCTTGGATGCATTTATTATTTGTCCCCCAGCAAAATGAAATGATGGCATTAATGGAGTATAACATTCGATAACCCTAGAGGCGCCTCTATGGTTATCCTATGTCATATAAAGTTAATGATCTCATGGATTGCGCCTCGTGAATAAAGTATAGTAACTAACCCGGTATGTTTAATGAGTGTTGATTAGGTGGAGGGTTAGCCGCTGGTACACCCTGTATACAAACACTTTTAATGTGTCGAATGTTGAAGTTAAAATTCGGACTATGCTTTACTCACCTTGTTATGACTTGACCCTTTTATTTATATAGTGTTGAATGTTTTCGTGATTGTATTGTTAATTGTAAATTGTACGATTGCTGAAACCTTAGATTATTGCCATGGTAATATCCCTGTAGAGATAACTATATTCATGCAAAGATTTATAAGGACTTGATGTGGAAATTGTGTATTACTTGAAGATCAATTTTGATATTCAAGTGTGGATTGTGTGGACTTGAATTTTATGTTAATAGAAATGGTAGTACAAGTATAGGATATTTTGGATGGGTTGGTAATGTGTTGGGCTAGCCAATGGTATGCCTTATAGGCATTACCGGATGACCCATGTCTAAGTTATATTACTTACAATTGTCTACAATTATCAGTTATTGTTGGAATAACAGTATGAGAATAAGATCTAGAATACATGCTTATTAAGGTCTTAGATACTTATAATCTATAATTGTAGACCAATGATTTATTATGAACTATAGACTAAGTTCAAACTTATAGTTACGATTGACTGATAGAATGAGCTAAGATTTTTGGAGACTATAATGTTCAATTAAAGTGAGATACTATGAAATAATAGGAGACCTAGTGTGTTAAGAGACATTTTTTTTACGAACATGAAGTTTGAGTTGGTAATTTAACGAATGTGTTCAAGAAATGACTAGAATAAGAGCAAAAACGATGGTCGTAGAAGATTATGAACTTAAATGATTATATGCAGGATTAAAGTCTTGTAGATTTCATTCTTAAATGATTTTGTACTTTAAGGTGAGAATACATGATTTTTACTGTGAGGTACTATTCGCTTATATAACGTAAGCAATGACGTCAAATGAAAATAATTTTTTTTTCAAAATGGCCGACAACAAATAAAATATCTGGATCTTCCTGGAACAAGATAAAGTAGGATAGCTTTATCAGACTATTTTGATATAAGCAATAATAAAAGTGTTAACTACAAACAAATTATATATAAATTTTGCAATAAAAAAAAAAGAGGGGGAAATAGACATACGAAGATCACTAACTGTATATGTAATCCTACTTTATAGTTTAAAGTAGCCAAATTCCTAAATCTATGGAAAAAAAAAAAAAAAAAAAAATTATTTATTAAATGTATACTTGTTAATCCCATGTTTAACCCAATGATCTTTCAAGTCAATTGGACAATCGAGATCGTACCCTTCTAACAATAATTTCTCTATGACCTTTGAGAATGTACTACAACCCATTCTTCTCCCCGGCAACCTTACAATACGACTTGGCCCGACATATGTTGGTAACGGATACATGGAAAGAGAAGCTGTACAACAAACGGAGGTCCATCCCTCTGTACTCCACCCGCGACAGGTCCTAGGTATCCCTGTGCATGAGCATATCGGTGTTGGCATCTCTGATATGTTCATTTCTTCCCCAAATACTACCAAAGTAGTATTTTGTTTCACAAACTGGTAAGACCTTTTTGACTTTACATTTTTTTGGGCTTTCGAGGACGATACCTTTGCGGACTTTTTCTTTCGACTATAAAGCTTGCAAATATAAGCCCATGAGTCTTCTACGTGCTTCTCAAACTCTGGTCCATGATTCATTATCGTATCAACCGGTTCCACCCTGTTCGAGGTTGAGACCCCATAATATGTGTCACCAATTGGATTGGGGTATAGTGTGGGCGAGTCTGACATTGGACGTTTGCCTGGTGCCCTGTTACTCTCCTCAGAAGGTACTGCTTGGAATGTTGATTCCAACTGGAATGTTGCTTCTGGTGTATCGAAAGAGAAGTTTTGATATAAAGGGTTTATTGGGATTGGAGATGAAACTCCATGATGTACTGCATCAACAAAAGTTGGGAACGATGCACTGACATTTTCTGTTGGGAGTTCTAACTGTGATGTTGGTACTGTATTTTGGAGAAGCCAATTTTGGCAAAAATCATCGATTGATGTTCCCCATTCACTAGTACCAATCATCTGGTTTTGCCTTGCGTCCATGATTATATTGAGTTCTTCTTATCTACAATAAGTTTTGGTCAGACATATGACATAACAAATACATAAGAAACATTATCAACAATATTATTCTGATTTAAAAACACAATCTGGACAACTTAAGATCTGATTTATAAAAATTTATAACAGATTCCAAATATTTCTATAAAATCCCTCTTGATTTCAAGAATTAGGAGTTCTGTCAGAACTCGACCCTGACATGTTGCTTCCCCCAGCAGCATTTCTTTTTCTTCTCTTATGAGGTGGAATATTGGGATTTTCTTCTTCTTCTTCAGATGACATGGCGAAAATGGATTTCTCTCTTTGAGAAAGATTATCTGCTTCTTGCTGAGCTAGGGCTCTTGCAAACTTTTCATCTTCTTTTATTTGACGCTTCACAAGGATAGATTCCTCATCTTCTAAAAATTTAGATAAAAGTTTTGCTAACTTTTCATCTTCAGAAGTTTGTTTCTCAAAAAGGTGGACATCTTCGTCTACCATCGCCTTGTAATCTTCAAAGGAAATACCTAACATCACGGCCTCCTGCTTAATCCTTTTGACCCTATTTGTTTCAAGATCTTCAAGATCCTCTTGAGCCATTGGCCTTTTGCCTTTTGGATCGCTCGAAGAAGCACCGAAATTTTTCATTATCTTATGATAAATCGGTGGAACAATATTGTTATTTAAGCAAACATGAATTAAAAGATAAAAGTTTTATATAAACATATAAATAGATAGTATATTATGCAAGATGAGAAAGAAAGAGCACAAAAATATAGCTTACCAAAGAGAAAGTCGGAGATCTGTTAGAACACAAGCTGGCTGTGAACGGAATAAATTAGCAGATGAAGAACTAAGTAAATAAAAGAGAAAGAAGATTTAGTGTGCATTCTTCCTTAAGAAAACGCGTTTCTATTATAGAGGATGAAAAGGGAAATGTGACCTGGAAGAACAGACAGGTGTGCATAAACTACAGTAATTTTAATCATTGTTACAGTAATTGGTAATTACTGAATTATATTTTTACTAAAGATAAAATTTCTAAACTTTATCATCCCTTTAACCAAGGTTGAAAAGAGCTGAACAGTTTACTCAAAAGTGTATACTATGTTGAGAAAATCCTCAACTTAATTAATAGCTTAATGAATAGACCGTCTTCCACTTATCACTATTTTTCTTCACTGCTTCTTTTCAAGAACCATATCAATTGCTAATTCATCTTTTTGAACCCTAGATGAATTTTTGATCCAAACTATTGTTTCAGGAGTGATCTAGATAATATTTGTTTCTTTGACCCGTGGATCGCCTTTAATGATTGAATTTAAGAAAATGAGACAAAGGTTATCAACAAAAATATGTCGACTTTTCTAACTGGATAACAGTAGTGTCTTGGTAAAAGAACTTCAAATTTGAAAATAAGAATTATTTGAAAGGCTAAAGTTATGATGGGCGATCAACGATTAAAATAGACAAATGAACTTGGTATAAAAATCTATCAAGACAAATATGGGAAATTCTTTTAACTGGGGAATTTCCCTAATCGACAACAATCCCCAAAAGAGATCGAAGAAAGTTGTATTTCATTATTCGTACAATACAAGTGAAACTTGTTACGTTATTTAAGCGGAAATACAACAATACAACATACTTAAAAACCATACAAAGAAACCCAAGTGGTGACAAACAGTAAGGGAACCACGCCAAGAACAAACGCTACTAACCACTGAATAGCCTCATTCAATGGAAGTTGAGCCACAGTAATTAACCACGCTATGATAATAATGTATATCATGATTAGGAAAGGGAACATTTTTGATATAAGGTTTCGGGTTTTGGTTAGATTCTGAAGAAAGGAAAATGTTAAGTTGATATGGCATGGAGAAAAGTATGCTAAGGTATTATTATATAGTCTAAGAAGGAGCCGTTTCTAACGATCAAATACGGAAGATAAAGTGAATTTAAAGTTTTGTATAGTCAGTCTTACCTGTGTACGGACAGATCATCTATACCATAGATGTGTAAGTAGTCTATACTATAGGTGTACAAACTATTGATTTCTTCATAAGTACAAGTTGTAGGATGTTATAAATGCTAATTATAAATGCTAATCGTGTTTAGGATTGTGTGCAAGATCATCCTACTCTGTTGAGAGTAGAAGGATTCTATTTAGAATCATACGAGTTCATTTTACTCTGTTGAGAATAGAAGGCATCAATTAGGGATACGCCTTGTATCTTTCTATTAATTATGTGTGATTGTCTAATGTAGAATATATACGTAGATGCCATGTCCTCTAATATCGATTAATTGTCACTAAGACAAAATATAAATCAAGTAAAGTATATTTTTATTTGATGCAATCTAGATTTCGAGGACGAAATCCTTTTAACTGGGGAATAATGTAACATTTGTGAAATTTGACTAGATTTGACTTATAAATTTAATGTAAATGATTTTTGAGAAAATATATGAATAGTAACCGTATTTGTGAATAGTAACCGTATTTGTGAATAGTACCATATTTGTGAATAGTACCGTATATGTGAATAGTACCGTATTCGTGAATAGTAACCGTATTTGTGAATAGTAACCGTATACGTGAATAGTAATGTATTGTGAATAGTACCGTATATGTGAATATTGGCCCATACGTGTTATAAAAATTTTATTATAGAAAATGATTGAGTAACTGTAGTAACAAGGAAAACGTATATACAAAACCTTAAGTATAATGTACGGTAAACAGTGTCGGTGGTTATCTAATAATTCCATTAATAGGACAAAGCCGACATACTTTATGGAAAGTAGGAATACTCGTGAAATTGTCACAAGCTATATTTGATTTATTAGTTGAATAATGTTACTAGTAGACAATTGTTGTGTAAATTGTTAAGAAAACTTACTTCCAAAGCTAGTAAAACCATACACCTCCATGAGGAAACTTCCTAGCACTTTCCTTTACTTAGTAACAAAGTTATAAACCTCTAAATATCTTTAAAAATCTGATCATAAGTTGTTAAAGTCAAGAATGGATACTAATTTTATCATACTTAATTCCATGAGGTTACAAAGTCAAGAATGTACATCATTTTTATTATATTTAACTCCATTTTATTTACTATAAATACTAGGCTTAAGTTATCATAAAAACTCACACCTTAAACTTCATTCTCTCTCAATTTAGCATTCTATAAGTCTAAAATCATACGAGTTCATTTTACTCTGTTGAGAATAGAAGGCATCAATTAGGGATACGCCTTGTATCTTTCTATTAATTATGTGTGATTGTCTAATGTAGAATATATACGTAGATGCCATGTCCTCTAATATCGATTAATTGTCACTAAGACAAAATATAAATCAAGTAAAGTATATTTTTATTTGATGCAATCTAGATTTCGAGGACGAAATCCTTTTAACTGGGGAATAATGTAACATTTGTGAAATTTGACTAGATTTGACTTATAAATTTAATGTAAATGATTTTTGAGAAAATATATGAATAGTAACCGTATTTGTGAATAGTAACCGTATTTGTGAATAGTACCATATTTGTGAATAGTACCGTATATGTGAATAGTACCGTATTTGTGAATAGTACCGTATTTGTGAATAGTACCGTATACGTGAATAGTAACCGTATTTGTGAATAGTACTGTATTTATGAATAGTAACCGTATTCATGAATAGTAACCGTATTTGTGAATAGTACTGTATTTGTGAATAGTACCGTATTTGTGAATAGTACCGTATTTGTGAATAGTACCGTATTTGTGAATAGTACCGTATTTGTGAATAGTACCGTATTTGTGAATAGTACCGTATTTGTGAATAGTACCGTATTTGTGAATAGTACCGTATTTGTGAATAGTACCGTATTTGTGAATAGTACTGTATATATGAATAGTGATCGTATTTGTGAATAGTACCGTATTTGTGAATAGTACCGTATTTGTGAATAGTACTGTATACGTGAATAGTACTGTATTTGTGAATAGTACTGTATTTGTGAATAGTACCGTATTTGTGAATAGTACCGTATTTGTGAATAGTACCGTATTTGTGAATAGTACCGTATTTGTGAATAGTACTGTATATATGAATAGTACTGTATTTGTGAATAGTACCGTATTTGTGAATAGTACCGTATTTGTGAATAGTACCGTATTTGTGAATAGTACTGTATATATGAATAGTGACCGTATTTGTGAATAGTACCGTATTTGTGAATAGTACCGTATTTGTGAATAGTGCCGTATTTGTGAATAGTAACCGTATTTGTGAATAGTAACCGTATTTATGAATAGTACCGTATTCGCGAATAGTAACCGTATTTGTGAATAGTAACCGTATACGTGAATAGTAATGTATTGTGAATAGTACCGTATATGTGAATATTGGCCCATACGTGTTATAAAAATTTTATTATAGAAAATAAGTTGTTAAAGTGAAGAATGGATACTAATTTTATCATACTTAATTCCATGAGGTTACAAAGTCAAGAATGATACTAATTTTATCATACTTTAATTCCATGAGGTTAAAGTCAAGAATGGATACTAATTTTATCATACTTAATTCCATGAGGTTACAAAGTCAAGAATGTACATCATTTTTATTATATTTAACTCCATTTTATTTACTATAAATACTAGGCTTAAGTTATCATAAAAACTCACACCTTAAACTTCATTCTCTCTCAATTTAGCATTCTATAAGTCTAAAATCATCCTTTCCCTTCTTGTTATAAGTTTCAAAGAACACTTGATTGTTCTAGTATAAGCAAAGTCGCTTTGATCTCAAAGTTCGCCAAAAATCGTCAAGAGAAGTTGTTATCAACAAATCTCTCTAAGATCTTCAAAAGCTCTAGTTATAATACTCAATTTGGGTTGGGAATAATCTTCAATTATTAAGTAAACAAGTCCAAGTCTTGGGCAAATTTCATTTGAATCAGAAGTCGTGTTCTTCATACGTCGAAAGTTTGATCTTAGAGTACATAAACTCTCCTTTCTTGTAAGTATTTTTATAAAACCTTACTATACTTTGCTCTATGATTTTAGAAATATATGTAAGTCATGCCGTTATACATGCTGTTGAAAGACACATAAGTCATGCCGTTATACATGCTGTTGAAAGACACATAAGTCATGTTGATGCTACTGTTCCGGAGGAGCATGTTGATACTACTGTTCCGGAGGAGCATGCTGATACTACTGTTCCGGAGGAGCATGTTGATGCCATTACTGCTCCGGAGGAGCATGTTGATACTACTGTTCCGGAGGAGCATGTTGATACTACTGTTCCGGAGGAGCATGTTGATACTACTGTTCCGGAGGAGCATGTTGATACTACTGTTCCGGAGGAGCATGTTGATACTACTGTTCCGGAGGAGCATGTTGATACTACTGTTCCGGAGGAGCATGTTGATACTACTGTTCCGGAGGAGCATGTTGATACTACTGTTCCGGAGGAGCATGTTGATACTACTGTTCCGGAGGAGCATGTTGATACTACTGTTCCGGAGGAGCATGTTGATACTACTGTTCCGGAGGAGCATGTTGATACTACTGTTCCGGAGGAGCATGTTGATACTACTGTTCCGGAGGAGCATGTTGATACTACTGTTCCGGAGGAGCATGTTGATACTACTGTTCCGGAGGAGCATGTTGATACTACTGTTCCGGAGGAGCATGTTGATACTACTGTTCCGGAGGAGCATGTTGATACTACTGTTCCGGAGGAGCATGTTGATACTACTGTTCCGGAGGAGCATGTTGATACTACTGTTCCGGAGGAGCATGTTGATACTACTGTTCCGGAGGAGCATGTTGATACTACTGTTCCGGAGGAGCATGTTGATACTACTGTTCCGGAGGAGCATGTTGATACTACTGTTCCGGAGGAGCATGTTGATACTACTGTTCCGGAGGAGCATGTTGATACTACTGTTCCGGAGGAGCATGTTGATACTACTGTTCCGGAGGAGCATGTTGATACTACTGTTCCGGAGGAGCATGTTGATACTACTGTTCCGGAGGAGCATGTTGATACTACTGTTCCGGAGGAGCATGTTGATACTACTGTTCCGGAGGAGCATGTTGATACTACTGTTCCGGAGGAGCATGTTGATACTACTGTTCCGGAGGAGCATGTTGATACTACTGTTCCGGAGGAGCATGTTGATACTACTGTTCCGGAGGAGCATGTTGATACTACTGTTCCGGAGGAGCATGTTGATACTACTGTTCCGGAGGAGCATGTTGATACTACTGTTCCGGAGGAGCATGTTGATACTACTGTTCCGGAGGAGCATGTTGATACTACTGTTCCGGAGGAGCATGTTGATACTACTGTTCCGGAGGAGCATGTTGATACTACTGTTCCGGAGGAGCATGTTGATACTACTGTTCCGGAGGAGCATGTTGATACTACTGTTCCGGAGGAGCATGTTGATACTACTGTTCCGGAGGAGCATGTTGATACTACTGTTCCGGAGGAGCATGTTGATACTACTGTTCCGGAGGAGCATGTTGATACTACTGTTCCGGAGGAGCATGTTGATACTACTGTTCCGGAGGAGCATGTTGATACTACTGTTCCGGAGGAGCATGTTGATACTACTGTTCCGGAGGAGCATGTTGATACTACTGTTCCGGAGGAGCATGTTGATACTACTGTTCCGGAGGAGCATGTTGATACTACTGTTCCGGAGGAGCATGTTGATACTACTGTTCCGGAGGAGCATGTTGATACTACTGTTCCGGAGGAGCATGTTGATACTACTGTTCCGGAGGAGCATGTTGATACTACTGTTCCGGAGGAGCATGTTGATACTACTGTTCCGGAGGAGCATGTTGATGCTACTGTTCCGGAGGAGCATGTTGATACTACTGTTCCGGAGGAGCATGCTGATACTACTGTTCCGGAGGAGCATGTTGATGCCATTACTGCTCCGAAGCCATCTGCTGCCCCTTTTGGAAATGTGGCTAGCTCTAAGAAAAAGAAAAAGCAAAGCAACTGATTCTTCCGTTCTTCCTTACAAGAAAATTAAAGAGAAACGTGTTGATCTTCCCTCTCCCAAAGAGTATATTTTTTTGGTTGATGGCGGCGAACCTCTTTCCACATCTAGTGGTCCAGGTAAGGGAAAAGGCCCTTTGGTTTTGAAGCAGTTAAAAGAAGAATACGTTGCAACGGTTTCCAAAGCTAATGAAGATGTTGGAGGCTTTCTCGGGGATGGTGTAAGTGTGATTGGTCCGGAATGTGACATTGGGGAGGGTAAGGAAGGTGAAGATACTGATAATAATGTAGATGTTTCCCCTCACATAGAAGACTTTCCTTCTTTTGACAACACAGAAGGAATTTTCATTCCCCAATTTGCCCGTGTGAAGCATATGAGTGATCTCGAGGACAATGAAGACAAAATTGACTATGTTCGTAATGTGATGGTGCCAAGCAGGATGATGGCGGTTGGGCGTTTAGCCCCTGAAGAATTTGTGGACTTTGCCAACACTTCTTTGATCAATATTATGTCTTCTCTGGTATACTATTGCTACCTTCCTTTCCTCTTTTCTCATTCTTCCTTTCTTTTTAATTTTGCTGTGTATACACGTATGTATCCTCCTTGTTCACTTGGTTTCTTTTGTGTTGTGTTTCTTCTTTCACATATATTGTTTGTTACAGGCAGAGTACATGAGGCATCTTCATTTGTCTGAAGATGATAGATGCCGATTGGAAAGGCAACATACTAAGCTGAAAGACAGAATCAAAGCTTTGGAGAGTGATGAGGATCGCATGTTGCAGGTTGCTGCGTTTCATGATCTGCATGATGAGTCAAGCTCTAAGGAGCAAGAGTTAGAAGATGTTCAGGAAAAACTGAAGCAACTTCCTATTTTTGTTGCGGATAGAGACTGCTGGAAAAGCAAATTTGAAAAGGCCAAGGTGCAGTCTGAAAGACTTATTATGGATGCAAATCAGAGGGCAAAGGCCATATGTTTTGCAAAAGACAATAAGCGTCTCCTGATGGTTGTTTTTGTTTTAGTGTTTAAATTTATAAAAATGTTGTACAAGTTATTATCTCAAAAACACACACACCTTAACGGACAGGGGACCCGATCAGATATAGTATAGTTTAGTGATAAGAACAGGATCGTTCGCAGGGACGCATTGCTTTACCTAATCTAGTAATATGTGTAATTCTAGCGGTTGTGGGGTTGTCACGATTTCCTATTAAACTAATTAAAAATACTGAAAAGTAAATAGAAGCCGCAACCGCTTATTCAGCGAGAGGCTCAGTCTGAAAATAGTTTGAAAAAGCAAATAACAGTAATTAAATTAAAATACTTGTTTGGCATCCCAGATCTCATGACACGACCAGATATCATTCTACCTACTTGCTAGACTGTTGGAAACTTAATCACGGCTCAGATTCTCGTTAGATTCACTTTGCCTAATTAACTAGTGCTGTCGCTAGACTCACACTACCCTATAAACAAATTCTCGTTAGATTCATTGTTTAAGCATTAATGACCTAAAGTTCGTGTTACTAGTTCATCTTTTAGTTACCCGGCTCATAAGCCATGGCCAGATAGTAATTCTCTTCGGTGACCACAGTGCTCGTTTCCAAGTCAAAGGATTGCGTCTGACATTGTTAAGCTTCATGTTCAATTCATCATAATTACTATGGTTCTGGATCCCTCGGTTACAAGTGAATCACCTTTTACAACTAGTTAAAGACCGACTAGTGTTTTCCATCCTTATGTATTAATCCTAGTATTTGATTATAGACCGATCATCAGAATTAAACTAATACATGCATATATAGAACCGATAATAATATGAAGAATTAGTAAAACATGGATCTACGATAAACAGTAAAACACACTCCAACAGATTCTAACAAATAAGGTAAAACAATAAACGTCTACATGATCACATCGATCCAAACAAGTATTCAGCCTACTAGCCTGACATTATTAAAGGAATAACAAAGTCTGAAAAGATGAAAGACATTGTTTACCAACTAAAAGTAAAATAAAAGAGTAGATCTAGGCTGAGGATGAAGATCGGAAGGTGTTAGAAGCTCCAAAACCTCCTTGGAATCTGCAAAGTCGACCTAGGGTTGAATATGGGCGGCTAGGGCTGTTGAATCGGCTCTCTCTTAGGGTTTTGAGGGTTAGTTCAACTTAAATAGGTGTTTAAGTCGGTTGCTGAACTGGGCCGCCCAGCGGCGCTGGGCATGGGCCAGCGGCGCTGGCTTGGCTGCCAGCGGCGCTGGCAACTGCTGCTGCTTCTCGTACTTCTTCGTTCGGCTCCCGAATCACCTCCTTGTGTCTTGTAACTTCATAGGCTTCCATCTTGAGTTACTTGATGCCATTTACCCTCTCTCGCATCTTCCGTGAACCTGCGTAAACATACGACTCCATTAAGTACCGATAGTTCCGGAATATTAACTCATTTAGACATTGAAATAAAGCCTTTCAATAGGTGTTTTTATCACAAATAGTCCAAGAAAATAAAACAATGATGAGCGGACAGCTTAAGTGTTAAAGTTATTCTACTTCATTAAAACATTTGAAAGATTAGTCATGCAAAATGATTTGAGAAAGCTTTAGAAAAAATCAGTAAGCTATAGCTAGAGGCAAGATAATTGGTCAATCAAAACTGAAAGCTAACTTTTTATTTGTGTTAATACCTCTAAAACCGTTCTATAAATCCACATGTCTTACAGCTCAATCTTACTTCTTTCTGCTGACTAGTTAAGCACTTAATTAAGGTTTGTATAGCAATCAGAACTACTAGTTACCAGCAAGGCATTTACATTTCATCATTTGTGTACTTGTGAGTCACTACTTAGACATACTCTCACACTACAGTCATGCTCACTAGCTAAACACTAAAGCAGTTATACGATATTATCATCTTTAATAGTTGAGACAGCGGTGACAGGTCGGTGGTTCCCCACTCGCAGAGCGACATAACTCAACTAATGGTTAGAGTTTATACCTTACATCAAGACAACGGTGACAGGTCGGTGGTTCCCCACGCGCAAAGCGACATAACTTGATGCGTATAGATTTTACTTGTTATTAGTTCTTTGAACTCTTTTTATTAGCTACTGATTGCCTTTCTTAAGATACTACATTATTCATGCAATCGACATTATCAGAGACCCCAGATGACTCATACCAGTCGGTGCTGATGGGCCAGCGGCGCTGGATGGGCCAGCGGCGCTGGGCATGGGCCAGCGGCGCTGGCATGGGCCAGCGGCGCTGGCATGGGCCAGCGGCGCTGGCATGGGCCAGCGGCGCTGGCATGGGCCAGCGGCGCTGGCATGGGCCAGCGGCGCTGGCATGGGCCAGCGGCGCTGGCATGGGCCAGCGGCGCTGGCATGGGCCAGCGGCGCTGGCATGGGCCAGCGGCGCTGGCATGGGCCAGCGGCGCTGGCATGGGCCAGCGGCGCTGGCATGGGCCAGCGGCGCTGGCATGGGCCAGCGGCGCTGGCATGGGCCAGCGGCGCTGGCATGGGCCAGCGGCGCTGGGCATGGGCCAGCGGCGCTGGCATGGGCCAGCGGCGCTGGGCATGGGCCAGCGGCGCTGGCATGGGCCAGCGGCGCTGGCATGGGCCAGCGGCGCTGGCATGGGCCAGCGGCGCTGGCATGGGCCAGCGGCGCTGGCATGGGCCAGCGGCGCTGGCATGGGCCAGCGGCGCTGGCATGGGCCAGCGGCGCTGGCATGGGCCAGCGGCGCTGGCATGGGCCAGCGGCGCTGGCATGGGCCAGCGGCGCTGGCATGGGCCAGCGGCGCTGGCATGGGCCAGCGGCGCTGGCATGGGCCAGCGGCGCTGGCATGGGCCAGCGGCGCTGGCATGGGCCAGCGGCGCTGGCATGGGCCAGCGGCGCTGGCATGGGCCAGCGGCGCTGGCATGGGCCAGCGGCGCTGGCATGGGCCAGCGGCGCTGGCATGGGCCAGCGGCGCTGGCATGGGCCAGCGGCGCTGGCATGGGCCAGCGGCGCTGGCATGGGCCAGCGGCGCTGGCATGGGCCAGCGGCGCTGGCATGGGCCAGCGGCGCTGGCATGGGCCAGCGGCGCTGGCATGGGCCAGCGGCGCTGGCATGGGCCAGCGGCGCTGGCATGGGCCAGCGGCGCTGGCATGGGCCAGCGGCGCTGGCATGGGCCAGCGGCGCTGGCATGGGCCAGCGGCGCTGGCATGGGCCAGCGGCGCTGGCATGGGCCAGCGGCGCTGGCATGGGCCAGCGGCGCTGGGCATGGGCCAGCGGCGCTGGCATGGGCCAGCGGCGCTGGCATGGGCCAGCGGCGCTGGCATGGGCCAGCGGCGCTGGCATGGGCCAGCGGCGCTGGCATGGGCCAGCGGCGCTGGCATGGGCCAGCGGCGCTGGCATGGGCCAGCGGCGCTGGCATGGGCCAGCGGCGCTGGCATGGGCCAGCGGCGCTGGCATGGGCCAGCGGCGCTGGCATGGGCCAGCGGCGCTGGCATGGGCCAGCGGCGCTGGCATGGGCCAGCGGCGCTGGCATGGGCCAGCGGCGCTGGCATGGGCCAGCGGCGCTGGCATGGGCCAGCGGCGCTGGCATGGGCCAGCGGCGCTGGCATGGGCCAGCGGCGCTGGCATGGGCCAGCGGCGCTGGCATGGGCCAGCGGCGCTGGGCATGGGCCAGCGGCGCTGGCATGGGCCAGCGGCGCTGGCATGGGCCAGCGGCGCTGGCATGGGCCAGCGGCGCTGGCATGGGCCAGCGGCGCTGGGCATGGGCCAGCGGCGCTGGCATGGGCCAGCGGCGCTGGCATGGGCCAGCGGCGCTGGCATGGGCCAGCGGCGCTGGCATGGGCCAGCGGCGCTGGCATGGGCCAGCGGCGCTGGCATGGGCCAGCGGCGCTGGCATGGGCCAGCGGCGCTGGCATGGGCCAGCGGCGCTGGGCATGGGCCAGCGGCGCTGGCATGGGCCAGCGGCGCTGGCATGGGCCAGCGGCGCTGGCATGGGCCAGCGGCGCTGGCATGGGCCAGCGGCGCTGGCATGGGCCAGCGGCGCTGGCATGGGCCAGCGGCGCTGGCATGGGCCAGCGGCGCTGGCATGGGCCAGCGGCGCTGGCATGGGCCAGCGGCGCTGGCATGGGCCAGCGGCGCTGGGCATGGGCCAGCGGCGCTGGCATGGGCCAGCGGCGCTGGCATGGGCCAGCGGCGCTGGCATGGGCCAGCGGCGCTGGCATGGGCCAGCGGCGCTGGCATGGGCCAGCGGCGCTGGCATGGGCCAGCGGCGCTGGCATGGGCCAGCGGCGCTGGCATGGGCCAGCGGCGCTGGCATGGGCCAGCGGCGCTGGCATGGGCCAGCGGCGCTGGCATGGGCCAGCGGCGCTGGCATGGGCCAGCGGCGCTGGCATGGGCCAGCGGCGCTGGCATGGGCCAGCGGCGCTGGCATGGGCCAGCGGCGCTGGCATGGGCCAGCGGCGCTGGCATGGGCCAGCGGCGCTGGCATGGGCCAGCGGCGCTGGCATGGGCCAGCGGCGCTGGCATGGGCCAGCGGCGCTGGCATGGGCCAGCGGCGCTGGCATGGGCCAGCGGCGCTGGCATGGGCCAGCGGCGCTGGGCATGGGCCAGCGGCGCTGGCATGGGCCAGCGGCGCTGGCATGGGCCAGCGGCGCTGGCATGGGCCAGCGGCGCTGGGCATGGGCCAGCGGCGCTGGCATGGGCCAGCGGCGCTGGGATGGTGAGCGGCGCTGGGAAGCCCAGGTGGCTTTCCCAGCGGCGCTGGAGGTCTCCTAGCGGCGCTGCAACTAGTTCACATTAAATAGTGTAAGAATTAAGGCGAACCATACGTCTAAACTAGTTCCTACACAAGCACGTATATAATTAAGTCCAATTAATACACCTATACTAATGACTAGAAAACTCTAATTGCTAGGCGTATTAAAGTCCGGTTAAATGTGCTATGGCAAACATAATCGCATACAGTTTCAGTCTAAGCTCTAATCCAGTTGGAAGAATGAACAACCACAAATCTATAGTTAAACTAACAGTCCTAACTAACCGTTCATCTACCAAAGCTAATATTGCTTAGTTATCATCATCTTTTGTCTACTTGCAAAGCTTATATTCTCAAAATGGTTTTCCGACACAAGAAAAACTTAAAATTTGCATGAATTAAGTAGTAGAAAACTTGTGATAAATCAAGCAATTAAACCAAGGGTTTTTCCTATTCCATCCCCCCACACTTAAATTGTACAACGTCCTCGTTGTACTAGACCTAACATAATAGGGTAATAGGAAAAACACGAAAAGTAAAAGGATTAACGAAACTTCCTGGGCTTATGTTGCATGATTGTTGTTGAAGATGGCATTTGTGGAGTGACTTGAATGATTGTTGAACTTCAAAAACTTGAGTCGTCTCCATTTGATGGCGATCCATTGATGCGTCTCCACCTTCTTTTCTTTTTGGTATTTTCTGATTTTTTGATTTTTTTTGGATTTTTGGGTTTTTCTGATTTTTTGATTTTTTTTGGATTTTTGGGTTTTTCTGATTTTTTTGGATTTTTCGCGATCTGGTGTGCAGAACGGAGCTGTGAGCGGCGCTGGCTAAGTAGATAGCGGTGCTGGCGGGTGCCTGAGCGGCGCTGGGTAGCAGGGTAGCAGCGTTGGACATGTGAGCAGCGCTGGACTTGCACAAGTGCAGGTCCAGCGGCGCTGGGAGGTGGTGAGCGGCGCTGGGAGGTGGTGAGCGGCGCTGGGAAGCCCAGGTGGCTTTCCCAGCGGCGCTGGAGGTCTCCTAGCGGCGCTGGAGGTCTCCTAGCGGCGCTTTTGACTCCTGTACGTGTTTCGATGTCTGATTTCTTCAACGATTTGATGCTTGAACTCCCCCACACTTAGCTTTTGGCCAAGTGCATGGTTTCCTTCAGACTACAAAGCAATATACTCCTGCACACTTCAATCATAATATCAAAATGGAAAATAACAAGCTAAAAATAAAAATAAAAATAAAAAAAAATACGATTGCAATAAGTTACTTGTTTCCTTGATCCATTGAAAGCTTGCATTTGTGATTCTAAAGACATACTCATAAAAAGATCACAAATGATAAAATTTAAAACAATCACTCAATTGCAATTAGTCACATATTCCTAAAAATAAAAATAAAAATAAAAATAAAAAATAAAAATGAAAATACGGCTTGGGTTGCCTCCCAAGAAGCGCTAAGTTTAACGAGTCTTCAGCCGGACTCGGCCTAGGAACTAGGTTGAGGAAGAATACAGGGTAGGCCGGGGGCCGGTACCTGTTGGGTTATATCGAATAAAAATATCAGACCTATCCTCTAAGTAGGACTCGATATTCATCCTTTCTCCTTGTCCTTGGTACATTCTAGGTTTGCTATAAAAGCCATAAGGATTATGTACATTTATATCTTGCTTCACAACTTTCAGTACATTAATCCCTGATTCTAACGTCAATTCTCCTAACTCGGTGTTAATATCAGTGCATGCGGTCCTAAGGAAGGGTTGACCCAAAATGAATTCATTTCTAGTTATCACATTTTCTTTAACTAAAAAGAACTCTGTTGTGAATTTTAAATCATCAACTGACACTACAACCTTCTCAACGAATCCCCGAACCCTAATATCAACATTCTTAAAAATCTTAACCACCTTATCCTCCCAGACCACTTTACCTAGATCCCGCCTAGTATAGTTATTGTAAAAATCTAGGGGGAAAATGTTCACCATTGCCCTGGCGTCTATGAACACGTGACTTCCTATACTGCCTATCGAACAATGCACTTGAAAGATTGTGGGGTCACCTAAGGCCGTGGTTTTCAAATAAGGATTAAACTCTGATAGTGGTCTGTCCTCTATATCATTCCATCCTATGTTATCTAAGAACTTATTCACTCCCATTAATAACCTATTTCCCTTATCCAATCCTTTCTCGGTCTCTTCTAAAAGCTCCTCCAGTTCCTTAACCTTGGTCTCCCTATATAGCACATTCAATCCTCTCCTATGTGGTCTTGACAAATCTAGGCCTTCATGAAATGAGAAACTACGTGCTTTCCTAACGTAGTCATCAATGCCTAAGGGTTTTCCATCATAGTTAACTTCCACATTCATACATATTTCATCGTAGTTGACATCCCTAGAGTCTATGATAGGCAATTTGACTCTAACTTGACCATTTGACAGAGATATTTCACGTTTCAGAACATGGATGATAGCATCCGCAGCATGAAGAAATGGTCGGCCTAAAATTATGGGTGTCACTACTTCACTTACCAAATCAAGCACAACAAACTCAGTCCAAAATTCTAAATCCTTAACCCTGACATGGACTCGTTCGACAATCCCCTTGGGTTGTCGGTAAGTCTGATCGGCTAACCGAATGCTCACGTTAACGGGTTTTAGCAAACAAAGGGTAAGTTTCTCATAAATCACAGTAGGCATAACATTAATACTTGACCCTAAATCAGCTAATGCACTCGAAAAATACTCATTATTAATAGTGCAAGGGATAAGAAAACTTCCTGGATCTTCAGATGCTTGCGGTAGCTGTGTCCCGTCATCCGGCACTTCGGGATCTTGAACTTCATCTTTATTGTCCGAGTCGTCCCCATCTTTGATTTTGCATTTTGAAGCGAATTGGGTCTCGACATCTCCTTGAAATACAGCTGAAAACAAAGTTTCGCGCGAATCTGAGCTGATGGACCCTGGAGCGGCGCTGGGAGGTAGGTGGTGGCGCTGCGCTGGCAAGGTACCAGCGACGCTGGATTGTACCTGGAGGTGTTCCAGCGGCGCTGGGGTCTTCATAGCGGCGCTGGCTAGTGCCTGGAGGGCTGCCAGCGGCGCTGGGGTCTTCATAGCGGCGCTGGCTAGTGCCTGGAGGGCTGCCAGCGGCGCTGGGCAGTGCAGCCAGTGGCGCTGGTGGCTCCTGGACAGATTCCAGTTTTGCATTTTTGCTTGTTTCTTCTTCATTTTGCTCCCGTATGACCTGTACCTGATTGGACACTTCACAAAAATCATTAGCAAGCTCAGTAGAGTCATTACCTTCGGTGAACACGACGTTCACATTCTCGTTTTGTCCGATTGGTGGTTGGTATTTTTGACTCGTTTTGGGGTTTGAGCTTGGACCACCTTGGTTGATTTTCCTTGGAGTGGGGTTGCTCTCCTTTCTTGCATTCTGCTCAATCCATCTATCTATCCTCCTCTCCAGGTCCTTGATTGCGGTTTGTTGATTTCTTGCTCCCTCGTCAACCTTTTGATTGAGATTGATTATTTTCTCATTGAGCGACTTTGTATAGCTTGCTAAGGAGTCGTGCCTCTTGTCATTCATTTCAATGTACTTCTCCATCATTTTGGGAGCTTGACAATCGGATCCTCCTTGACTTCATTTTCCACTTTTGGTTGCTCGGGTTGACCATTACTCCTTTGCCACCTAATTTGAAAAGAACCAAAATTATTTCTAGCATAACTAGAATTAAAGTTAGAATTACCGGGGTTTCTTTGAAATAGACCTCGTTGAAAGCTTCCTCTGTATTGGTTCTGGACAAAATTGACTTGCTCGGTAGCCTCCTCTTCACAATCCTCGGTATAGTGCATTCCTCCGCAATTGTTGCACCCGTGTGCAATCACTTTGAAGTCTTTGTCCATAATGTCCAACCTATCTTCAAAAGTAGAAAAACGGTTAGATAAAGCTTTAAGTTCATGAATTACCTCATTGTCGGAGCTGCTCTCGATGCTAGCCACGGTTCTTCTCGTCCTCCTATCTCGGTCTTTATCATCCATATCTCGAGCTAAGCTAGCTTGCACCATATCCTCCATCATTTTGTACGCGTCATTGGTAGACTTGTACAAAAAGTTACCACCGCCGGCTAGGTCTAAATCCTTTTGGGAACTCTTAGTTAAACCATAGAAGAAAATCTCCATGATCTCGTCCTTGTTAAGTCCATTCCCGTGACAGTTTCTGATCATTCCCCTAAGCCTTTTCCATGCATCAACTAGTGATTCTCCTTCGTCTTGCTTGAAAGCCTTGATGTCTCGAAGCATTTTCCTAGCTAAACTCGGGGGAAAGAATCACGAGACGAACTGTTCGCGAAGTTGATTCCATGTAGTGATGGTACCTTCATCGAGCTCATCGAACCAAGCACGTGCCTCTCCCGTGAGAGACGACTGAAATAAGCTAAGTTTCACATCGTCATCGGTGATGTCTCCTCCGTATTTGAACATTTTGCACAAACTGGTGAACTTGCTTACATGCTTTTGGGGGTCGGATTTGGCTCGACCGTCATATTGGTTGTCTCAAATTAACTTAAGGTGGTAGTCTTTGAATGAAAACGAATCTCCTAGGTTTGGTGGGACTATAGCCGATCCCGGTGTTGGTGCAACGGCTCTCGTCCTTTCCATCATTGGTCGGTCGAATTCGTCCGTTTCTGATCTAGGTCAGTTTGGTTGGGATTGTGTTTTTAGTGGGTTTGATCAGGCTGCTTCTAACTGATGTATCTTAATCCTATCGGGTGATGGTGCCCTAATGTTCTTGTCCTTCGATTTGTCTGCCAGCTTGATTACCTAAGTAAAAACTGCAAAACTCAAAGAAAAACGACAAACGCACTGATGAGCGTCCATTTTGTGATAAAAACCCCTATCGAAAGGCTTCATTTCAATATCTAAATGAGTTAATATTCCGGAACTATCGGTACTTAATGGAGTCGTATGTTTACGCAGGTTCACGGAAGATGCGAGAGAGGGTAAATGACATCAAGTGACTCAAGAAGGAAGCCTATGAAGTTACAAGACACAAGGAGGTGATTCGGGAGCCGAACGAAGAAGTACGAACTGCAGCAGGAGCTACCAGCGCCGCTGGCAGCCAAGCCAGCGCCGCTGGCAAGTCTATAGCGCCGCTCCCTCACATCCAGCGCCGCTGGCCCAGTCCCAGCGCCGCTGGCAAGCCCAGCCAGCGCCGCTGGGCGGCCCAGATCAGCAACCGACTTAAATCACTATTTAAGTCGAACTAACCCTCAAAACCCAAAGAGAGAGCCGATTCAGCAGCCCTAGCCGCCCATATCAAACCCTAGGTCGTAGTTGCAGATTTCCAGAAGGTTTTGGAGCTTCTAACACCTTCCGATCTTCATACTCAGTCTAGATCTCCTTTTCTATTTTACTTTATTTTGGTAAACAAGGTATTTCATCTTTTCAGACTTTGTTATTCCTTTAATAATGTCCGGCTAGTAGGCTGAATACTTGTTTGGATCAATGTGATCATGTAGACGTTTATTGTTTTACTTTATTTGTTAGAATATGTTGGAGTGTGTTTTACTGTTTATCGTAGATCCATGTTTTACTAGTTCTTCATATTATTATTGGTTCTATATCTGAATATATTAGTTTAATTCTGATGGTTGTCTATGATCATACACTAGAACTAATATGCTAGGATGGAAAACACTATTCGGTCTATAACTAGTTGTAAAAGGTGATTCACTTGTAACCGAGGGATCCAGAACCGTAGTAATTAGGACAAATTGAACATGATGCTTAACAATGTCAGACGCGATCCTTTGACTTAGAAACGAGCACTGTGGTCACCGGAGATAATTACTATCTGGTCATGGCTTAAGAGCCGGGTAACTAAAAGATGAATTAGTAACACAAACTTTAGGTCAATAATGCTTAAACAATGAATCTAACGAGAATTTGTTTATAGGTTAGTGTGAGTCTAGCGACAACACTAGTAATTAGGCAAAGTGAATCTAACGAGAATCTGAGCCGTGATTAAGTTTCCAACAGTCTAGCAAGTAGGTAGAATATATTTGGTCGTACCATGAGATCGGAGATGCCAAACAAGTATTTTAATTTAATTACTGTTATTTGCTTTTTCAAATTATTTTCAGACTAAGCCTCTCACTGAATAAGCGGTTGCGGCTTTTATTTACTTTTATTTGCATTAGTATAATAGGAAATCGTGACAACCCCACAACCGCTAGAATTACACATATTACTAGATTAGGTAAAGCAACGCGTCCCTGCAAACGATCTTGTTCTTATCACTAAACTGTACTACATCTGATCGGTTCCCCTGTCCGTTAAGGTATGTGTGTGTTTTTGAGATAATAACTTGTACAACATTATTATAAATTTTAACACTCAAACAACAAATACCCCATCAAGTGTTTTGGCGCCGTTGACGGGGACGCGACGCATTCTTTGTAGTAGTGTAATTCGATCCTATTTTTTGTTTCGGCACGAAGTAGTTACTTTTCAGTATTTAGCTTAAGTCATTTAGGTTTAGAATTCAAATTAAGTCAATTAGGTTATTAGGTCAAAATTAGGGTTTAGTTTAATTTAGCTAGTATTTTCATTTTCTTTAAAATTCAAAAATCCAAAAATATTTCTATTTTATCATTTTTAGTTATTAAGTTTAGATTGTTTGCATTGAGGTTAATTTAGTTTGTTCTTGAAGTTACTAATCGTTTTCGTGTTCGTTTTTGTTCTTGTTTTCTTTTTCTTTAGTTTTCGTTTAGTTTGTTTCAGCTTAAGATAGGTACAATGCACTGGAAAGGACTTGAGGAATCTGATTCGAGAATGGAGGAAGACGTCAAAGTGGAAAAAGACGAAAACAGATTCTGCCCAGCTGAAGCCAGCGCCGCTGGACACTTGCCAGCGCCGCTGGGCATGCAGACCAGCGCCGCTGGGCATGCAGCCAGCGCCGCTGGGCATGCACCAGCGCCGCTGGGCATGCAGCCAGCGCCGCTGGGCATCAGCCAGCGCCGCTGGGCATGCAGCCAGCGCCGCTGGGCATGCAGCCAGCGCCGCTGGGCCTCTTACCAGCGCCGCTGGGGACCAGCCAGCGCCGCTGGGAGTGCCGGACAGACCGGTTTTGAACCAGATTTGTATAGAACAAAAGAAGGGACGGAGAACCTTTCAAAACCAGAGCTTAAGAAGGAATGGAACAACACCGGAGGAGTGAAACTTGGAAAGTTCGTAGTTCCGTGTCTCATTAATCGGTCGGAAAGCATGCTAGCCGAGGTAGATTCAGGGTCAAACGCTAACATTATGCCTAGAGTGTTATGCGACCGTCTAAGACTTGAAAGACTCAATCCAGAAGGAATAAAGCTGGATGTTATAAGTGGAATCTCGACATGTCAAGGAGCAAAGGTGGAAAAAGTCGTCATTACGGTGAAGGAAGTGAGTTTTGAAACGACCTTTATGGTTCTAGACCTCTCGTCTTACTTAATACTAGGTAGGCCGTTCTTATACTCAGCTAGGGCAACATTAGATTTCGACAAAGGAGAATTGATATTGAGACAAGGATCAGATTGTGTGTTGCTTAAGGCGAACATCGAAGATGAAGGAACAAATGTGGCTTGTTACCGGATTGAAGCAGAAAACGATACCTTAAGAGACTTAGAAGAGTTGGTAGAGGTTAGGAATGATATTTGGAGGTCGGAAGATGAGAGTGATAACGAATCCACGGAGGAAAGATGAGAGTGATAACGAATCCACGGAGGAAGAAGATGGATTCAATGAGTTTAGTATAGATAGCTCGGTTATTTTTGATTTCAAACAAAACGAGGACGAGTCGATTGAAGAAGCCTGGGACCGTATAATCGATTTGGTTAATTGTTTCCCACCCGGAACGTTTTGGGACGACGACATTGTTGACTCGTTTTACTATGGCTTAGGGGATGTAGAAAAAAGCATATTGGACGAAGCAGCAGAAGGAGATTTCCTAGCCACATCAATGATCGAGCAATATCGAATCTTGGAAGAAGAAGATTACAAGAGAATAGATCCGAAGGAAAAGATGGAACTAGCCATAAAGCTAGAACCAATCTTTAAGGTAAAGAGATTCGAGCAAAAGGAAGGAGAAGGCCTTGGAGAGGCATGGAAGAGGATGGAAGAACTGATCAAGAATTGCCCGGAAGGTGCAATAGATGATGAAGCACGCCTTGAAATCTTCTATCTAGGGCTTAATGTGGAAACAAAGCAAGAATTGGACAAGAAAGCTAAGATGGACTTGCGTTCTTCACCATCACAAGAGTGTATAGCAGCAATTTATAGGATTGAAAGCGAAGAGAAGTTTGATCAAAAGAAAGAAACCGAATCATGCAAAAACGAAAAATCTGGAACTGTTACGGAGTCACCAGCGCCGCTGGGCACACAAGCCAGCGCCGCTGGCACCCCTCCAGGTGAAGCCCAGCGCCACTGGATACCATCCAGCGTCGCTGGAGGCCATCCAGGTGAACCCCAACGCCGCTCGGGCATACCCAACGCCACTGGTACCCCCTGCAGTCCTGATTTTCGCGAAATCAAATCAGTCACCACCCGAACCAGGCCTGGAAATCAAACACCGATCGACGTGGAGGTGGTTGAAGCTACTGGAACACGAAGGAACTAAGAAAACTTGGAGGAGAAGAGAGGAACGAACGTCAAGGAAGCCATAAGTCACTTCGAACGTTATCCAACGGGTACCGGCCCATGGCCTACCCCGTATTCTTCCTCAACCTAGTTCCTAGGCCGAGTCCGGCTGAAGACTCGTTAAACTTAGCGCTTCTTGGGAGGCAACCCAAGCCGTATTTTATTTTTATTTTCATTTTTAGGGATATGTGACTAATTGCAATTAAGTGATTGTTTTAAACTTTATCATTTGTGATCTATATTATGAGTATGTTTTGAGATTCACAGATGCAAGCTTTCAAAGGATCAAGGAAACAAGTAACTTATTGCAATCGTATTTCGTTTTTATTTTTATTTTTATTTTTATGTTTTAGCTTGTTATTTTCCGTTTTGATATTTTGATTGAAGTGTGCAGGAGTATATTGCTTTGTAGTCTGAAGGAAACCATGCAATTGGCCAAAAGCTAAGTGTGGGGGAGTTCGAGCATCAAATCGTTGAAGAAATCAGACATCGGAACACGTACAGGAGTCAAAAGCGCTGCTAGGAGACCTCCAGCGCCGCTCCCTGCTATCCAGCGCTGCTCAGGCATCGCCAACGCCGCTCCCTGATTATCCAGTGCCGCTCCCAGCTCCATTCTGCACACCAGATCGCGAAAAATCCAAAAAAATCAGAAAAACCCAAAAATCCAAAAAAATCAAAAAATCAGAAAATACCAAAAAGAAAAGAAGGTGGAGAAGCATCAATGGATCGCCATCAAATGGAGACGACTCAAGTCTTTGAAGATTCAACATCATTCAAGTCGCTCCGCAAATGCCATCTTCAACAACTATCATGCAATTTAAGACCCGAGAAGTTTCGTTAATCCTTTTACTTTTACTTTTTACGTGTTTTTTCCTATTTCCCTTTATTTCTATGTCTAGTACAACGGGGACGTTGTACAATTTAAGTGTGGGGGGATGGAATAGGAAAAACCCGTGGTCTAATAGTTTGATTTATCACAAGTTTTCTACTACTTATTTCATGCAAATTAAAAGTTTTTCTTGTGTCTGAAAACTATTTTGAGAACATAAGCTTTGCAAGTAGACAAAAGATGACGATAACTAAGCAATATTAGCCTTGGTAGATGAACGGTTAGTTAGAATTGTTAGATTAACTATAGATTTGTGGCTGTTCATGCTTCCAACTGGATTAGAGCTTAGACTGAAACTGTATGCGATTATGTTTGCCATAGCACATTTAACCGACTTTAATATGCCTAGCAATTAGAGCTTTCTAGTCATTAGCATAGGTGTATTAATTGAACTTAATGTTATACGTGCTTGTGTAGGAACTAGTTTAGATGTATGGTTCGCCTTAATTCTTACACTATTTAATGTGAACTAGTTGCATGCGGAGTAGGAGTATGAGTCATCTGGGGTCTCTGATAAATGTCTATTGCATGAATAATGTAGTAATCTTAAGAAAGACAATCAGTAGATTAAAAAGAGTTCAAAGAAATATTAACGAGTAAAATCCAAACGCATCAAGTTATGTCGCTTTGCGCGTGGAGAACCACCGACCTGTCACCGCTGTCTTGATGTGAACCTTTAGTTGAGTTATGTCGCTTTGCGAGTGGGGAACCACCGACCTGTCACCGCTGTCTCAACTATTAAAGATGATAATATCGTATAACTGCTTTAGTGTTTAGCTAGCGAGCATGACTATAGTGTAGGAGTATATCTAAGTAGTGACTCACAAGTACACAAACGAATGAATATAAATGCCTTTCTAGTAGCTAGTAGTTCTGATTGCTATACAAACCTTAATTAAGTGCTTAACTAGTCAGCAGAAGGTAGTAAGATTGAGCTGTAAGACATGTGGAAGTATAGAACTGTTTTAGAGGTATTAACACGAATAAAAAGTTAGCTTTTAGTTTTGATTGACCAATTATCTTGCCTCTAGCTATAGCTTACTAATTTTGTCTAAAGCTTTCTCAAATCATTTTGCATGACTAATCTTTCAAATGTTTTTAATAAAGTAGAACACTTTAACACTTAAGCTGTCCGCTCATCATTGTTTTATTTTTCTTGGACTATTTGCTTGAGGACAAGCAAAGACTTAAGTGTGGGGGTATATGATGAGCGTCCATTTTGTGATAAAAACCCCTATCGAAAGGCTTCATTTCAATGTCTAAATGAGTTAATATTCCTGAACTATCGGTACTTAATGGAGTCGTATGTTTACGCAGGTTCACGGAAGATGCGAGAGAGGGTAAATGACATCAAGTGACTCAAGAAGGAAGCCTATGAAGTTACAAGACACAAGGAGGTGATTCGGGAGCCGAACGAAGAAGTACGAACTGCAGCAGGAGCTACCAGCGCCGCTGGCAGCCAAGCCAGCACCGCTGGCAAGTCTATAGCGCCGCTCCCTCACATCCAGCGCCGCTGGCAAGCCCAGCCAGCGCCGCTGGGCGGCCCAGATCAGCAACCGACTTAAATCACTATTTAAGTCGAACTAACCCTCAAAACCCAAAAGAGAGAGCCGATTCAGCAGCCCTAGCCGCCCAGATCAAACCCTAGGTCGTAGTTGCAGATTTCCAGAAGGTTTTGGAGCTTCTAACACCTTCCGATCTTCATCCTCGGTCTAGATCTACTTTTCTATTTTACTTTCTTTTGGTAAACAATGTCTTTCATCTTTTCAGACTTTGTTATTCCTTTAATAATGTCCGGCTAGTAGGCTGAATACTTGTTTGGATCAATGTGATCATGTAGATGTTTATTGTTTTACTTTATTTGTTAGAATCTGTTGGAGTGTGTTTTACTGTTTATCGTAGATCCATGTTTTACTAGTTCTTCATATCTGAATATATTAGTTTAATTCTGATGGTTGTCTATGATCATACACTAGAACTAATATACTAGGATGGAAAACAATAGTCGGTCTATAACTAGTTGTAAAAGGTGATTCACTTGTAACCGAGGGATCCAGAACCGTAGTAATTAGGACAAACTGAACATGATGCTTAGCAATGTCAGACGCGATCCTTTGACTTGGAAACGAGCACTGTGGTCACCAGAGATAATTACTATCTGGTCATGGCTTAAGAACCGGGTAACTAAAGATGAATTAGTAACACAAACTTTAGGTCAATAATGCTTAAACAATTAATCTAACGAGAATTTGTTTATAGGTTAGTGTGAGTCTAGCGACAACACTAGTAATTAGGCAAAGTGAATCTAACGAGAATCTGAGCCGTGATTAAGTTTCCAACAGTCTAGCAAGTAGGTAGAATAGTATTTGGTCGTACCATGAGATCGGAGATGCCAAATAAGTATTTTAATTTAATTACTGTTATTTGCTTTTTCAAACTATTTTCAGACTAAGTCTCTCGCTGAATAAGCGGTTGCGGCTTTTATTTACTTTTATTTGCATTAGTATAATAGGAAATCGTGACAACCCCACAACCGCTAGAATTACACATATTACTAGATTAGGTAAAGCAACGCGTCCCTGCGAACGATCCTGTTCTTATCACTAAACTGTACTACATCTGATCGGGTCCCCTGTCCGTTAAGGTGTGTGTGTGTTTTTGAGATAATAACTTGTACAACATTTTTATAAATTTAAACACTCAAACAACAAAAACCCATCAAACGCACCAATATAAAAATGAAAAGAAAAATTAAACTACTTAAACTAAAAATGAAATGAAATTACTACTAAACCCTAATTTGACTACTAAACTTAAAATGACTTAAACCTAAGTACTGAAAAGTAACTTTCTCGTGCCGAAACACAAGAAAGGATCGAACTACACTACTAAACTAAGAATGCGTCGCGTCCCCGGCAGCGGCGCCAAAACACTTGATGGTTGTTTTTGTTTTAGTGTTTAAATTTATAAAAATGTTGTACAAGTTATTATCTCAAAAACACACACACCTTAACGGACAGGGGACCCGATCAAATGTAGTATAGTTTAGTGATAAGAACAGGATCGTTCGCAGGGACGCGTTGCTTTACCTAATCTAGTAATATGTGTAATTCTAGCGGTTGTGGGGTTGTCACGATTTCCTATTAAACTAATTAAAAATACTGAAAAGTAAATAGAAGCCGCAACCGCTTATTCAGCGAGAGGCTCAGTCTGAAAATAGTTTGAAAAAGCAAATAACAGTAATTAAATTAAAATACTTGTTTGGCATCTCAGATCTCATGACACGACAAGATATCATTCTACCTACTTGCTAGACTGTTGGAAACTTAATCACAACTCAGATTCTTGTTAGATTCACTTTGCCTAATTAACTAGTGTTATCGCTAGACTCACACTACCCTATAAACAAATTCTCATTAGATTCATTGTTTAAGCATTAATGACCTAAAGTTCGTGTTACTAGTTCATCTTTTAGTTACCCGGCTCTTAAGCCATGGCCAGATAGTAATTCTCGCCGGTGACCACAGTGCTCGTTTCCAAGTCAAAGGATCGCGTCTGACATTGTTAAGCTTCATGTTCTATTCATCCTAATTACTATGGTTCTGGATCCCTCGGTTACAAGTGAATCACCTTTTACAACTAGTTAAAGACCGACTAGTGTTTTCCATCCTTATGTATTAATCCTAGTGTATGATTATAGACCGATCATTAGAATTAAACTAATACATGAAGATATAGAACCAATAATAATATGAAGAATTAGTAAAACATGGATCTACGATAAACAGTAAAACACACTCCAACAGATTCTAACAAATAAGGTAAAATAATAAACGTCTACATGATCACATCGATCCAAACAAGTATTCAGCCTACTAGCCTGACATTATTAAAGGAATAACAAAGTATGAAAAGATGAAAGACATTGTTTACCAACTGAAAGTAAAATAAAAGAGTAGATCTAGGCTGAGGATGAAGATCGGAAGGTGTTAGAAGCTCCAAAACCTCCTTGGAATCTGCAAAGTCGACCTAGGGTTGAATATGGGCGGCTAGGGCTACTGAATCGGCTCTCTCTTAGGGTTTTGAGGGTTAGTTCGACTTAAATAGGTGTTTAAGTCGGTTGCTGAACTGGGCCGCCCAGCGGCGCTGGATGGGCTCCCAGCGGCGCTGGGCATGGGCCAGCGGCGCTGGCTTGGCTGCCAGCGGCGCTGGCAACTGCTGCTGCTTCTCGTACTTCTTCGTTCGGCTCCCGAATCACCTCCTTGTGTCTTGTAACTTCATAGGCTTCCATCTTGAGTTACTTGATGCCATTTACCCTCTCTCGCATCTTCCGTGAACCTGCGTAAACATACGACTCCATTAAGTACCGATAGTTCCGGAATATTAACTCATTTAGACATTGAAATGAAGCCTTTCAATAGGGGTTTTTATCACAATATGGATGCTCATCATCTCCAAGAAAAAGCTGTTAGAGCAACACTTGAGAAGGAGGCTTTAGCCAAAGGGCTCCCAATGTTGTTTCGCAAATTTCTTAAGAGTGATGAATTCAACCATGAACTTAGTATTTTGCAGACTCACGCTATGAATGCAGGTGGGCATAGAGCTTTGCATCACTTTCATGGTCATATTCCGGGTGTGGATGTTACGCAGCTTATGGGTTACTCCCCCTCTGCTTTTAAAGCTCTTTTTGATGCTGCTGCTCGTATGGAAGATTTAAAATTCCCGTTTGTCACTACTCTTGCTTCTAATTCGCATTTGCCTGTTCAAAGATTGCTAGAGATGAAGCCAGAGGTCATCTCTGAGGATGCATGATTTTATTCCTTCATTCAGTTGTTATTACCCTGTGTGGCTGTTATGACATGTTTGCAGTCACAACAATGTCTTTTTCTTTTCCTTGACAATTTATTTTGCCACTCTTTGTGTTACTCCGCTTGTCTAAGTAGTGTCTGTTACCAGAGGTGATTCCGGAAGAAGAATGAATGTGACTTGGCCCGTGTGGCTTTGTTGATGCCTTTGTTGGCAATGTTCAAACAATTTCCCTCGTTTCTCTTTTGCTCCGTAAGTGTTTCCGGAGACTTTTATGGTTGTGATGTACTGGAGACAACTAAGTTTGTTTTCTTACTGTTTTATGCATGCTACTTTATAGCTACTTGCCATGTTTCGTAGGTCTAAGTGTTGCTTGACTTATCTTGTTAACATACAACCTTTTGTTATAAAACAATCATGCGTTCCGGAGCATAATGCTTGTTTTTGCTTTGCAGTTTCAGCAATATGCAATGTGTACGTTAGTCCGAAGACTACTCAATTTTTAATTGATTGTAGCTTATTTTGTTATAAAACAATCATGCGTTCCGGAGCATGATGTTTGTTTGCGCAACTGTGCGACTACACTTGTATGTGCGCTGCCCACTTATATTTTGGGGTTATCACAAGTTATTATGTAAAACTGCTACTCCGGGGATTTATTTGTTAGTATACTCTTGGTTGTATAAAATTATCAATGTACGTATCCGGACCTAGAGTTATGGGGCTTCCGGTTTGATTTAATTCGTGTGAACATGCTGGACATTTAATCATGAGCATGAGCATATGGGGACCTTAGCTTAGCACCCATGTATATAGTTTTTAAAGATTAACCTTTAGTCCCTTAGCCGGAGCGTGCGGGGACGTTAGCTTAGCACCAATGCGCATACTTTTTAAATGTTGGCTTTAAGTCCCTTAGCCGGAGCGTGTGGGGACGTTAGCTTAGCACCAATGTGCATACTTTTTTAAATGTTGGCTTTAAGTCCCTTAGCCGGAGCGTGCGAGGACGTTAGCTTAGCACCAATGTGCATACTTTTTAAATGTTGGCTTTAAGTCCCTTAGCCGGAGCGTGTGGGGACGTTAGCTTAGCACCAATGTGCATACTTTTTAAATGTTGGCTTTAAGTCCCTTAGCCGGAGCGTGTGGGGACGTTAGCTTAGCACCAATGTGCATACTTTTTAAATGTTGGCTTTAAGTCCCTTAGCCGGAGCGTGTGGGGACGTTAGCTTAGCACCAATGTGCATACTTTTTAAATGTTGGCTTTAAGTCCCTTAGCCGGAGCGTGTGGGGACGTTAGCTTAGCACCAATGTGCATACTTTTTAAACTTTTGGTTGTGGCCTCATTCCAATCCATAATGATGATTGGATTCGGATTACATGAATGTATGGTCGGAGCCTACATGTTAAACGTCTAATTTATTGTAACTACATAGGATTGCCAAAAAGAATTCGCAGACTTCAAGAAAGAAGGAATCTCTATTTGTTAGCTTCCTTTCTTGACTCTTATAAGTAGCATCTCTTAAGCTGGGCTCCATTCCAAGTTCTAGGAAGGCCTACCCTCTCCATGGTGGCCAACTTGTACGCACCATTTCTACATGCTTCGATTACAATATAAGGACCTTCTCGTTGTTGCGAAGGACAAATTTTCCTGGCAAGAAGCTCCCTTTTCGGACACTCTTACCGTAATATTTTTTCATTTGACCCTTATGTTGCGCTTCTCTATTTGTTGCTATTTCTCTTTTTTCTTCTAAGAGATCTAAGTCTGAGTAGAGTTGTTGCTTGTTTCTTCATTACTTAAGAATCTTCTTCTTGTTGGAATACTTACTTCAGGTGGGATCATTGCTTTGGTACCATATACCAAACTAAAAGGTGTGGCTCCGTTGCTGGTCTTAAGTGTTGTTTTGTGTGCCCAAAGTACTTGGTTAAGTTCATCCACCCAACTAGAATGGCTTCTTTCGTACCTTGCCTTGATTCCTTGCACCATTGATTTGTTAGTTATTTTCACTTGGCCTTTGGCTTGTGAGTGTGCAACGGAGGTGAAGGATTGCTCAGTTTCCGCATTTTCATATAATGTCCGGAAAACCCCTTCACAAAATTGCATAAATTACTGCTAGTGGTTTGGCTTCTACCCACTTTGTAAAATAAACTATTGCTGCTACCAAAACTTTAATTTTCCCGGAGTTGGTGGGAAAGGACCCACTATTTCTATGCCCCGCTTAGAAAATGGCCATGTAGAGGTTACAGGGATCATTTTGTTTTAGCTATCTTCACCCTTGGTCCGGCATGTAAGCCACAAGATCCTCTGTGAAATTTATGTATTATCCCTCTAGCTTGGTTTTGACCAACACATCTGAGCAGCGGTCCTATGTATGACTTCATGTACAATCCTTCCTCTGGGAGTTCATATTGAGGTGCTTTTATTCGTATCTTTCGAGGTTGGCTCTTCTTTGTGCATACATATGTGGGGAGCAAACCAATGGTAAGATACTCTATCACGGGAGCCATCCATGTTGGCTCTTCTTCTTCTATAGCATTTACTTTCGACTTCTTTTCAATGGATCTTTTTTCTAACACTTCCACCAAAACTTCTTTTGTTAGATGAGAGAAGGAGGTAGATGCCACTTTGCTTAAAGCATATGCTATTCTATTCTTGTTTCGTCTAGTGCTTGATATTCGGAAGGAGCGAAATTTCTCTTTTATCCCTCTGACTTTTTCTAAGTATTTCTTCATGAGGGGCTCCTTCGCTTCATACATGCCCTTTGCTTGAAAAGATACTATTTGGGAGTCCATATGAGCATGGACATGCTTCACACCCATTGTCTTTTCTATTCGGATACCAGCCTACAATGCTTCGTATTTTGCTGCGTCATTTGAGACTTTGAAATTGAGTCTCAAGGCATAGGTGAATTCTTTTCCTTCCGGACTAGTTAGAATGAGTCCTGCTCCGGAGCCATCGGGGTTTGAAACTCCATCTGTGAAAAACTTCCATAGAGAGTCCTCGAAGCTTTATTCTGCATCATCCGGGTACGTTGTTTCCGGTTCCTTTCGCTTCTTCCTGGTGTCTATAACTGGTATTTCAGCAAGGAAGTCTACTAACACTTGCCCTTTAACAAAGCTTCTTGGACGAATTTCAATTTCGTGCTCTCCCAGTTCTATTGATCATTTTCGTAATCTTCCCGAAGCTTCCGGTTTTGCCAACACTTGCTTAATGGGCTTGTCTGTTAACACTGGGATGGTATGAGTCTGAAAGTATTTTCTCAGTCTCCTTGCCGCATGCATAAGTGCTAATGCTAACTTTTCTATTTCCGAATATCTTGCTTTTTGCCCTTGAGGCACCCTGATTATGTGGCACACTGGTTTTTGTGCAATGCTTCCGCTCGCTACTAATACTGTACTCATCGCTTCTTCTGATGTTGATAAATAGGGATTTAATTGTGAAACGTGAACCTGAAAAAGAAACGCTGCGGAAAAGCTATATATAAGCTCCGGAAACCAAGTGGGGTTCCGGATCGGCGACAAAAGCTCCGGAAACCTAATGGAGGTTCCGGACCGGCGACACAAGTTCCGAAAACAAATTGAATGCTCTGGATCAGTGACACAGGCTCCAGATGAAAATAGATCAGGGGTTTATGCTACGGACGAATTGAAGCTCCAGATATATGCTCCGGATATATGCTTTGGAATAGTAGACAACCAACTTTCCCTTCATACTTTATGCTTCCTTTAATGTTCGTGGGAACTTCATGTCTTTAATTTCTTTCTCATTCTCTGGGTCTTGACTTCCCAAACCCGCTTTAACTAAATCTGAGCCCTGCTCTTGTGCTACTCGAGCTCGAACTGGAGCCAAGCTCCTTTTTTGCTTGATGGGTTCGACATTTGGCCGAACATTTAACCTATGTTGTGTGTCGATCACTTCATTTCCAAATTTAAGTTGCCTTGGGACCCCCGTCATATCCGAATGGGTCCATGCGAAAACATCCTTATTCAGACAGAGCATATCCTTATGCTATTGTTTGATCTCCGTGGGAAGCTGTTTTCCTATAGAGATGGACTTGTCTGAATATTGATGGTTGATGAAAATCTTTTCTGGTTCACTACTTAACTCTTGCTTCTTTGATTTCAACACTTTACTTACTATAGCTTCCACCTGTATGCGGTAATGGAGCTTGTATTCGGATCTCGTGCACCCAATTCTCATTCTTGTTGGGAACATGGCCAGAGCATAGAGTGGGGAAGGTGTTATTCCCATATGGCATATGGCTACGCATCCTGCCATTATGTTATGAGGGGATTCTGCTATGATGATTATGAGTATTAGCTCTCCATCGGCCATGACCTTTCTCCCGAAAATCTTATTAGGACATTTCTCGAGTCTCTTCTTTGCATCTGCAAGGTGAGTCGAAGTTTCAGGAAGTAACAATTGTATATTACTTCACAACCACTTCCATTACCGAGGTGGACTCTTTCAACTGGATGACTTCTTTCGGGGACAACACCGGGAAGGTTATTGCTGCATTCTCCCGATTTTACCTCTTCTTCGTAAGGAGGGTACCTAGTGCGGAGACGTTTCTTTCATACTGTATTGTATTATCACAAGTCTGTATGGAACTACTTGCTAATCCGGAGATTGGACAATTTGGGTTCTTTGAGACTCGCGTATTTTGGACGATGTCTGGACACCGCTATGCAGAATCTCCCACTCATGCTTCTTGCTTGTACGCGTGGCTGGCACTTACAATTGGTATACACACTATATGTATCCATCTGGAGCTTGCACTGCAGATGTTCTAGCTTAAGTTTCATAACGTTTGTGCATGATCATGCTAGTAGTTTTTGGGATACACAAGGGATTTGGCAAGTTAGCTATCCAGATAGAGCTTTGTAGTGGAATTTTTGTTGTATTCTTGTTCCGATCCATAACGTAGCGACTGGATTCGGATTATAGTCGGAGGTTTGCTGGTATGGAGCATCCATTGGAGGGTGGCTAGTACGGAAATATCCGTGCCTGTACAGGTTATCGTTTTGACGTACCTTATTATTCCTTCATGCACTCCCTCCCCATAGTGATCTCCCATCCAGACCGTGGCTTTCGTGAACTTCCTCAGTTGTTTCCGCTTCTGTTAGGAGTGTGTATGTTTTGTATCACCCTTTTATATGTGCTCAGAAGTTCTTGTAACAAAATTTTAACCAGAGGTCGCTACCGGAGGGCTTGAATGAAACCAGAGATTTTCGGTCATTTAATCCCTTAATGAGGGAACCTCCTCTGTGTATCTTGTCATGAACTGACAAGTGTTTTCATTATCCTTCCTTCTAATACTATGGGCTCCCCGATGGATTTTCTTATACTTTTTTTGTTGATTGAAGGATGATCTGAATCTATTCACGATGCTCCTTATGGGTAGGTCGTCCCATCATGTTATAGTTGTGTCCTTTAAAGTGGGTGCGTATGTATGGTACGCTACCAGCACTATTATGGCATTAGAGTACTTTAAATGGTCATCCGGATCATCCTTTCCGTCATACATGTCTATCCCTTTTTGCCAACGAGCTTCATGAGGTAAAGAGTATTCTTCGATCTACCGAGTGAAGAGACCTGGCTCAGTTTGTACTAGCACATCTTTTTCATTTGGAGTCCGTCGTTAGACTATATTTAGCATTGCAATGTTGTATTAGGGAGTTGTTTGCTTCTACCTCAGAGCAAGTGTTTGCCAGTAACTTGGAGGAGCATTCTGCGTGCTCAGTTGCAAAGATGACATCTGTGCGGATTTCGGTAGTACGTACTGTATTGCTAGACGAGGTTAACATATTGAATACCATGTTGCAAAATAGGATTAAAAAATTGTATGCTTGACGTTGCTGCATATGTTTCATATTGATACCCTTGCGTCTGCGGAATAGTTGATTATGCATATTGTGTCTGTGGCACACTGACATACCCGCGATACACTGGTTGTATGTTTGTCTTGTTTATTGGATCTGGACTGTTGCGAGAGGGAGAAGATGAGCTGAGTGCCCCGGCATTGTTGTACTTGTTCCGTTTCACACTATCCGGATGTGATGCTTCTTGAGCTATGGTAGTGGGTACGGACATTCTTTGTGTTCTAGGCCCGGAATGGCATACTAATTAGCTTTGATAAAGGAGCATATGATGGAGCATGCTACTTAGCTTTGATAAAGGAGCATGTGATTGAGCATGTTACCGGAGGCGCTTTGGCTTTTATTCGCTCATCTACTTCTTTACTGTCTCCATCAAGGTTCCACTGTGTTTGTGCGCCTCTCAAAGTAGTTCTTCTCAGTACCTCTCTTGGCAACGAGCCCACGTCCCAATGACATCCGACTACCTTTGTGTTGATCGGAGGACGTTTCGGACCGCCATCTATCCCTTCATATACTTCTTCACTGTTACCATCTATCTCCGGACCGTCTTTGTGCTGGTTGGAGGGTGGTTCGGACCGATGATGGGTTTCCGGAAGGGTTTTCGAACCTGGGGAGTGTTCCCCGCTTTTCTTCAGCTGACATTGTTGCTTTCGTCACAAGCTCTTCGGATCAGAGTGCGGATGGCGCCACTTGTTTAAACGTATTTCGTCGTCTAATTACTAGGGGTGAGCTTGCTTGAGGAAAGGTCAGGAGAAGGCTGATTATGATTGCTGGCGGTTCCCTTTCGGTGATAGACATTAGTCCACGCCACCAAATTATCATAGCAAAATGTGTGTGTCTGAAATATTCCATCTCAAATGAGGATTTGAGATGGGTATTTATAGAGGGGTGGGGAGACAAGATCTGAGTGCTCGGTCCACACGTTCAGTTAGTACGGTCTGGAGCCCACTGAAGATGTACTTTCCTTCAAGGTGATTGGCTTATCCATACGTCATCTTGTCAGAATGGTCGGCCACGTGTTGCCCAAGCAATGGCCTTCTTCTTGGAGTATCTGGTCCGGAGGAGTCAAGTAGATCCATCCGGACACTGTTGTTTTACCTCCAAAATGATGAGCTGTTACTGATGATGCTGACTAGGCTACTTTACTGACTGAGCTAGGTATGGATCCCATGATCTGGACCATACACTATCAATGATGGACCACCTTGCCAATGTTTTGCAGCTGGACCCCTGCCAATGTTTGTAACATTGACATTTCTTTTGATGATTAGAAAGGGTTTGAAGAGTAAAGGGGAAAAAGAGAAAATTGCTAGTGGATTAAACCAATAACATCGATCAGAGATAACCATGTTACATATAAACTTATGATATACGAGTATATTATATTGCTTTAAAGCATAATTCTTTGCACAGTTCAATCATGACCTTAAAACTGAAATTTAGAAAATCACTGCAATACTCTATGAAATTGGTCTTAAGTCGAAAGGATACGTTTTAGAGCATTGAAACAGGAGATGGCTGGTTTGGTTTTTGCCACGTCTCTTATTCATACCTTAATTTAATCATCATCAAATAGTTTAGTAGTAAAGAGTCATGTTTCTTCACAAGAGGTTTATGGTTTGAATACTTTTAACAAATATCATGGAGCTGACAAAAAAGAAAAAGTTTGAAACCAAATGTTGAAAGAATAGTCTTATCACATATTATTCAAAGTTTAAGGACTAAAAGTGTATTGTTTAGAACTTGTTATGCAGGGAAGGACTTATGTTGATTAAAGATATCAAGTGAAGGACTAAAGCTGGAAGGTAGAAGACTTGAAGGGCTTGAGAGTCATTAAAGGAGTATTAGTATATAAAGCCCTTTTCTCCAAACTTAGGGCATAACCCTAAATATTCTTTGCAGCCTCTTTTCGATATTCATATTTTCTCTCTATATTCAATCCTTGTATAAATTTAGGTATTGATCTTGTAATAGAACTATTATCATTTAGATAATAGATCCTCGACAGATTAGCTGGATGAGAGTTTGTGATTGTGATTAATCTGATTGAGATCAGATTATTGTTGATTGTTTTTAGATTCAGAATTTATTTGAGAATAAATTCATATTTTGTTCATGGTATCAGAGAGGGTTATTCGATCATATTTGTTATTTGAGAAAAACAAATTTTTATAAACATAATTTTTTATCGATTGATTTAGGGTTTCGAATTGTTTTATACTTATATATAGTTATATATATATATGTTATAAATTTTTTAGATCGGTTGATTAAATAAATTGATTTGAACAATTTTTTATTTGAGAAACCCTAATTTTTGAGGAAATTTTTTGAGATCCTATTTTCTGGAAATTTCTAGGGTTTGGAAGTTATTGGTGCTTCTTTCTCTCAAAGAAGTGATTTGTTTGGTTTGGTATTGAAGATTCTGAAGAAGATTTATGGGTTGTGAAAATTAGGGTTTCATATTTCTGATCATGCTAATCTTATTGACTAAGTGAATCAATAAATTAGTAGGGTTCTATAAGTCCCAACTCAATAGATGGTACTACCTGAAGACACATGTATGTCGATGGTGGGGTTACTTTGCAATATAAGCGTTGAACTGGAGATGACCAGTTGCAGTGAGTATATACCAAGTTCTTGGATAGATTACTTATTAAAGAGACAATAAGTAAAAACAATGCAATAATGTAAAGTACTTGTAAAGTAAATTGGTGAGACAATATGTAATTTTCTAATTTATTTATTAATAAATAAATTACAAGGTTGTTTGGAACCAAGTATAAACATAATTTTTTATCGATTGATTTAGGGTTTCGAATTGTTTTATACTTATATATAGTTATATATATATATGTTATAAATTTTTTAGATCGGTTGATTAAATAAATTGATTTGAACAATTTTTTATTTGAGAAACCCTAATTTTTTAGGAACATAATTTTTTATCGATTGATTTAGGGTTTCGAATTGTTTTATACTTATATATAGTTATATATATATATGTTATAAATTTTTTAGATCGGTTGATTAAATAAATTGATTTGAACAATTTTTTATTTGAGAAACCCTAATTTTTTAGGAACATAATTTTTTATCGATTGATTTAGGGTTTCGAATTGTTTTATACTTATATATAGTTATATATATATATGTTATAAATTTTTTAGATCGGTTGATTAAATAAATTGATTTGAACAATTTTTTATTTGAGAAACCCTAATTTTTTAGGAACATAATTTTTTATCGATTGATTTAGGGTTTCGAATTGTTTTATACTTATATATAGTTATATATATATATGTTATAAATTTTTTAGATCGGTTGATTAAATAAATTGATTTGAACAATTTTTTATTTGAGAAACCCTAATTTTTTAGGAACATAATTTTTTATCGATTGATTTAGGGTTTCGAATTGTTTTATACTTATATATAGTTATATATATATATGTTATAAATTTTTTAGATCGGTTGATTAAATAAATTGATTTGAACAATTTTTTATTTGAGAAACCCTAATTTTTGAGGAAATTTTTTGAGATCCTATTTTCTGGAAATTTCTAGGGTTTGGAAGTTATTGGTGCTTCTTTCTCTCAAAGAAGTGATTTGTTTGGTTTGGTATTGAAGATTCTGAAGAAGATTTATGGGTTGTGAAAATTAGGGTTTCATATTTCTGATCATGCTAATCTTATTGACTAAGTGAATCAATAAATTAGTAGGGTTCTATAAGTCCCAACTCAATAGATGGTACTACCTGAAGACACATGTATGTCGATGGTGGGGTTACTTTGCAATATAAGCGTTGAACTGGAGATGACCAGTTGCAGTGAGTATATACCAAGTTCTTGGATAGGTTACTTATTAAAGAGACAATAAGTAAAAACAATGCAATAATGTAAAGTACTTGTAAAGTAATTGGTGAGACAATATGTAATTTTCAAGTGTAATTTATTTATTAACTTTAAATAAATTACAAGTAGATAAACTGGAAAGAGAACTTAATCAGATGGCCCTTCGCCAGTTCTCCTTCTCTTTGACACTGAAGAGATAGGACGAGAGTCTTCAGGATCAATGTTCAACTTCAGCTCCAGATTCTCTTTATGTTGAATCTTTCCCTTCAAGAAGTTGACCCATGCTTTCTCAAACCTATTCTTTTGTGCCTTTGCTTCCAAAAAGTTTACAATCTCTACCCATTCAGAGAACCCATATTGCATTACACCAGGATTGTCAGTTTTAACTAGTGGCCCTCTAGTATAACTGACTTCAACATGAAAGTACTTGGTGCCTGGCTTGATTGTTACAAAAACACCATTGATTGCCCCACTGTGCTTTCTGGTTGCCATGATCTGGGAATAATAGTTTCTAGCTTCAGATTCATTTGAGATTTTAATAGTCCCAGCTCCAGCAGCCTGCACAGCAACCTTGATGTCATCATTTGAGATTTTGCTAGTTGGTTCAATGAAGGTTCTAAGGTCAGCATCTCTATGCAGTGGTTTTCTTGGTTGAGGGTTCCTTCTTGGTGGATTCAATACCCTTTTCACAACCTTCTTAACATTTTCAATTCTTTTAATAATCCCACTGGCCCGATTCTCTTTTGCCTTCTCCACTGATATGTTCAGATTTCTAGCATCATGCTCAGCTTCATCATCAGGATAGTGTCTGTCCAGTTCAATATCAAGCATTTCTTGTAACATGCCCACTATCCTTGCATCATCTTTCACTTTGGCATATTCCTCCTTAGTGATTCCCAAAAGAAGAGCATCACTAATATCAAGCATTTTAATCTTGGCAAGATGTTCTCTGGCTTGAGCTTGGTTTACTTGTTTCATTTTCTTTCTTTCTTTGATTTGATCTCCAAGTCTTGCCAATCTTTTGCTATCACTTTCTGAAACTGGAGGAAGCCTATCAAGATTGTCAGTTTCTAACAATGGTACATCAGTGGCCGACTGGGCAGATTCATCAGCTGCTAACCCTTTGCCCTTATCAACATTCCCCCTATCAATCACATCTTCATCACCTTCAACCCTTTGCTCACCAGTTTCAGTACTGGCAGCCACAACTATTTCTCTACCAATTTGACTTCCAGATGGAGCACTTCCAGGTGCAATTGGTGCAAGGACTGCACTTCTTTCCCCCTTGGCAGCATCTAGACCTGCCCTTATGACTTCCCATTCAGAATGGTGAGATGGCAACCGGTCAAGAGGCTGCCATGTTTGCAAGTCCTTGCACTCTTTAAAGATAATGCACATCATCCTGAAAGATCTCCACAGATGGTTGGTTTCTTTAGACTGAGTCAGAACATTAGCTGCAACTTGTTGCTGACCAATTTTCAGTTCATCCAAGGTCTTAGAATCTTCATTCAGACCAAAAGCCACCTTTTCCTTAACCTCCTCATCCTTTTTCTTCAAATTTTCTACTTCAGTTGTCAGTTTGTCAATAGACTGAGAGTGAATTGATACCTGGGTGTTTAAATTATCAATGATGCCCCTCAACTGGTTGATCTCAGTAGTAAGTGGGGCCAGATCAACCTGAGGAGTGGCCAGCTTGGTGATCTCAGCTATCACCTTTTCAATCAGTTGTGTTTCTCTGGCACCCAGCGTATCATCAATTCTCTGACCAACTGAAGTCATCAACTGCTGCCCAAGCTCAGTCACATTCAAGCCAGGTTTTTCAACTAACTCCTTAACCTGCTTCTCAATTTCTTTCAAATCAACTTCTGATTGTCTGACAGTATTACCCAGCAAGTTGGAAATTGAGGTAGTGACTTTTGACTGAGTAAGGTCGAAGGCTTCATTTAGAGAAGTAGCCAGATTGTTGCAGCCTTCGACCAGCTCATTGAGCTTCTTGAATACCATATCCTCATTTTCAGCGAACTTATTAATCCCCAGATCAACAACCTTAGAATTTGTAGTTGTGTCTTTGTTGTATCTGGAGAGGGATTTGGTATTTTTATCAATTGCCTTTTGAACATCCTCCACCCTTTGAATAAGGTTTTGGATGTTGGCTTGGAAAGAGGCAAATTGAGTGTCCAGTGACGGAGGAGAACGTGTCACTGGACCAGCAGCAGCTACCACTGGAGTAACTGGAGGAGGCAAATTGAGAGAAGCCTCCCCAGTTGACATCGCAGCAGTTGGGAGAATAATATCAGGAGTGGTGGAAGAAGGAAGGAGAGGAAATTCAAATTGTTGGACATGCTGAGAATGCTCAGGTGTGTCCAACGGCAGCGGTGGTGGTGGCATTTCTCGAAGGAGTGAGAACTGCCCAGATGGTGATGGTGCCATACGTCTGTTTCCAGATATATAGCTGTAAGTGGGAAATGGATTTTCAGTAAGCTCATTTTCTTGAGATGGTAAAATTGAAATTGAAGTATCTGGAGGCGAGACATGAGATGAAGGGTTTTGATCTTGTACAGAAGACTCAAAAATCTCAATGTCTGATGCAGTACCTTCAGAATCCGAAGATTCAATAAGATTTCCTCGTCATTAACACTCATGTCCAGATCCATGAATGTAACTGAGGGCTGACCAGATTGGTCAGTCTCCAGATGACCTTTTCCAGTTTCCTGGAAGGTTGCATCTGTTGGAGGATCAGTTACCGAGGTAACTTCACCAGGGATAGAGGTCACTGGGGTTGCCTCAGTTATAATTGCTCTATCCATAATCATAACATCATCAGCCGTAGAGTTTGGAACCTCAGTCTCCAGCAGTGACTGGCCAGAGACTTCGTCAGTTCGTGCAAGAGAAGTGTCAGAAGATAGGCCGTGGACACTTTGTGCAGACTCTGACTCTATTCTGGGTTGGGGTAGCCCAGTATCATCTTCACCACCCTCTCCTACAGAAATTGCGAGGGTGGCTGCTTGCGGTTGTCCCATTTGACTTTCTCCAGGTTCCTGTTGGGAGGAAACTGGAGGGCTGGTTTGGTTTCTACTGTCAGTGGCAAGTTCTGACTGTTTCCTAAGACGACGTGTTCTTGTTGCCTTTGGAACACCTGAAAGACCTGTTGGGAGGTCTCCAGGGTAGATGGTTAAAGAGACAGACGCACTAGATCTGGAGGGGTTAGACTGTTGCCCGGGTTCGGCAATGGTCACAATTCCAGCAGACGAACTGGTGGGTCCCTCATTGTTTTGAGGCCCGCCCAGTTGTCTTTCTGACTCACCTTGGACTGGTGCATCGGTTTTAGAGAATGCCAGCAACATTCTCTGAGGGATCTCAACCTCCCCATCGATAGATGTTAGGGAGTCGAGATTCCTCAGCAACTCTGGGACAGTGTACAGTGATTGAGTATTATTATATTCTTCACTGCCCAGAAGTTGAAGGAAACAGAGTGACAAGTACCTGGAGAAGGGGATGCATAGTCCCCTGGAGCCCTTCAGTTTAATCACCAGGCTTCTGAATAAAATATCGGCAAAGTCAACTCTGAGTCCATTCCACAAGCAGTAAGCCATCTCTGCTTGTGTGGAGTTGATCTGGTCCAATCCACCAGAACTCCCACCCATGCTTTTAACTAGGTGAATGAAGAAGTACCTCCAGGATGGTGAGAGGCCCTTCATAGTCATAGCACCTTTAACTTTCAATACCCCATTCTCCAAGCACTCCTTATTTCCCATATCCAGGAGTACCTGGCGAAAATTGATGTTCTGGGATATCACAACTGGAGATTCACCCTGTCTCCAGTAGTTGAGGTGCAGAGCATCCCTCAACATTTCTGCAGTAATAGTACACTGGACTGATCCATCTTTAAGGGTGAAAGAGATAGATGAACAGTCTTCTGAAAGTTCTGCTATGTACCAAAACTCACACAAGTACTCATGGTACATCTTGCGTGGGTTGAGGGAAAAAGACTCGCCGAGGGGAGAATCATGAAGAAAGGCTTGGATTCTCCCGATTAATGTATCGGCGGCTTGAGTCCCTCTCAAACTGGCCATGGGATTGTTTGGATTTAATTTTATTGAAGCTGAATTTGAAGGGGCACCACTGGCTCGTTTGACATTTTGAGATGGATTATAAGGGACTGTAAGCAGATTTACATCCCTACTTCTAGATTTAGGTGCCATTATAGATAGATTTGAATATGAAACTGAAAATTTGGGAATTAGGGTTTTGATTTATGAAGCAGAGAGAGAAATGAAGAGTTTGATGATGATTGGAAGTAAATGAAAGAATGTAAAAGAAAGTAAATGTGATCGGAGTAAATAAGGGTATTTATAAGGAAAAATTATGATCCCAATGAAATACCAAGAATTATTTTATTATCAAAAATCAATTTTGTAGATATTTTTACAAAAGTAAATTTGAATTTTGAACCAAAATTTTAATTCTCCGTGTTAGCATTAAATGCTACGACGGCTTAACTTACCCACGCGCCCACTAACTAATTCCCAATAAAAAAAGTTGTCTTTTACAAAAATGACTTTAAACACGTCATATGACGATATTGAGTAGGTTAAAACACTCGAGTATCATCACGTGTCACAAGTATTGACCAAGTATTTTCCAACGTTATGAAAATCTGGTTAACCACCAGTTTTAAGACAAGACCAAACATGTACACTGGAGGATTAGTCCAGTACCAGTTTCCAACTGGAGAGTTCTCCAGTTGCCATTTTCAAACAAAAAGATTTTTGGTAAGAAAATTATTTTGAGTCTTTCCCCCTAAAATGATGATCCATAAATCGATTAGTGCCAGGATAGTATCACAAAGGCGTTCGATAGCCTGGCGAGCAAAGATTATCTGGACCTCCTCAACTGGAGAACTTCATCAGTGTCACTGACGCGTTCATAACAAAAAATCTCCAGTTTTAAGGATTTAACATTCCTAGTTCGCTGATGAGATGTTTAAAAGTTTTCTCATCAAGAGGTTTTGTAAAAACATCAGCGAGCTGTTTGTCAGTGGGGATGAAATGTATTTCAATGTCTCCTTTCACAACATGATCTCGAATGAAATGATACCTGATGTCAATATGCTTCGTCTTAGAATGCATCACTGGGTTGTGAGATATAGCAATTGCATGGGTGTTGTCACAAAAGATTGGGGTCCTTGTATACTTTTGACCATAATCTAGTAACTGGTTCTTGATCCAGAGAATCTGGGCACAACAACTGGCCGCAGAAATGTACTCTGCCTCAGTAATGGACATAGAGACTGGCGTCTGCTTCTTGCTGGTCCAACTTACCAGTTTTCCTCCCAAGAAATAACAACCACCAGTTGTTGATTTTCTATCTATCTTACAACCTGCATGATCTAAATCTGAATAACCCATTAGATCTAACCCTGAGCCTTTAGGGTACCAAAGACCAAGGCTAGGACACCCTTTCAGGTATCTGAAGATGCGCTTAACAGCGTGCAAATGTGATTCTTTTGGGTTAGCCTGAAATCTGGCACATAGACATGTTGCAAACATTATATCTGGTCGACTGGCAGTTAAATACATCAGTGAACCAACCATACCACGATATTCATTGGTGTTCACTGGTTTGCCAGTTGGGTCAGAGTCCAAATTTAAAGGTGCTGCAATAGGTGTGTTTTTTGATGGGATTGAATCATATTTGTATTTTCTTAACAAATCGCTGACATATTTTTCTTGGTTTATAAAAATACCATTTTCAGTTTGCATAATCTGAAAACCCAAGAAAAATGTTAATTCTCCCATTAAACTCATTTCATACTCAAATGACATGATTTTAGAAAACCTTTTACACATTGCATCATCAGTTGAACCAAATATAATGTCATCAACATAAATTTGTACCAATAAGATATTACCTTTTTCTTTCAAGATAAATAAGGTATTATTTATTGCACCTCTTTGAAAGCCATTTTTAAGAAGATGTTTAGTTAAAGTATCATACCAGGCTCTTGGGGCTTGTCTAAGACCATACAAAGCTTTGTTTAGTCTATAGAACCGGTGAGGATGCTTCTCATTGATGAAACCTGGAGTCTACCTAACATATACTTCTTCTTCCAATGTTCCATTAAGGAACGCACTTTTGACATCCATCTGGAAGACTTTGAACTGCAGATGGGCTGCATAAGCCAGAAATATTCTGATGGCTTCAAGTCTTGCAACTGGAGCAAAAGTTTCATCAAAATCAACGCCCTCTGCCTGACAATAACCCTGGGCAACTAATCTGGCTTTGTTTATTACAACATTGCCATCTTCATCCATCTTGTTTCGGTAGACCCATCTTGTACCAATGGGTTCTTTCTTTAACCCTGGTGGACAAGGAACAAGTTCCCACACATTATTCCTTTCAAACTGGATGAGCTCTTCTTGCATAGCTTCCACCCAGCTTGGGTCTGCCATAGCCTCGTCAATCTTCTTCGGTTCAATCAATGATAAGAAGGTGACGTTTAAGCATTGCTCACTGGTGGCTCTTCTAGTCTGAACCCCACTACTTGGATCTCCCACAATCTGTTCAATTAGATGTGCTCGAGTCCATCTAGTGTATTGACTAGGCTAGTGCAAAACAATATCATTGCAAGTCACCTGGCGATCTTCTTCAGTTGCGGCAGCTTCTGGAAGAGGATCAGTCCAAACTACTTCTGTATCCTCATCAGAGTCAATGAGGTCACGATTTGCATCATGAAATTCTTCATTAAAAGGCATTTCTTGAAGAACTGGAGAAGTTGGGGTTTGAACTGGTGCTGATATTGGAGTGGCACGTACATCAGATCCAATCACCAATTTCTGTGGTAAGTTGAAATTGATGGAGGGATAGAATGAAGTGTCACTGGTGGTGCTCTTCTTCTTAACTGGTTCCAGTTGAGTGTAACTAGAAGCATCTTTTGGTGAAACAACTGACTGATGAACTTGGTCAGTTTCACCAAAATTTATTGGAACGACTGGAGAAATATCAAGGCTTGGTCTCTTGTTGATTGCATCACTTGACTCGTCAAATGTGACATGAATTGTCTCGTGAACCTTTTGGAGTCTATAATTATAAACTCTAAAGGCCTTTCGAATATCTGAATAGCCTAAAAATACACCTTCATCAGCTTTTGCATCAAACTTTCCAAGCTGACTGGAATCGTTTAAAATATAAAATGGACAACCAAATACATGAAAATATCCAATATTTGGTTTACGATTCCTGAGTACTACATAGGCAGTCTTCTTATGTCTCTTGATGTAGACTGACCGGTTTTGGGTGTGACAAGCAGTTGCAACTGCTTCAGCCCAGAAACTGGTGGGAAGACCTGATTCAGATAGCATGCTTCTGGCCGCTTCTATCAGTGTGCGATTCTTTCTTTCCACAACTCCATTCTGCTCTGGAGAGTGTGCTGATGAGAAGTTTTGAGAGATACCAGTGTCATTGCAAAATGTTTCAAGTCCCTTATTTTGAAATTCAGTACCATTATCACTTCGCAACTGACAGACTTTTCGAGTATACTTGAGTTCAATTCTTTTGATGAGAGAGATGATTTCAGCAGGTGCATCACTTTTGGATCGGAGGAATACCACCCAACAATATCTGGTGAATTCATCGACCACAACTAGAGTGTACTTCTTTCCAGCTCTAGTTTGAACATTCACTGGACCAAAGAGATCCATATGAAGCATGTGAAGAGGTTCAGTGATGCTAAAGTTTTGCCTTGTTTTGAAACTGGCCCTTTTCTGCTTGCCCATCTCACACCCTGAACATGGCTTTTCTTTATTGAAAGAAATCTGAGGTATCCCATCAACCAGTTGTTTGTGAGACAACTTGTTAATATTTTTGAAATTAAGATGGGATAATCTTTTATGCCACAGCCAGTTGGTGTCCTCATCAGCCTTGGTATAGAAGTACTGCTCTTTTGGAGCTGGTTCCATATCCATGATGTATACATTTCCTTTTCTTGGTGCAACCATCACCACTTTCCAATCCTTGTTAAATATGGTGCCTTGAGCAATATCGAACAAAACTCTGTAGCCATCATCACAAAGTTGGCTTACACTGATCAGGTTGTACTTCAAACCATTCACAAATGCAACTCTTTTGAATTCGACCTGTCCGTTATTGAGCACACCATATCCTTCAGTCTTTCCACTTTGATCATTACCAAACGTCACTGCCGGTCCATCTTGGATAGTGAACTCTTCAAGCAGGGGCTTACATCCGGTCATAGTCCGGCCAGCTGCGCTGTCCAGATACCAGGTGTTCTTCTTTCGATCGCCCTGCACACCCACAAAAATCATTAGTTATTTTTGTGAACCCATCTTTTCTTGATGGGTTCACTGGACTTCACTACATAAGTCTCAGCTGATTGTGGTGTTAAACTGAAGACTGCATCTGGATCTTTTTTACCAGCTCCAGGTGCAGGAGTAAAAACGATTGGTATTTGATACTTGCTCCCCTTTTTCTTATCAGATTTTGTTCCAGATGGAACATTCTTTTGTTTGGGTTTTGAAGGGGGTTTAATATTTTGTTTTTCAACTGGAGGTGATGAACCTTCTTCCAGATTTTTAATCCGGGCAGTACAACTCTGAACCTGTCTAGACAAAAGTTGGAGTTGACTTTCCAGTTTTGACAAAATATTATTTTCATCAGGCTGCTGAACCTTGGACCTAGGTTCAGCTGGAGTTTTGGTCTTTTGAGTCTTGGGCTCCTTAGACTTCTGAGGTAAAGGCTTGTTACCAGATGCCTTTTTAACTGGAGCACTAGCCTGATTGGCTCCAGGTTTAACCTCAATGGGGGTGGTCTCAATGGGTTCAGTTTTGACAATATCAGGTTGATCATATGGAGTTTCAACCCTGAGAGCTGGAGGCAATGCATGAAGATCTGGTATGAGAGCTGCCATTTCAAGATCTCCAGATTTCCATGCATTTTTCTGGGCATCAATAGTTCTAGAAAATGCATCATAATTCTTTCCAGATGCTTTTACCCACGACTTGATAATCATTTGTTCTTTTTCAAGATCAGATTTTAATTTTTGATTTTCAAGTTCAAAAGCCTCAATTTTCAAAACTGACTCCTTGAGAGCCAACTGGACACTTTGCAAATCATTTAATTGTGGTTTAACGTTGTTCAGTTCAGTTAAGATAGTATCCAGATATCTTTCACTGTCTGCTCTAACAGTTTCCACAAAAGCCAAATCACCACTTAATGATTCAGCAAGGTCCAGTTTTAGTTCTGGATCAACCTGGTTGTCATAGTCACATACCTTTTTCAAAATGATGTCCACCCATCTTCCAGTGATGACATCTTCTTTTGCCACGTGTTGCTGTTGATCTTCCAAGGCCATGAAACACATGTCCCTTTCCTTTTCATCATCAGCCGATGAGTCATCAGAGTACTCCCATTTTCCCTCAGTATGTGCCATCAAGCACTGATCCTTTTCTTTTTCCATGGACAGGAGGGCAATCTGGGCCTTAAGCTTCTTATATTTAGCTTTATAGCTATCATCAGGCCGATTGAAATTTGGGACAGAGGACCAGTTTGGTTGTTCATCTGACTAGATCTGCATTCCTTCATAAAGTGACCTTTCTTACCGTATTTATAGCAGGTAAGATTGGTTTTATCTAGAGAGTTGGAGCTGGAAGCATTGTTTGGGCCATTAAATCTTTTAGATTTATGCTTAAACCTATTAAAGGTTTTAGCAATCATGGCTACCAGATCATCATCGTCAGTTTCATCACAACCATCACTGATTTCAGTAGTCAGGCCAGAGTTCAAGAAACTGTTTAACATCTCCTTCATTGAGTGTGACTGGACACTCTCTGCAGACATTAAAGCAGCACAAGGTCGCTCAGTTATGCTAGCAACCTTTGGACTCTGGGCATGGTTCATGGCATCCTGCTCAGCCACCAGTCTTGCTGCATTATTATCTTCAGTGAATCTGAAGGCTCCATAGAGCGATGCAAGAGTATGACTATGCAGGGTTTTACTTTGTCTTAAGACAAGAACCATATTTTCCCATTTGGAAGGAAGAATATCACAAAACTTCTCAAGAAGAATATCCTTATCCTTCTCAACACCCAAGCCTCTCAACTGATTAATGAGGCTAGAAAACCTGGTGTAAGTACCAGTTAGACTTTCATTGGGAAGAGCAAAGAAGGATTCATACTTCTTGTTTAGGGCAACCTTTCTGGTGACAATGGTGTCATCACCTCCTTCAAACTGAATGACTAATTCATCCCACATTGCCTTGGCACTGGGGAACAACACAAGTGTTGGAATTAAGTCTTCAGGAACAGCTCCAAGGATCATGTTCTTGAGTCTGGTGTCCAGATTTACAAGTCTACGATCCTCATCAGACCAGTGGTCTTCGAGCTTTTCTCTGGAACCTCTTCTTCCAGTTGGATCTAGAAGAGGACTTACCCCAAGAGACATGGGTATATATGGTCCATCCTTAAGGATTTTCAACATATACCTCTCTATCCCACCAAAATGCAAGAGCATTCTGGCCTTCCATGTACCAAAGGTCTCACTAGTTCCATCAAATTTGGGAACAAGAGTGTTAGAATAATGTACATGGACATGGTTTGGGGTAGTAGGATGAGGAGGGTTTGTATTAACATTTTGACCAGGTGGTATATTAACATTTAGAGGGTTTTCACCTTGACCAGAACCATCCCCACCTTCAGTAGTAGTCATCTAAACAGATCTAGGCAAGTATATTAGCCTTCTGCTCTGATACCACTTATAAGTCCCAACTCAATAGATGGTACTACCTGAAGACACCTCTATGTCGATGGTGGGGTTACTTTGCAATATAAGCGCTGAACTGGAGACGACCAGTTGCAGTGAGTATATACCAAGTTCTTGGATAGATTACTTATTAAAGAGACAATAAGTAAAAACAATGCAATAATGTAAAGTACTTGTAAAGTAAATTGGTGAGACAATATGTAATTTTCAAGTGTAATTTATTTATTAACTTTAAATAAATTACAAGGTTGTTGCGGAACCAAGATAATACAAAGTATGTAAATATTCTAACAACCTATGAATTACAATTGATCTACACTTGTAAATTCTCTTGACAATCGAAACACTTAAAGTTGTGAAATGTTCCTTTTTGCGATTGAGAGAATATTGCACAAGTTCACCAAGAATATTACAGGTTTGCAAAGTAAATTTCTTGTTGTGCAATGACTTTTATTTATAGGCAAAGTTGACATTGGGATGTCAACTTTGGCCGTACAAATATGGTTTAGAACATTTAAGGAATAGCATTTAATTCCTTAAAATGCTGTGTAAAGTTACAGAATAAAGTAACTTTTCTCAACCTGCTTTATTGTTAGGTCCAGATTTACTGCACTCGCTCCAGACTTGAAGACTGGAAAGTCTCTGAAGACTTGTCCAGAAATACTTCTACTCCAGACTTGGATACTGGAGCGACCCTGAAGATTTGTCCAGAAATAATGGAAGACCAGTGAGCAAAATACTTGTATAGGAAATCTGGAGACATCCTCCAGATTAGCTCACTGGACTTCACCCCAGTCCAGATCTATTCTACTGAATACATTCTCACTGAAGTCAAAGACTGAAGTTAGAATAAAGAAGACTGACAAATGGCGGAGTCCACTGGAAGTCTTACCAGATCTACGACTGGAGGTTTGTTAGTGTTCTAGACCTTACAAGTCTGAACACTGATTACGAGGAATTGACTTTTTGCCTTTACACACTTTCCAAAGAACATTCCACTTATTCTTTACTAAAGTGCTTACGTGTGTAAAGGTGGTTGGTTAAAAGAATAAAGTCATATTGATGTGACTTTATCCTTGTACTTTAACCAATGCATTTAATGACCTTGTCGGTTCATTAAATGCATGCAACCATATTTGTACGGCACAAATTCACCAGTGAATTTGTTTGCCTATAAATACAAAGTCATTTCTTTGTTAAAATTACTTTTAGCATTAAAGGTGAATTTGTCTAAATACTCTCGATCTTAAACAGGGATACTTCACAACTTTAAGTATCTCGATCCAAAGAGTTTATTTGGCAAATATAGATCATTTGTAATTCATAGGTTGTTAGGATACTTACATATTTGTATTATCTTGATTCCGCACAACCTTGTATTTTATTTAACATCATAAATAAAATACACTTGAAAAATTACATTGTGTTCCACCTTTACTTTAAGTCTTGTATTACTTTGTTTATATACTTGCATTTATATTCAAGTAATACTAGTCCAATCTAGTGCTTATTAGACTTATTGTATTTTACACTTTGGGTTAAACCATCTAGAGAGTTTGGGACTCACAATTGGTATCAGAGCAGAAGACTAATAAACTTGCCTAGATCTGCTTCTTTGATGACCACCCCAGAAAATACACAAGGAGGTTTCAATCATGGTCCTGATCCTAATATCAATGATCAAAATAATGAACCACCACTTGTTAATAACACTAATCCACTACCTACTCCTGCTTCTCCACATGTGCATGTGCACTACTCAAACAATCCTGTTCCTAAATTCAGTGGGAATAGTGATGAATTTGGTACGTGGAAGGCTAGGATGATATTGCATATCACTGGTATTGAGAGAAACATGATGAAAATTTTAAATAAAGGACCTTATGTCCCCACATCACCTCTCAATGCTCTTCTTTATCCAACTGGATCTAGAAGAGGCAGGGAAAAGAGGGAGGAACATTGGTCTGAAGAGGAGAGGAAATTGGTAAATCTAGATACCCTTCTCAAAAACATGATCCTCGGGGCTGTTCCAGAAACCCTAATTCCCACACTAGTTCCAGAAACCCTAATTCCCAACTAGTAAACCAGTATGAAGGAGGAGATGACACCATTGTCACCAGAAAAGTCTCCTTAAACAAGAGGTATGAGTCATTTTTTGCTCAGCCCAATGAGTCTCTCACTGGTACTTACACCAGATTTATGAGCATCATAAACCAGTTGAGAGGACTGGGGGTTAAAAAAGACAAGGATATACTTCTGGAGAAATTTTGTGATATTTTACCCACCAAATGGTCTCACATGATCCTGGTCTTACGACAAGGTAAAACTCTGCACACACACACTCTTTCAACTTTATATGGAGCTTTCAGGTACACTGAAGAAAATCAAGCTCAAAGAGTTGTGGCAGAACAAGATGCCTATAACCATGCCTCCAGTAGTTCCAGTGTGGTTAGTCATACTGAACCACAAAGTACAGCACTAATATCTTCTGAGAATGTATTTTCTATGAAGAAGATGGTGTCTGAACTCATGGATTCTGGAGAATCTAGTCTTATCTCTCCAGACTGTGATGAATCTGAAAATGATGACCTCGTTGCAATGATTGCTAAAACGTTTAACCGTTTCAAAGCAAGAGCAAATAGGCCATCTGGACAATTTGCATCCAGTTCTTCTACTGACAAGACCAATCTGACATGCTTTAAGTGTGGCAGAAAAGGTCATTTCATGAAAGATTGCAAGTCCAGTCAGTTTGTATCTCTGCCTGGTCCATTTACTTCTAATAATAAGCCTGATGATAGCTATAAATCAAAATATAAAAAGCTTAAGGCTCAAATTGCTCTCATGGCACAACAAATGGAAAATAATAATAAGTGCATGATTGCAACAACTGAAGAAAAATGGGTTCCTTCTGATGATTCATCTGCTGATGAAGAAGAAGAAAGAGATTGCTGTTACATGGCTCTGGTAGACGAAGAGCACCTGGTGAAGGAAGATGTCACATCTGGAAGATGGGTGGACATTGTTATCAAAAAGGTCAGTGATTATGATACTGAAACTGACCCTGAACTTAAATTGGACATTGCTGAAGCTCTTAATGCTGATTTAATCTTTGTTGAAACTGTTAGATCTGACTGTGTAAATGGTCTAGAAACAGATTTTTCTGAAATTACAGTTTTAAAATCAAAATTAAAAGAACTTCAAGACATTGAACTGGCATTTCAAGCCCAGGTTCTGGTAACTAAACAACTGATTCAAGAAAAACAAGATCTTGAAGTCATTTTAGAAAAGGAAAAACTGGTTATTAAATCATGGCTTGAAACCAGAAAGCCATATGATGCTGGAGTAAATCAATTTCCCACTCAAAAACATGCTTATTTAGATGGAAATACTCATGTTGCATCGTTAATACCAGTAATTGATCGGTTACCAGAGGGATTCAGGCCCATTACCATTTATGATGAGCCTGTAACTCCCAAGGCCAATATTTTCCCAGTTCAATCCCCAGAGGTTAAGACTGGAGCATTACAGATGACTGCTCCAGTTAAAAAGGTCAATCTGAAGAAACCTTTGCCTCAGACTGCTTCTAATGAACCCCAGGTTCAAAAGAAGAAGACCAGTTCCCTACCTAAGCCTTGACTCCATTCAACTGGAAAGGCTCAGGTGTCATCTGATGAAAATATTTTGTCAAGGTTAGAGAGCCAGTTTCAATTACTGACTCGTCAATTTCAAAGTTTTAATGCAAGATTAAACTTTATTGAGGGTACTTCATCTGGCCCTAGACAAAATACCAAACCTTTTTCCAAGAAAGATAAATATATTTCTCCAGTTGAGAAAAAGAAAACGGTTTCAAAACTATCAACCCCAGTGGTCTTTTCAACTAAGACTACTGTTGAAGAAAGTGAACTCAACCAGATACCTCCAGGGACCTATAAGGGAGGGTCCAGTGAACCCATCAGTCGATGGGTTCCCAAATCTAACTGATATATCTGGTGGATGTGCAGGGCGATCGAAAGAAATTTATCTGGTATCTTGACAGTGCAGCTGGCAGGACGATGACCGGATGTAAGACCCTGCTGGAGGAGTTCGTAATTTCTGACGGACCCTCTATTACTTTTGGAAATGATGGTTGTGGAAAAACTGAGGGGTATGGTGTTCTGAACAATGGATAAGTCAAATTCAGACGAGTTGCATTTGTGAATGGTTTGAAATATACCCTGATCAGTGTCAGTCAACTTGTGATGATGGCTATCAAGTTCTATTCAATATTGCTCAGGGCATTGTATTCAACAAGGACTGGAAGGTAGTATTGATTGCTCCCAGAAAAGGAAATGTGTACGTGATGGATATGGAAAGCTCTCCTTCAGAGCAGTGTTTCTATACTCAAGCTGATCAAGACACAAACTGGTTATGGCACAAAAGGTTATCCCATTTAAATTTTAAAAATATTAATAAGTTGTCTAGAAAACAACTGGCAGATGGGATACCTTCAGTTTCCTTCAAAAAGGAAAGGCCATGTCCAGGATGTGAGATGGGTAAGCAGAAACGTACCAGTTTCAAGACCAGACAGAATTTCAGCATATCTGAACCACTTCATATGCTTCATATGGACCTCTTCGGTCCAGTGAATGTTCAGACTCGTGCTGGTAAAAGATACACCTTGGTGATCATAGATGAATTCTCCAGATATTGTTGGGTTATCTTTCTCAGATCTAAAACTGAAGCTGCTGCTGAAATCATCAGTCTTATCAAGCAAATTGAGCTCAAGTACAGTCGAAAGGTGTGTCAGTTAAGAAGTGACAATGGAACAGAATTCCAGAATGCAACTCTGGAGTCATTCTCTACTGACACTGGCATCTCCCAGAATTTCTCATCAGCCCGCTCTCCAGAACAAAATGGAGTGGTGGAAAGGAAGAATCGAACGCTGATAGAAGCTGCCAGGAGTATGCTTGCTGAGTCTGGTCTGTCTACCAGTTTCTGGGCTGAAGCAATTGCAACTGCTTGCCACACCCAGAATCGATCAGTGTATGTGAAGCGACACAAAAAGACAGCCTATGAAGTCTTAAGAAATAGAAAACCAAATATTGGTTATTTTCACGTTTTTGGATGTCCTGTTTACATCCTGAACGACTCCAGTCAGTTAGGCAAATTTGATGCCAAAGCTGATGAATGGTATTTCTTAGGCTATTCAGCCATTCGCAAGGCCTTCAGAGTCTATAACAAGAGACTGGAGAAGGTCCATGAGTCAATTCATGTCACATTTGATGAATCAAATGCCGCAATCAATAAAAAGCCAACCCTTGATACTCCCCCAGTAACTCCAATTATCTTCTGTGAATCTGATCCTATCAACTACAATAAAGATTCAGAAGACACAGTTTCCAGTCATCCTGATCTGGAACCTGTTCAAAAGAAGAAACACTCAGTAGTACTCCATTCTATCCTTCAATAATTTTCAAGCTACCCTCTGAAATTATTATTGGATCAGATGTTCGTACTACTCCCCCAGTAACTCCAATTATCTTCTGTGAATCTGATCCTATCAACTACAATAAAGATTCAGAAGACACAGTTTCCAGTCATCCTGATCTGGAACCTGTTCAAAAGAAGAAACACTCAAGTAGTACTCCATTCTATCCTTCAATAATTTTCAAGCTACCCTCTGAAATTATTATTGGATCAGATGTTCGTACTACTCCCCCAGTAACTCCAATTATCTTCTGTGAATCTGATCCTATCAACTACAATAAAGATTCAGAAGACACAGTTTCCAGTCATCCTGATCTGGAACCTGTTCAAAAGAAGAAAACACTCAAGTAGTACTCCATTCTATCCTTCAATAATTTTCAAGCTACCCTCTGAAATTATTGTTGGATCAGATGTTCGTACTACTCCCCCAGTATCAGTCCCAGTTGAAACTGAACCAGTACTTCAAGAAATGATTTCAAATGAAGAATTTCATGATGCAAATCATGATTTAAATGACTCAGATGAAGATGTTGAAGTAGTCTGGCAAGATCTTCCTCCTGAAGCAACACCAGAGGAGACTCAACTGAATTCTTGCACTGATATTGTTGTCAGTAACAATCCTGGTCAATACTCCAGATGGACAAAAGCTCATCCTATCGATCAGATCATAGGTGACTCCAGTCGAAGGGTTCTGACCAGAAGAGCCTCCAGTGATCAATGCTTATATGTTAGTTTCTTATCACTGACAGAACCAAAGAAGATTGACGAGGCTATGGAAGATCCAAGCTGGGTGACTGCTATGCAAGAAGAGCTTCACCAGTTTGAAAGGAACATGGTTTGGTACCTGGTTCCTTTCCCAGTTGGAAAGAAAGAACCAATTGGAACCAGATGGGTCTTCAGGAACAAGGTAGATGAAGATGGCCATGTAATCAGAAACAAGGCCAGACTGGTAGCACAAGGCTACTGCCAGTCAGATGTCGATTTTAATGAATCATTTGCTCCAGTGGCTAGACTTGAAGCGATCAGAATATTTTTAGCATTCGCTGCTCATCATCAATTCAAGGTCTACCAGATGGACGTTAAAAGTGCATTCTTGAATGGAAAACTTGAAGAAGAAGTTTATGTCAGACAACCACCAGGTTTCGTTGATGAAAAGCATCCACATTGGGTATATTGTCTGGACAAAGCGCTTTATGGCCTCAGACAAGCCCCACGTGCCTGGTATGATACTCTGACTAAACATTTATTGAAAAATGGTTTCAAAAGAGGTGCAATTGACAATACCTTATTTATTCTTCATGAAAAAGGTAATCTGTTAATGGTACAAATTTATGTTGATGATATTATTTTTGGCTCTACTGATGATAAAATGTGCAAGAAATTTTCGAAAATAATGTCGACTGAATATGAAATGAGTTTAATGGGTGAATTAACATATTTTCTTGGACTCCAGATTAAACAGACCAGAGATGGTATTTTTATTAATCAGGAAAATATGTTAGAGATCTTTTAAAGAAATATGATATGAACTCTTCACCATCTAAACCCACTCCAATTTCTGCACCATTAACACTGGACTCAGATCCAGATAGTAAACCAGTGAACACCACTGTCTATAGAGGCATGGTTGGTTCACTGATGTATTTAACTGCCAGTAGACCAGATATTATGTTTTCAACATGTTTATGTGCCAGATATCAGTTTAATCCAAAAGAATCTCATATGCTTGCTGTAAAGCACATACTGAAATACCTTAAGGGTATCCCCAGTTTGGGTCTTTGGTATCCCAAAGGCTCAGGCATGGATCTAATGGGTTATTCAGATTCAGATCATGCAAGTTGTAAGATAGACAGGAAATTCACTACTGGTGGATGTCATTTCCTTGGTGGCAAACTGGTCAGCTGGACCAGTAAGAAGCAAACTTCAGTTTCATTGTCCACTGTTGAAGCTGAATACGTGTCTGCAGCCAGTTGTTGTGCTCAGATACTCTGGATGAAGAACCGGTTGCTTGATTATGGTATTAAGTATTCAAAGACCCCAATCTTTTGTGATAATACCAGTGCCATTGCTATCTTGAACAATCCAGTCATGCACTCAAAGACGAAACACATTGATCTCAGGTATCACTTCATTCGTGATAATATTGTGAAAGGCAACATTGAACTCCATTTTATTCCCACTGACAAACAACTCGCTGACATTTTTACTAAACCACTGGATGTTAAAACTTTTGAATATCTTGTTGGTGAGTTGGGAATGTTAAACCCTTAAATCTGGAACCTTGGTATTGAACGCCTTTGTGTACTACTGGGGATCCTTGATTTAACAGATTTATAAATCTATAACTGCTCAGATATTGAACGCCTTTGTGTACTATCTTTGCATTAATAGATTTCTGGATCAACATTCCAGGGGGAAGACTGAAAGATATATTTTTGTTCTTAAAAATGTTTTAATTTCAGGGGGAATTTATTAATTTATTTTCTCACTGGACAAAATTTTCTGGAAAATATCACTGGTACCTTGTAAATATGTCCCTCTCACTGGTAATTAGATACGTTGAAGTGCATGTTTGAGGTGACTTTTGTCTCCTTGTAAATGTGTCCCTCTCATTTGTCTGTATTAGTTGACGTGCATGTTTGAGGTTACCAGTCTCTTTCAAATGGTTTTCACTGGTACTTTACTGGAGTGTCCCTCCAGTGTACCATCAGTGCATGCTTCACTGGCCTAATCCACCAGTGATACTGGAGTGTCCAGTCAACCTCCAGATGCACTGGTATGTCAGTCATAATACTTTAATACTTGGTCATTGTGCGTGCCACGTATGCAAACTTTTTGAATAGATATTTATCTTATTATCCAACGTGGCATGACATTTTTCAAACCTAATGATGGTATTTTTTACCTTGGGAAGACAAAAAGTGCAACTTGGTAATGTTTGTGGGCTGTAAACCGTCACACATTTATGTGTGATGTGATTTATTTAATGCGGATCTCAGAACCCGATCAAAATTATATTTGATAAATTCAAATTAACCGTTTGAGTTCCACATTCTCTCTCCTATATAAATACCCACTTTCATTTTCATTAGCATTTACTTCGAACATATTTACTCCCAAATTCTTCAAATTCCTTCATTTATTTCATTTTTCATTCAATTTCCAATCATAAATCTCTCTCATATTTACTTCATCAAATCTTCATAAACCCTAATTCTTCAAATTTCATCTTCATATATTTATCATATTCAATGGCACCAAGACAATCTAATTCACCGAAAAATCTGCTCGCTGCTGAATATGCTCCCGTTCCAAATATTGTAAGGGCACCTCATATTTCTTTGGAGGCAAAGGCAATAAGAATAAACATGAATAACTGGATGGCCAAACTCTCACTCTCCAGTGTTCATAATGCCCAATCCATTATTGGGATATTAAATACCTTTTTTCTCTTATGTCCTCTATATGGTGCATTGACCCTAAATCCAGGGAAGATGTACCACGACTATCTTTGTGAATTCTGGTACACTGCAGTATATGATGATGAAACTTCATCAATTTCTTATTCTCTTAAGCAAGGAACCAGATCCTTGGCTTTCACTGTTGATACACTCAGGTTTGTTCTTTCAATTGAACTATTTTGAACAGAATGAGATGCCCATTGAACTTCCCTCTGGCATAAATACAAGGGAAGTGTGCAGATTGATGGGGCACACAGACATACTGGATGAGCATGGCCAGCTATCCAGAAAGGGAACAATCTACATGAGCAGGCTGTCAGACTCATGGAGATTCTTTTTCACTCATTTAGTTGAATGTTTGGGAGGCAGTTCTGGAGGACTTGACCAGATAAATCAAACACATCTCCAGATTACTTACTGCCTCTGGTTCGGATACAGAGTGGATTTTGCTCAAATCTTATTTGATGATCTGGTAGAGCGTCTTAAGGTGAAAGGTAGAAAAGCATTTGTACCTTATATTCATTTCCTTTCACTTATTTTCAAAAGAGCTCTAGGTGACCAGTATGATTATGAAACCACTCACTTTTCTGTATGTGAGTATATGCGTGAATTGACCAACCTTAGATCTCCACCAAATGAGGTAAATATCCCTCAGACCATGCTTAGCTTCCAAAGGGAAGAAAATGATGCTTCATCATCTGATGAGCCAGAAGTGGCTCCAGGAGGGAACCAGGTTGGTGAAGGACCCTCTGGAGTCCAAAATGTTGAAATTGTGCAACCAGTAACCCAGGTGGCTCCTGAAGTTCAGCAGACTGTAAATGTTACTCGACCTAGAACGGCCAGACGTCTTAGGAAAGATGGAGTTCAGGTCAATCCAAATAGAGCTGAAATGAGCCATCCTGGTGATGTAATGAATATAGATGGGTCTCCTATTTTTGAGCAGGAAGAGAATGTTGTACAGGATGTTGAGCATGTAGAAAATGTACAGGTTGTTGAGCAAGAGACTGGTGAGCAAGATGCTCGATTAGATTTAAATGTAGAAGTTGGTGATCAGACAGTTGGGATAGCTCCAGATTGGGATGAGGTAGATTCCCCAATGTCTGAAGGAAACATGTTTGATGTAAATATGAATTTCCTGGGTGATGAAGTAGAAAATGTTGTCACATCTGTTATTGCTTCAGTGACCCAACCACTTGTATCTACAGAAATGCCACCACCACCAGAATCCATTACTGCACCACCACCTCCACCATTTTCAATTCCACAAACCACTCCTTATTTCAATCCTCCCACACTTCAAATTTCACAAACTCAACCACCTTCACTTGAAACTCCAATTGATTTATCTGAACAACGTGTGTTGGACTCGACTGTTACAACTGCTGAAACATCTACTGAAGCAGTCCAGGCACAAGTTCCATTGGTGTTCAGAAGGCAATCTGAACTTCCACCTTCCAGTGGTTTCTCCACTTCGTCTTCAGCCGAGGTCCAAGGCCTTTTAAGTAAGGTGGCGGACCTGGAGAGATCACTCCAGTCTTCATCACAGGTTGTTTCTGATTTCAAATCTCTTTTATCGAATAATCTTTCATCAGAAATGAATCTTTTTGCTGGTAACGAGAAGCTGGTGTTTGAGAAGTTGAATGAGCTGGCACAAATAACAATTCTAAAAATATCAAAGTGGCAGTCCAGGGCTTAGAAACAAAATTGGTGAAATCTGTTCAGACTGCAGTGAAAGCTGAACTTGTTTAACCACTGGCAGGTCTGACAGATGAGGTTCAGAAGTTGACCACAAGGATAAGTAATTTGGAGAGTAGGCCAACACTTGATCAGAATGCTGTTGTTAGCACCATCAGTGATGAATGTGCTAAGAAGTTCAGACATGGCATGTTAAAAGAAATTACTGAAGAAATTTCTGGGTCTGTTCTTAGAACCATTCAAGATGGGTTGTTGCCACAGGTGGTAAACATGATTAATAATGAAATGCCAAAGCACTTGCCTCAAGAAGTTCAGATTATTAAGAAGGAAGTGACTGCTTTGAGGAGCACTGTGAATATCACAACTCCAGTGGCTGGAAGAACTTTTGGTGCTACAGACAGGTACATGCTTGAACAGTTGTGGAATGATCTCAAGTCAAGAACTGGTGATCATTCCAAGGGGGGAAGGTCTGAAAAGAAAGAGCAGGTTATTGAGAAAAAGAAAGAAGTGGTTGCCAGTGCAATTGAAAAGGCATTTGGCACTGAAGAAAGTGTGCAACAAGAAAGAGTGACTGGTACTGATGCCAGTGCACAAGAAGCGCAGAAAGCACTTGGCACTGAAGCCATTGTGCAGGTTGAAGAGGCTACTGGTATTGATGCCAGTGAGCCCCAGTTTGAATCTTTCCCATATATCACAACAACTTTGAAGTCTGTAAAAGGAAAGGAACATATGGTATCTGGAGAAGAAACTGAAACTGCTGGGAAGTCATCAGAATTTCCAACTACTGATGAAGATACTTCGAAGAGACTGGAACAAGAATGCATATTGATAGAAATATTCAAGAAAAATCAAAAGGATGAATTGCTGGCCCACAAAAGGGAGATGACAATCATGGGGACTCTTGATTCTTACAATGCTGGTAGGTTGGGCATACATATTGATGTTTATAAAAGAAAGAAGTGGTTGCCAGTGCAATTGAAAAGGCATTTGGCACTGAAGAAAGTGTGCAACAAGAAAGAGTGACTGGTACTGATGCCAGTGCACAAGAAGCGCAGAAAGCACTTGGCACTGAAGCCATTGTGCAGGTTGAAGAGGCTACTGGTATTGATGCCAGTGAGCCCCAGTTTGAATCTTTCCCATATATCACAACAACTCTGAAGTCTGTAAAAGGAAAGGAACATATGGTATCTGGAGAAGAAACTGAAACTGCTGGGAAGTCATCAGAATTTCCAACTACTGATGAAGATACTTCGAAGAGACTGGAACAAGAATGCATATTGATAGAAATATTCAAGAAAAATCAAAAGGATGAATTGCTGGCCCACAAAAGGGAGATGACAATCATGGGGACTCTTGATTCTTACAATGCTGGTAGGTTGGGCATACATATTGATGTTTATAAAAGAATGAAGGAAGACCCCAGAGTTCATCAATGTCTGGATGCATTGGATGATGTCTACATTCGCTCCAGGTACTCTGAAGAAGAACAAACGTATGATGCTGTAACGTATGGAGTCAGTGTAGTTGAGCTGATAAGACAAAGGACGGAGGAGCTGGTGAACCTCCAGAAAAAGATTAGAAAGAATGCTGGTGCTCTGGAGATAGAGTACAGAAAGAAGTTAAAGGGCTTACCAAAACTCACTGCCAAACAGATCAAGGAAATCAGAGATGCTGATCTGAGCTCATTCATTCCTTTGGATACTTCACAAAGAATTGATCGTGAAAAACTCCAGTCTGCCATTGAACAGCAGAAAGTATCCAAGGAAACTGAATACATGATCCAGATGGCAAAGCAGAAAGCCAAGTATGAAGAAATGTTGAATTTCAGGGCTGATGCCAGAAAGATCATTGGTGCAGAGATTAAGCTTGCTGAAAATCATGAAGGCATGAGAAGGTTTGAAATAAAGTTGACCAGAGAGGGTAACTTTACTGATGAAAGGAAGAGTGCTTCAGTCCAAGCTTTTGGATGGACTGAACTGAAGGAAATAGCCTTAACGTTCAGGGGGAAGACTGATTTGTCGACTGACGTTAAAGCATTTTTTAAGAGGATTGAGAAGGTATGGAAGAGAAAGCAATAGATGGAAGTTGCAATAGGCATGAAACCACCAGAGTCTGTACCATCCTCACCATCACCAAAGAGAAAGGCTTCTGAAGATGCTCCAGGACAGACGTCGAAGAGAAGGGCCTGACTCTTGTATCATTTACTTGTACTTGAAGACGTCGAAGAATATTGCAGGTTTGCAAAGTAAATTTCTTGTTGTGCAATGACTTCTATTTATAGGCAAAGTTGACATTGGGATGTCAACTTTGGCCGTACAAATATGGTTGAGAACATTTAAGGAATAACATTTAATTCCTTAAAATGTTGTGTAAAGTTACAGAATAAAGTAACTTTTCTCAACCTGCTTTATTGTTAGGTCCATATTTACTGGACTCGCTCCAGACTTGAAGACTGGAAAGTCTCTGAAGACTTGTCCAGAAATACTTCTACTCCAGACTTGGATACTGGAGCGACCCTGAAGATTTGTCCAGAAATAATGGAAGACCAGTGAGCAAAATACTTGTATAGGAAATCTGGAGACATCCTCCAGATTAGCTCACTGGACTTCACCCCAGTCCAGATCTATTCTACTGAATACATTCTCACTGAAGTCAAAGACTGAAGTTAGAATAAAGAAGACTGACAAATGGCGGAGTCCACTGGAAGTCTTACCAGATCTACGACTGGAGGTTTGTTAGTGTTCTAGACCTTACAAGTCTGAACACTGATTACGAGGAATTGACTTTTTGCCTTTACACACTTTCCAAAGAACATTCCACTTATTCTTTACTAAAGTGCTTACGTGTGTAAAGGTGGTTGGTTAAAAGAATAAAGTCATATTGATGTGACTTTATCCTTGTACTTTAACCAATGCATTTAATGACCTTGTCGGTTCATTAAATACATGCAACCATATTTGTACGGCACAAATTCATTGTTTGCCTATAAATACAAAGTCATTTCTTTGTTAAAATTACTTTTAGCATTAAAGGTGAATTTGTCTAAATACTCTCGATCTTAAACAGGGATACTTCACAACTTTAAGTATCTCGATCCAAAGAGTTTATTTGGCAAATATAGATCATTTGTAATTCATAGGTTAGGATACTTACATATTTGTATTATCTTGATTCCGCACAACCTTGTATTTTATTTAACATCATAAATAAAATACACTTGAAAAATTATATTGTGTTCCACCTTTACTTTAAGTCGTGTATTACTTTGTTTATATAATTGCATTTATATTCAAGTAATACTAGTCCAATCTAGTGCTTATTAGACTTGTTATATTTTACACTTTGGGTTAAACCATCTAGAGAGTTTGGGACTCACATTTATGTACCTTTTGTACTTTATACATAGATAAATCCTTTTATCCGTGTAATAGCACATAAAGCATAAAAGTCTTTTCCTCGTAATCAGTGTAAAGCTTTGTAAGTACTTTACACTTATGCTCTCCAGTTTGTATCTGAGGAGAATGTCAACTGGGCTTCGCTGCCATTGTCATTCTTTATCTTCCACTTGTTGTCTTCGACTTCAACTGGAAGGATTCTTCATCTGGTCAGATCTCAACTGGAGGAAGTCTTCAGTTGCGTTAACTGTACGCTGCAACTGGAATTCAATATATTTCTGGACAAATCTTCGTAGTCTCCAGATGCAACTGGAGACTGTCCAGTTTCATCGAAACTGGTCCTAACAGGTTCCTGCTGTGTTCATCCGATAGCACTGTTTGTATTCTCTTCCTTATCTCCTTTTTATAAAAGTTTTTGATTAAAATCGTTTTATCTTATTTCTCGAAAAAACACTCGTGTTATACTTGACCTATCTCCTTGAAAGGTGTTGGAATCATGTCCCTGGCACGTTTGTGAGAATAAGATTTTTAAATAAAAAACCTATTTTATTTGTTTATTTTTATTTGTTTTGTTTAATTGCTTAAAGTGATTAATTGAGATTAGTTGCTTGTTGTGTTCTGTTTGATATTAGTTAATTGAGATTAACTGTTTTGTGCTATATTTGCTAAGATGGATGATGATAATTTGAGAAATTATGATTATGAGTATAATAGTGAGGATGATTCTGTTTTAGATGATAATGTGATGTGACTAAGATTAGTAAGCTTGATGTGAGTCATCCTCTTCATTTGCATCCTAATGATTCTGCTTCTTTGAATGTGGTCTCCATTAAACTTAAAGGTATAAAGAATTATAATGTTTGGTCATGTGCTATGTTGTTAGCTTTGGAAGGAAAAAATAAAGCTGGTTTTATTAATGGAACTTGCAAAAGGTCTAATACAGATGAAGTTTTAGGCATACAATGGGATAGAGTTAATGCTGTTGTATTAGGTTGGATTTTAAATTCATTTTCTGAAGAACTTTTTCTTGGTCAGATTTTTTCAAAAAGAGCTTCTCTAGTCTGGAAAGAACTTAAGGAAACATATGACAAAGTAGATGGGTCTGTAACTTTTAACATGTATCATAAGATTAATTCCTTGTCTCAAAATGGTTCTACTCTTGCTGAATACTATCATAAACTTAATGCTTTGTGGAAACAATTTGATGCTTTAGTTAAGTTACCTAAATGTACTTGTCATGCTGCAGAAGACTTTAAGAAACATAATCAGTTAATAAAGTTAATGCAGTTTTTAATGGGCTTAGATGATTCCTATATGCAAATAAGAAGTAACATTTTAATAAAGAACCTTTGCCTGATGTGAGAAGTGCTTATGCAATAATATCTAGTGAAGAGTCACATAGGGTTCTTGCTTCTGGTAACTCTTTAAATGGTTCAAATAAAACTCAAAATTCTGTGTTTACTTCAAATGTGCCTTCTAAGTCTAATTTCCAAAGATTTCAACCTAAGACTGCATCTAATTTTAGACAAGCTAATAAAAGAAGCTATAATTCTGGTTCTTCTGTGATTTGTGATAACTGTGGTTTTAATGGTCATACAATTGAGAAGTGTTTCAAAATAATTGGTTATCCACCTGATTTTGGTAAAAAGAAGTTTGGACAAAGTTTTAAAGGAAAGAATGTGTCAAGTAATAATACTGTGGAAAAAGGTGTTAATAAATCTGCTTGTTCTATGCCCTCTACTTCTTCTACTGGTTTTACTGATGAACAGATGGCTACTTTAGTTTCTCTTATTAGAGGCAATTCTGAAAATGGGAAGAGTATACATGCTAATATGTCAGGTATAGTTGTTAATAATAGTAAATTCTTTAATGAAAATTTAGATTTTTTTGTGCAAACAGTTTATTGCATTCAAAAAGGACTAGTAATGGTAAAATTGTTGACTCAGGTGCAAACAACACATAACATATTCTGAAATTTTTTTAACTAATGTGGTTGATATTTCACATTGAAAAATTAAAGTGTCACATCCTAATGGAACAGAAACTTATAACAAAAATTGGTAATATGCAATTAACTGAATTTCTTGTTCTTTATGATGTGTTAGTTGTACCTGAATATTGTGTTAGTTTAATATCTGTTCACAAACTTGCTAGAGACAGTAAATTAATTGTTGCTTTTGATGAGTTACATTGTTATATTTTAACTCAGGTTTTGAGGGCAGGGAAAATACTGGGGATTGGTAGACAATCTGGTGGTCTGTATTACTTTAATGAAAAACAAGGTAATTTTTTTGCTGGTACTGTTTCTCAACCAACATGTTTTGTGTCAAAATACATTTGGCATTGCAGGCTTGGTCATCCTGCAGACCAAGTATTAAGTGTTTTAAAAAACAGTTTGAATTTGACTAATACAGAACAAGATTCTGTTTGTGATGTGTGTATGAGAGCAAAACAAGTTAGAGAACCCTTTCCTTTAAGTGATCACAAGTCTAAAGGGTTGGGAGATCTTATTCATTTAGATGTTTGGGGACCTTATAAAGTCTCAAGTAGAGATGGTTTTAGATATTTCTTGACTATTGTTGATGATTTCAGTAGGGCTGTTTGGGTTTATTTGCTTAAAACTAAGTTTGAGGTGTATGATTATGTGGTTTCTTTTCATAACTTAGTTAAAACTCAATTTGAAAAAGTTGTTAAGGTCTTTAGGAGTGATAATGGCACTGAATTTGTTAATCATAAGTTTAATGAGTTTTGTGAAAAAGAAGAAATCTTACATCAGACTTCTGTTCATTATACACCTCAACAAATTGGTGTTGTTGAGAGAAAACATAGACATTTGTTGAATGTTGCTAGATCCCTTCTTTTCCAAGGAGGGATACCTTTGAATATGTGGACTGAATGCATTCTAACTGAAACCTATTTGATTAACATATTGCCTACTTCTGTGCTAAATGGAAAGTCTCCTTTTGATTTGGTGTTTAATAAGTCACCTTCTCTCAGTCACTTAAGAAGTTTTGGTTGTCTTGCTTATGCTACTGTTTTAAATATTATGATAAATTTGCTAGTAGATCTGAAAATTGTGTTTTAATTGGATATTCAAATTTTAAGAAAGGATACAAGTTATATAGTTTGGATAGTAAAGAAATTGTGTATTCAAGAGATGTGAAATTTTTTGAAGAAATTTTTCCTTTTAAACAAAAAGACTTTGAGAAGTCTGAAAACATTTTGAGAAATGATTTAAATCATGAAATTTTTTTTGACATAAGCAACTTTGATAACCTTGATGAGATACCCAATGATGAAGAGAGAAGGAATGGTAATAGTCCTAGTAGGCATGGTAACTCTTCGTCACATTCTGGTAGTCCTTTGGGATCACTTAAGGATATGAATTTACCTAATGATCCCATTGATTCTACTAATGAGGATGAAGTAGAAGCAACTACTGAGGAAAACAATAATAATTCTGAGGGTGGTGATAATTATCATGAGGAAAACAGAACTCAAAACATGAATCTTAGACAGTCTGAAAGAGTTAGACATTTGCCAAGACACTTTAAAGATTTTTTTATGAATAGTAATGTAAGATATGGTTTAGAAAAGTATGTGTCTTATGCCAATTTGTCTAAAGAAAATTTCTGTTTTGTTACTGAGTTAAACAAAAGTGTAGAACCTACTACATTTTTTGAAGCTTCTAAGCATCCTTGCTGGGATATATTTAATTTACCTCCTAATAGAAAACCTATAGGATGTAAATGGGTATATAAGATTAAATATAAATCTAATGGAGAGATAGAAAGATACAAAGCTAGACTAGTTACTAAGGGTTATAATCATAAGGATGGAGTAGATTATGAAGAAACTTTTTCACCTGTGGTAAAAATTGTTACTGTTAGGTGCTTAATTACACTTGCTATCCAGAATAATTGGCCACTGTTTCAACTAGATATTAACAATGCTTTTTTATATGGTGATCTTAATGAAGATGTGTATATGAATCTTCCTCCTGGTTATTTTCTTCTAAAGTAAGGTTTGTAAGCTAAATAAGTCTTTGTATGGCCTTAAACAAGCACCTAGACAATGGAATGAAAAACTCACTAGTGTTTTACTTGAGCATGGTTTTGTGCAAAGCTTAAGTGATTATTCTTTGTTTGTAAAGAATGAGAATAAATTGTTTGTTGCAATTCTGGTTTATGTGGATGATATTATCATCACAGGTAATGATTCTAAAGAAATTGAGAAATTTAAATTATTTCTCAAAACAAAGTTTTTGATCAAAGACTTGGCAAAATTGAAGTATTTTTTGGGAATTGAGATTCTTGATACTTCTGATGGTGTTATTCTTACACAAAGAAAGTATTGTTTAGACTTGATATGTGAATTTGGTCTACTTGCTAGTAAATCAAGTTATTCTCCAATGCAGCCTAATGTTGCATTATCTACTATTCCTACTAAAGATGATCCTAAACTTGTTAATATCACTGAATATCAAAATCTTATTGGTAAGTTAATTTATTTAACTACTACTAGGCCTGATATTTCATATACAGTGCACTGCCTTAGTCAGTTCATGCATGCACCATTGAAGTCTCATTTGGATACTGCTCTTAGACTCTTAAAATATCTTAAGAGTTCTCCAGGTAAAGGTGTTTTGATTTCTAAAAACAGTACTATGAATGTTGAGGCATTTGTAGATGCTGACTGGGCAAGGTGTGTTATTACCAGAAGATGTGTTTCTGGTTTTTGTCTATTTTTTGTGGCTCATTGGTTTCCTGGAGAAGTAAGAAACATAATACAATATCTAAATCTTCAGCAGAAGCAGAGTATAGATCTCTGGCTTCAGTTACTTCAGAAGTTATCTGGATTTTAAAAATCTTAAAAGACTTAAATTGTAATGTTTTAAGTCCTGTAGATGTATTATGTGACAGTAGTGCAGCAATTAAGATTGCTCATAATCCAGTGTTTCATGAAAGAACAAAACACCTCGAAATTGATTTACATTTTGTGAGGGAGAAAATTTTAAAAGGGGTGATTTGTACAAAGAAAATAGATTCTGCAAATCAAATTGCAGATATCTTTACTAAAGCAATGGATACAAAACAACATAAATTTGTATGTTCTAAGTTAAAACTTATTGATGTTTTCCATGATAAGACTAAAGGGGGTGTTGAAAGAATAGTCTTATCACATGTTATTCAAAGTTTAAGGACTAAAAGTGTATTGTTTAGAACTTGTTATGCAGGGAAGGACTTATGTTGATTAAAGATATCAAGTGAAGGACTAAAGCTGGAAGGTAGAAGACTTGAAGGGCTTGAGAGTCATTAAAGGAGTATTAGTATATAAAGCCCTTTTCTCCAAACTTAGGGCATAACCCTAAATATTCTTTGCAGCCTCTTTTCGATATTCATATTTTCTCTCTATATTCAATCCTTGTATAAATTTAGGTATTGATCTTGTAATAGAACTATTATCATTTAGATAATAGATCCTCGACAGATTAGCTGGAGTATTGAGAGTTTGTGATTGTGATTAATCTGATTGAGATCAGATTATTGTTGATTGTTTTTAGATTCAGAATTTATTTGAGAATAAATTCATATTTTGTTCACCAAGCCATGAAGCCATAGGAAAAAAAACGATTAAACTGCTATACATATCTAAGTATCTAACTCAAAAAAGAGCTCACCATTCACTAATAGCCCAAACAGTGTAAACCTCCTCCAAGTCCAACCCAAACTATATAACCCATAACAAGATAAACTTTTTTTTTTCCCTCAAAGTAAACGATTTTTTTTAAAAAAATAATTGGGGGGGACAAATTAACCTCCAAACATTTGGCCTTTTCTTATTTTATTTGCATTTTTGACGTCTGAATGGTTAGCAAAAAAAATATAAATAACTTAACTAGATTCCAATTCCATAGCTGATAGTATAGTCCCGTGGACCTTTCACACTATTTGGCTATTTGCATAAATATTAATTAAAAGTGTTATGAAAAAAAAATTAACTTCGAACCAATACATGTAGTTTGGAGTAGACGATATATTGAGCCAAATAATTACACGTTGTTTTCCGTGACTTTCAGTCGTCGAATCATTTTGGTAAAAGAGACCAAAGGAAATGGGTACAAAAAAAATATTTTGTTCTAATCAAGTAGAAAAATATCGTTTTATTAAAGTACTTCCGATCCGTCCAGAATGGGAAATAAAAAAGTACAATCTGATATATATGTTGGAACCAAGTAGATGTATTTTACAACTCACGTCGTTATTTGAATCAATATCATATAAATAAATTAGATTATACGTACATCATAAACATCATTCATGTGTTACTAGGGACATTGATTTTCATCATACATCATTCATGTGTTACTACTTACTAGGGACATTAATTTTAATCATATCAATCAATTAGATGTGTTACTAGAGACAATGATTTTGATTGATTATATTGTACGTTAATTTTATTTGTTGTTTCTTTTTTAACTAGTGACTTTTGAATATAAATAAACCCTCTCATGTCAAATGACGAGATCTTAACTTGACAGCTGATGTCACTTGTCTAAATCGGATCTCGGTACCACAAGTCGAGCAATGGTAACAATGGAAATTAAAACCCCGCTATGCTCCCCTTAAAAACTGATCATTAATAGAGTATGAATTTCGTGAGTAAAACTTGAATGTCTCATCACTTGAATCATCGATCGATGCATATGATTTACAGTTTTATTAGTTGTTTAATTTTTTTGGAAATGTGACTGCTTATGTTTTTAAGCAAAAGTATGCACAACTCCTTTCAACGAATAAAAATTAAACGAATCAAGATTAATGTGTAGATACCCATGATTCCTTGAATTAATTCTCTATATAAAATTAATACATACAGTAGTACTTATCTTATAAGGTTTAGTCACATGCATTATCTAGAAACTTGTAATAAATTATAATGTTAGGATATGATTTAAGGCTATATATAAAGTAACCAACATCATCTTTGACAAGCAATCATATCAGCTACTTTCCCACCAAATTAAACTAGACCACCATGGGCTCACTAACCTTGCCTAAACTTCTTGTAGTGGACTTGACAAAAGACGACAACCTAAAGCAGCCTGGTACAAGTGCTTGGTCCTCCACATGTGATGCCATCAGGGCTGCCCTTGAAAACCATGGTTGTTTCATAGCACTCTATGACGGAATTTCATCCACAGTTGAAGAGTCCGTGTTCCAAGCCGCAGAGGAGTTGTTCGGTCTCCCAATTGAAACCAAGATCAAAAACATTGTTGAAAAGCCCTACCATGGATATGTAGGGCAGATTCCCTTTGTTCCACTTCATGAAGGCTTAGGAATCGATTATGCAACCGAGCTTGAAGGTGTTCAAAGCTTCACAGATATCATGTGGCCCGATGGAAATCCTTCCTTCAGGTGATCAGTATATATGTATACACATGAGTGCCTATCGATCTGTGTAAGTAGCATGCACATTCTGTTAATTAACATCAATCTTTTGTTATCATTTTTGTAGTGAAACTTCTATGTCGTTTTCAAGGGCAGTGGCAAAACTAGACCATATGGTGATACGGATGTTATTTGAAAGCTATGGTGTGGGGAAGTATGCTGACTCTCACATCGACTCAACTACCTATCTTCTACGCTATCTGAAATACCGAGCACCAGAGATTGATGAAACCACAATGGCTTTTCCTTCTCATACAGATAAAAGCTTCATGACCATACTTCACCAGAATCAGGTGTCAGGCTTGGAAATAAAATCAAGAAATGAAGAATGGATTTCTGCAGAATTCCCCCCTTCATCATTTGTGGTCATGGCAGGGGATGCTTGCAAGGTGATCATGAACTCGTGTTCTCCTATTAATTGTACGTCTACTGGTTTTACTCGAATTTAGCTAAGCTCTAAATAATTAACATTTCTTTGTTGGCAGGCTTGGAGTAACAATAGAGTGCTTTCGCCAAATCACAAAGTCACATTGGACAAGAAAGGGAAAGAAACAAGATATACCATTGCGTTGTTTTCTTTCTTGAGTAAGAAGGTGCAAGTATCGGAAGAGCTTGTGGACGATGAACACCCTCTTAAATTCAAGCCATTTGAACATATTGATCTCTTGAATTTCTATGCCACGGAAACTGGCAGGAGATCACAGAACATCCTTGAAGACTTTTGTGGTGTTTAAGTATCTATATCTATCCTTGAAAATATATGTTAGAAGATGTAATTGTATATGTAAGCTGTGTGTGCCTTGGTTGCTATATGTCACATATGTTTGGTATAATAACAAGCAGTATCTAATGCTTGCTGATTATATATAAAAACTTTATGGTTTATGTGTGTATTTCATTCATATTGATCTGGCTTGAGGTTTTTGGTGTGAATGTGTGATCAGTGACGACATCGGTTAAAGAAGAACATAAATCGGAAATATTATGGTTGACACAACTCACACATAACATCAAAAGAACATCTACACTCGACAAGTACTTAGATAAGCATTTTAGCTCATGTAAACGTAATTACGTACGGTAATTGTTTATAAAGGATTAGTTAAATTAATCAATTCTGATTTTGTGTGAAAAAACCTGACAAACTCAAAAACATAACAAAATTTTGGGCTACTATGGTTGAAAGCATCAACTATGAATTAACTAATGATATATCCCATCTATATATAATGACTCGTGTGGTACCAGATCTTGATATCGATGCGCATTTGTATAACTTTGATTAAATTAACACTCACTTTCTTAGGCCTACTCATCGGGTACAATAACATGGTTATCTTAATTGCAAAGATTTTTTTAAACGGCTATATATCTATATCTATACTCCTTATTAAAAAAAATAATGTCAGAAATACCCTCTATTACACCCTAAATACAATACACCCCACCCTAAATGAAATAAATACATCACCAGTCCCTCAACTTTTAAAATAACAATACTAACCATTATATTAATTACATTTATATCAATAACCTACAATACTCATCGTCACCAACATCAGTCGTCGGCGCCACCCGTCACCACCGCATTGCCGCCACCGCCGACGCATTACGCGGGCACCATACTAGTCAAATTAAAAGGTGAATAGCAAATCACACTAGATGGGAATAACAATTACAATAACAATATCATATTTCATCTATCAGATCTTAGATATACGTTCATCTATCATAATACTTGTAACCAAACTAAAACAATTACTATATTTTAACCCACATGAAGCACCAATAAATTAAAAGACCAAAAATGTGAACCATTCGACTTTGCCACAAATTATGTACTAGCAGCGAAAACCACATACCAATTCAGCCAACAAAACTTGAACACGATCTTGAACCGTCTAAGCAAATAATGACTGCTCCAAGTTTATAACATGTCCCAAAACCACACTGGCCACTGAATCACAAACTTTTAAACTTAAATTTGAAGACATAAACGGTGAATTCAATTGCTAGCTTGAGTAGTTGAGTTGGACAACACCACAAAAAGATCAAAACTTACTAGGCACTTAACCGATTATCAATACCAACACAGCATATAGCCAAATAAAAAAGCAGCTTTAAGAAAGTGATGAGCAATTAGTATTAACATTTAGAAAGAAAAAAAAAATAGAACAAGCGAACAAAATGCAGTTTAGACAAACAAAATATGTAACAAGGACAAAGTGAAAGAAAAATTAAAATAAAATATTTTGTTGAGATGTCACTTCACTTCTCAAAATAAACCACATAAGAAAATATCATGATTATAGGACCACATGTCCTTTTAATGATATACTGTAATATAACTTTCAAAACTAATATAAGTATAAATAAAACATATAAGTTAAGTATATGTTTTAATTAGTGACACATTTATTCCAATATATTTTGAATAGACGTTCTTTTGTATGTATAGAATGTCTTCCCAACCAAAGCTTCCCATGATAACCTTTGACATAAAAATGTTAAACCCTAGTACTGATCTCTGGCTATCGACATCTAACGCTGTCCGGCAAGCACTTGAAGACTACGGTTGTTTCGTCATATCCACTAACAGAGTCCCTATGGATTTACGCCTCAACATGTTTGAGCTATCTAAAGACTTATTTGATCTACCCACGGAAACAAAAATTAAGAACACTTGTCATATCCTCGGCTTCGGATATGGAAAGTACCCCTCGCTGCCTCTTTACGAATGCTTGGGCATCGAGAATGGAGCTACTATGGAAGCCATACAAAGCCTCACCGATCTCCTCTTTCCTTCTGGGAACAACGCCTTCTGGTAACTAAAACGTACTCATATATCATTAATTTACTACATACATATAGGTTAAAAAAAAACATATTTTTTGCTCAAGAAACTAACGGGTTAGACTGAATGTGTGTCAAAATAAAATGTTAGTATTAGTGTACTATTTGTTCATCCAAACCTTAATCAAACAAATTAATGTTCTGGATGAGATGAACAGTCTGATTGAAATAATGTCAAAAAAACAAATTAAATGTGCAAAAATTAAATATATCAATAATGCCAAAATAAATACTGATTTTTAGCGACAAAATTTGTCCTGTTTTTAGTGATTAGTTATCTTGACCTTTATAGTGAATGTGCACTCGAGTACATGAAATTGCTGTCGGAAATACATCTTTGTATGATGAGAATGGTGTTAGATAGCTATGGCATCACAGAAGACAATAAGCAATTTGAAAGTGGGTCATTATATTTGGCTAGATTCATGAAGTATCGGGCACCAATTGAGGGGGAAGCAGAAATAGCTCTTCCCCCTCATTTAGACAAAAGCTTCTTGGGCATTTTAGACGACAACGGTGCGAAAGGGTTCGAGGTTCAGATGAGAAACGGAGAGTGGATCCATCACGAGCCATCACCTTCAACTTTTATTGTTGTTGCCGGAGAACCCCTCATGGTAATATATATATATATACCAACTTCTTTAAAGTTATTGTGAAGAAATATAAATATTCAATTCAATGGTACTGTAAGACGGGTTTAACAGAAGACCATTAAATTAAATTTGTGTATTTGATCTATTATAACAGGGTTAGCTAAAATTATCTATCAATATATATAGAGTCACCTCAATTAAACCAATATGCTAGCTAGATCATGTTGAAATCTATTACTATATGTTGTTGGTCTAAATTTGCATTTAAATATTTGTGATTGGTCACCTTTTGAAACTAGACTATAAATCAAGTCTCTCCGTACGGGTAAATTAGAAAAATAAGAAAAGATATGGCATTAGTTATGTTGTACTTTATGCAAACTAACTTGTAAATTTCAAGTTAGTTTTTAGTATATAGGTAAATTTCAAATATAATTCTTTATTATTTATGAAAGGCATGGAGTAACGGCAGGATTAATGCCCCGCTACATCAAGTGGCCATGAGAACCTCAACACAAGAAGTCGTTCGGTACTCCACGGGGCTATTTTTATTCATGAAAGAACCTATTAAAGTGCCGGAGAAGTTGGTTGACAATGAACATCATTTGCGATTCGGGCCTTTCAATAACATGGATTTTTTGAAGTATGCAAACACCAAGGAGGGGATGTCATCTAAATGCGCCATTGAATCCTACTGCGGTGTTACAACTGAATCCGATACCACCAATGGCAAGCATATCTAATTAGTACCGTTGTTGGTATATATATATATATATATATTATATATATATGATGAGTTGATTAGATGATGTTATAATAATGTAAGATACTTAATAATTTTGGGATCTGTTACAGCCAGTAGGTGACGCAGGAAGGGATTTGAACATAAATATTCTCCTACCGATTGTATGTATTGGTAATTGTAATAATGGTATATAAGAATTGAAGTAACATTATAGCAACATCAAAATGTTGTTTTCTAGATTTATGTTAAAAAATGAAAAATGGTGTTTTCCAAAATTTTGGAAAATTTTTCCAGAAACTTCTAACTTAATTACATTTTTTGTTTTTCATGTTTTTTAAAAAAATTTCTAAAGAGAGACGATGTTTTTACATTTCAATTTTTTACAACTAAACAAGGCCTTGGTTTCTTATAAAAAATTTCAATGGGCCGAGGTCCCTTTCAACTTTTATATGAGGCCCGATCCAAAATAGGTTATAGATACCATTTAACAATCTTGGGCCAATGTGGGGGCTATTTCGCGGTTTTCTCAATGAATGAACCCGCCCGCGGCTAGCCGGCTATGAAATAGAAAAAACCTACATATACCCAACTATCTACTTTCAAGATTAAATGGTGAAATCGATCAATATATTATATACTCCCTCCATCCATTTTAATTTTCCTATTTTGACTAAGTCTTTTTCTTTCAACTTTGACTGTAAATATCTTTGTTTGTTTGTGTTATATATTAGTTGATGAAAGTTATATTAACGAAAAGTATATTCAAAACTCAATCAATTCGTTATATCAAGTGTTATATAACACAAACAAAAATATTTACGGTCAAATTTGAAAGAAAAAGACCAAATAAGTCAAACTTATCCACCAATCATTTAGGTGAAAAAATAATTCATTTAAAAGTTAATGAATCAATGAGAAATCTATATCTATATCTATCTATCTATATTTATCTATCTATAATATAAAGTTGAGTTATAGTTACTTTGTTAGCACAAAAGTGATAATGAAATGAATGAAGAAATTTATGAGGGAATTTATGATTTTGTGTTAATGATGGTGTTATATGTATTTGTATCTTCTTATGGTTCATGTAAGTTGGAAAGGTTTTTGTGTTAATGGTCATTAAGTTTATGAGGGAATTTATGATATTGTGTTAATGATGTTGTTATATGTATTTGTATCTTCTTATGGTTCATGTAAGAGTTATAACCGAAATTTTGATAAATTTAGGTGATGGAAAGGTTTTTGTGTTAAGGGTCTTAGTTAATGATATGTTGAATTTAATGTTTAATATATAATTGTTATTTGTGTTTGTTTAAGATAAAAAATCATAATGCTTTTATAATTACAAATTTGTTAGTTGTTGCATGAATATATGAATTGTAGCTCTCACCTGGTCCGCTTAATTGATTTTTAAGCACAAAAATTTTGATAGAAACTATGAGCTTCATTAATGATTTTAATATTACTAATGTTCGATTCTTATCTATACTACTATATAAAAATTATACCCCATGTTGAAAAGTTAACATTTTGGGACACACGAAATTATCATTTTACCCTTAATAAATTAATTTACACAATCATTTTATTATCTTTTAAAGGTTATCCAATACTCTTTTAACAAATATCTTTATATCAAATACCTACACCGCTTGACGCATCGGCCGCCACCAACGGTCGCCGCCCGCCGTCACCATCCGTCAATACCACCATATCACTGTCACTGTCATCGCCGCCGCATTGCGCGGGTACCATGCTCGTTGCTTATGATGCTTGTATGTTGTTCATGGTTCAGTTAATGTGGAATTGATGGTGAAATTTATGAAAAAATTTATGATGTTAAATTGTGCAATAATGATCGGCCTTTGCTCAATGTATATATACAAATTATTATCATATTTTTTTATTAACTCAGCATTAATTAACTCAGTGTAATTGTAATATTTGATTCTTCATTGTACCGAAAATTCTAGAATAAAAATGTTAGGGCTTTTATTAATTTTTGTTATTAATTTTAGAGTTAATTACATTTTTCGTCCCTGTGGTTTGTACCAACTTTCACAGACCATCCCTGAGTATCCGAAATTACACGTTTCGTCCCTATGTATGGAACTCCGTCAACGCTTTTAGTCCACTACCCAAACGGACGTTAAGTTGGGGGTCACGTGAGTTGCACGCAGAGGGTAAAATGGTCAGAAATTTTTACAGGGACCAAAAGTGTAATTTTCAATCTTTCTATACTTTCTCTCCTCTCCATCTATCTTTCCTCTTCTTTAATACACTTTCCTATTAATTACTTTGATCCAAGAAAAACAACTATAAGCTGAACTAAACTTAGTAAACACATACCAAGCAGACAATTTACACTCACTAATACGAATGAGCCAACTAACAAGCTGAACAATCTAGCAGAGCAAACAATGAAACAGCCATATGGTAAATAAAAAAAAAGTGGTAAAATAAAAGTGTCATTATATAGAGTTCTGCTCAAACTTAATAACCATGAAACAGTTTACAGCCTGATGGAAAGAACCATCAGAGTCGATTTACTGGAATCCAACAAACACAAGATACGAGAAACTATTCCAAGATAAATTTGTAGTGCTTAATTAGTAAAAAGGTCATACACCAATGCCCTGTTTATCTTTGACTGCTTCAACAACTCAAAGTGTGGCACTCAGTCCTTTGATTAGCTGAGAAATATGAGCAAGAAGTGAGTAAAAAGCAATTGCACGCAGATTTATCCCGGACGAAATTGATTTTTGATAATTACTGTTAATTTTTTTTTGATTTTTTGATAATTACTGTTAAAAAAATTGATTTTTTTGAAGCTCAAATAGCTTAAAATTAACGAAAACCCAAATGGTATTCAAGGATATTTCGAATGGGTATGGTGAAAATTGATCTTTTATATATGTAGTGGTGGTGGCGCGGTGGTGAGGGGCTGCGACCGGAAAAAAAAGGAAGAGAGAAACAAAGAGACATTAGGGAGAAAGAAGTAGTGGGTTTGTTTCAGGAGATCCTTACTCGAGTTTCTTACCTTCCTGGACGTCGGAGAAGCAGCAGCGGCGGCGGCAGGCGGCGGAGCAGCAGCAGGAGCGGCGAAGCAGTGGTGGTGAGGAGATATTTGGTGTTTAGGGTTGAAGAGGAGCCTTAGGTGTTGATGGGGGTGGCCGCCGGATTCTTTTTCTGGTGGAAAAGGTGGCGGCAGAAGGTGGTGATGCTGCAGGGGGGGTGGCCGGCGGTTGGAAGAGAGGGAGAGAGGTAGGGGAAGATGAATAGTTGTTTGGGGGTTTTTATGAAGAAGAAGATTATGATGGTTATTTATATATATATATGTTTTACACTTTTGGTCCCTGAAAAAGCGAACTGACCATTATACCCTCGGTGTGCCAGTCATGTGACCCCTTTTTTAACGTCCGTTTGGGTCGTGGACCAAATATGTTAACGGAGTTCCATACTTAGGGATGAAAGACGTAATTTCGTATACTCAGGGATGATCCTTGAAAGTGGGGCAAACCACAGGGACGAAAAATGTAATTAACTCTTAATTTTATTGAAAGAGAAGTATTTTATTTATTTGAGTTAATTACAAAAATCGTCCCTGTGGTTTGTCATAACTTGCAGGTTTCATCCCTAGGTTTCATTAATTACGGATTTCGTCCCTGAGTATGGATCTCCGTCAACGCTTTTGGTCCACAATACTAACGACCATTTAATAAATGGTCACGTGACCTGCACACCAGGGGTACAATGGTCTTTTAATAATACATATATATCTTTTCATTATCATTATTGGTTGCTTTATCTTCATCATTTTCATGAAAAAACAATCTCACTACATATTTTAACCCAAATTTCTGACTACAAATTTTAAATCCAAAATAAAATAAAAAATCATATATATATTCAGATCCGATCAAAACCCAAAAGTTTTATACGACAACTAATAAATACATTAATCAATTAACTCTTGTTTTTAAAAGACACGATATGTACACATATATATTGTATCCAGATCCAAACACAAGATATACTCATATTCACATACACACAAATCTACTTCTTTCCATATCTCTTTTACCCAGATCTAGTTCTTGCAATTTAGGTAAATCCCAAAACTTATACCGAAGGCCTTCATATTCAACTGGAAATTATTGAGAATCCACTCAGATCAGAATGGCAGCGCAGACATGGTTGCGACGGCGGGCTAAAGATCTGTTGCCGGAGGTAGGGTTTTGGTAATGTGGGGGTGGAGGTGTTGTGGTGGGTGTTGGTGGCCGGTTGTGGAGGGGTGAGTGTGAGTTCGTAAGAAAACTTGAGGTGTTTGGTTCATTGGTTGTGTCCAGTGGTCAACAAAAAAAAGTTGATCGAACGAAAAAAGGGGCAAATGGAAATTAGAAAGGGAATGGGTTTGACTCTCCAATCAAAATTTACAAAACAATGAAATGGAAGAAAAAAAAGTGCTGGGAGTGTGTTTTTGCCTTTCTGGTGGGGGCTTAGTCAAAAGAGGTTCATAGTTGTAGGAATACATCTCGGGAAAAATCAAAAGTAGAAGCCTAAAAAGGAGGTGCAATGAAATCATGTGAAGATCCGAATAATTTTTTGTGTATATATTTTATTTATATTATATGTGTTATAATACATGAATAGAGTATAGTTTTTTGTTTTAATGGATTTTTACTTGTTTGTGTTATTAGATTTTTTTAGAGGTGATTTTTAAGTTTTGTGTATGAATGTTTGTTTTTGTGTTTGAAGATTATGGGATAAGAATTTTTGATTCATTGTTGATTTTACGTTGTTATTGATGATGATGATGGTTGAAAGTCTGGGAAAAAAATTGGTACTTTTTTTTACCTAATTTGTTTATTACAGCAACAGAAAGCGAAATGACCGTTATACCCATAACGTGTAAATCACATGACTTAGATTTTAACAGCGGTTAGAGGTTTGGACCAAAAGTGTTGACGAACCTTCATACTTAGGGACGAAAACTGTAATTAATGAAACCTAGGGATGAAACCTGCAAGTTGTATCAAACCACAGGGACGATTTGTGTAATTAACTCTATTTATTTTGTATAAGAAAGCCAAGGGTTAGAAAAATATTTATTAATATTAAATGATAAGATTGTGGAAGCTTGAGATTAATGGTCTCCTTGATGAACACCATCTTTTTTAGTTTTCTTATCACATTTTCTTTTGTTTTTGCATTGATATTTCACTAATTAGATTTTTTTAGAGGTGATTTTTAAGTTTTGTGTATGAATGTTTGTTTTTGTGTTTGAAGATTATGGGATAAGAATTTTTGATTCATTGTTGATTTTACGTTGTTATTGATGATGATGATGGTTGAAAGTCTGGGAAAAAAATTGGTACTTTTTTTTACCTAATTTGTTTATTACAGCAACAGAAAGCGAAATGACCGTTATACCCATAACGTGTAAATCACATGACTTAGATTTTAACAGCGGTTAGAGGTTTGGACCAAAAGTGTTGACGAACCTTCATACTTAGGGACGAAAACTGTAATTAATGAAACCTAGGGATGAAACCTGCAAGTTGTATCAAACCACAGGGACGATTTGTGTAATTAACTCTATTTATTTTGTATAAGAAAGCCAAGGGTTAGAAAAATATTTATTAATATTAAATGATAAGATTGTGGAAGCTTGAGATTAATGGTCTCCTTGATGAACACCATCTTTTTTAGTTTTCTTATCACATTTTCTTTTGTTTTTGCATTGATATTTCACTAATTAGATTTTTTCATATCTATAAACATAATTTTGTGTAGTGTTGATTTTTATTAGTTTAATTAGTGTTTTAAACTATTTTTACAATCAGTTTTACAGTCGGGTTGATGTTAACTGCAGGTGTATCTTCATATCGTTATTGTTCAGGGATCTGTTTATATAATTTTCATGACACTATATCAGTAGGATTCATGAATGTATGTATGTATTTTTTTTTATCTTTGATCTTATGCTGATCCCTTGCAGTTTTAATTTGTGTCTTTTTTTATATCTAAAGTTGTTGATTTATTCTGGTGACATATGGTTTCAGGGATAATGAATAAAGGGTATTATGATGAATTAAAGAGAAATACAAATCGTTCTCTGTAACTACTTGATATCCAACACATTGTTTTCTATTTCTCTCGATTACATTTGTATATATGAGTTTATTTCCTTTCAATTGTTGATTCATCATTCCTCAATTCACTTTTTTGGGATTTTTGTTGCAGGACATAAAGATTGAAATTTATCATAAATTTGAAGAATTAATAACAAGATTAAGGTAAGGGTTTTATCAGAATTTTTAAAAACTCCTTGGTTAATAATCTAATTTATCATTAATTTTTTTGATCCATATCTCTATTATTTTTATTTATTGATGTTAAATTTTGTTATTATTTATCTTCAGGCTCGGTTTGCAATCATGGAATAAGTTAGAATGTCTAATAAGATTTTAATATCATTAGTTAGTCGTATATCTCCATTGATTTTATTAGCAAGTTAAAGTCAAGGTTGTTTATATAATTTTCATGACACTATATCAGTAGGATTCATGAATGTATGTATGTATTTTTTTTTATCTTTGATCTTATGCTGATCCCTTGCAGTTTTAATTTGTGTCTTTTTTTATATCTAAAGTTGTTGATTTATTCTGGTGACATATGGTTTCAGGGATAATGAATAAAGGGTATTATGATGAATTAAAGAGAAATACAAATCGTTCTCTGTAACTACTTGATATCCAACACATTGTTTTCTATTTCTCTCGATTACATTTGTATATATGAGTTTATTTCCTTTCAATTGTTGATTCATCATTCCTCAATTCACTTTTTTGGGATTTTTGTTGCAGGACATAAAGATTGAAATTTATCATAAATTTGAAGAATTAATAACAAGATTAAGGTAAGGGTTTTATCAGAATTTTTAAAAACTCCTTGGTTAATAATCTAATTTATCATTAATTTTTTTGATCCATATCTCTATTATTTTTATTTATTGATGTTAAATTTTGTTATTATTTATCTTCAGGCTCGGTTTGCAATCATGGAATAAGTTAGAATGTCTAATAAGATTTTAATATCATTAGTTAGTCGTATATCTCCATTGATTTTATTAGCAAGTTAAAGTCAAGGTTGGAAATTAATAAATATATTTCTATTTTGTCGATTTTATTAATGACGAGCTGAGTGTATTGTAATCTATTGGTAGCAATTGTAAACTTGATGTATGGTTTGTTTTAGCTTTTTCGTTTTAGTTTCTCTTGCTTATGTGGATACTAATATATGGCTTGAGATTGGAAGTTGTGTTTATAGGTCTTAAAGGTAGTAAAATGGCGGGTTGGGTAGTGAGTCAAAACGTATTTGGGTACTAACTGATGAAATTTCAGGATGAATCGTAACCAGTTGTATTGAATATTGATTTGCCAACACATTCTATCCACTATCCAATGACAAAAGGACAAGAAATTATCAGCAAACATGAGGTATGATTCGTTTTAGCTTTTCCGTTTTGGTTTTCCTTGCTTATGTGGACAATGTTATATGGCTTGATATTGGAAGTTGTATCTATGGGTCACACGGTAGTAAAATGGAGGTTTGGGTAGTGAGTCAAAACATATTTGGGTACTTACCAGTGAAAATCCAGGATGAATCATAACAGTTTGTATGGAAAATATATAATTAATTCTAACAAAAAACACTCATCGCTTCGAGTGGAAATGTTACAGAAAAAGGAAGAAGGATTCAAATGTATGTAACCCATGAATAAACAACAAATACATAGTAGGCAGACATATAGGTTGAAACACATGGTCCATCATTCAGTCGTGAATTTTGATTTACTTGCTTATCCACGGGTTGATTTGGGTGATTTTTAATCTCAGCGGGGTCAATACAAAAAATTAGCTTAAAGGAAATGGGCGAATAGGTTGAAAGCCACTCAAAATCTATTTTTAATGCTTACAATTGTATATGAGGGGGTGAATGTGTTTATTAGAATGATAAATGTGTTGATAGTTCAAATTCTTTGGAATCGGGTTAATATAATGGTAATTATGTGAAAACAGCAGGTTTTGAAAAGTGTAAATACACGTAAAAGCAATATGTTGAATTAGGAGTAGATGATGCTCTGGTAATGGTGTTAAACAGTATGATTGAATCACTCAGGTCTTAGGTATGAAATAATATCGTGAAAGCTACAAGTTGTTGCGGATTTTATCATTTTAATGGCATTCTGTTTTTAACATCTTATTTGTTATTGGATAGTTTAAGGTTAAAAAGAAGTGAGATTTGGTGACCGTGGCATGAGAGAACCGGGTTAGTGGCACCTGACTGTGGCTTGAAACTGGTCGACACCAGTACTTTGCAAGTTCAGGAGAATTCGAGTCCCATAGTTGTTTGGACCACGAACTTGTGTTTCATGCAGATTTTTGATGGGCTAAAATACAGAAGTTCAGACATCTCTGAGAACCTGCAAATCAGGTTTACATCAATATAATACAAACTTTTTTTAGTTATTAGTGTACAAAGATATATATTAACAATTTGAGATGAATTAGTCATGAATCCCAATCACTAAAATTGGACATGATTCATTAGTCATGAATCCCGATCACTAAAATTGGACATGATTCATTATGTTAAGTGTGATATGTATTTTACAGTCCCTTTGTTTTTGGAAAATTATCAATATCATGTTTCGGATTAGAGCAATACCAAATGTTGGGGTCGTCCAACAGTTACGCTTTGAAAGACGATTTGGTAATTTTCCATCCCTTGTGTTCCTGGAACACGTGTATGTTCATTATTTGGAGCTTAAGACAAATTTGCATGAAATATATATTTTTTTCTATTTGTGTGTGTATGTATAACATGCATCAATGATATGGGTTTGCTTAAATTTTGTATGATCACCAACAACTAATTTATAAGCAAGCCAAGTAACATCATTATCTGGATTTGGTTAATTGTAGTTAGTTTTTCTCTTGAGTATCCATGTGTGTTTCTTGCCGACCCGCTGGTCTTGCAAGAAAGCGTACGTTGGTGTTACTTGGTATGGTCACTTGACAGGTGCTCCAAATATCAATTATAATGGGTACAATTTTAGAAAGTTGAATCAATCAAAACTGGCATCATGTTAGTTTATAGAAAAGGTTTTTTAAAGACAATAAACCATACACACTATCAACATCCTTTATTGCAAATATTGTAATTATTAGTCACATATAAGAATGCAACATAGTTGTTAAGTAATTAATATAAAGACTTCAATAAAATGGACTTAACAGTGTTGTCTACCCGTCTCTGATGACACTGTTCATAAAATATGGTAATATGGATCTCACCATAAGGCTGAAGATACATCCTCTCATCCATTTGAAGCACGGATTGTCTCTGGCGGCCTTGTCCCACCACTGTGTATCCGTTTGTCGGCAGTCTGGAAATCCATGTTTGATAGATTTTGTTCCATCTGCAAAATCAAACCTCCCATGTTAGCATTCATTTTATATTTAAAAGAGCATACATGAACACAATTGCAATGTATGATGGACAAATTCCTTTTTGGCCTATGCATTATTTTTTGTAACAATATCCCAACATTATTTAGTTGTCCATTTTTTAGTCTTACAGTAGCAAAGATGAGTTCGTATGGGTTTGGTTGGGGAATTTTTAGTGCTAACGTTTGGGTGCATGAAGATCTGAGCTTTAGTTTCCTTACATATATTGAATAGCAATTTCTTTATTTGTTTTTTTAACATCTTATTTGTTATTGGATAGTTTAAGGTTAAAAAGAAGTGAGATTTGGTGACCGTGGCATGAGAGAACCGGGTTAGTGGCACCTGACTGTGGCTTGAAACTGGTCGACACCAGTACTTTGCAAGTTCAGGAGAATTCGAGTCCCATAGTTGTTTGGACCACGAACTTGTGTTTCATGCAGATTTTTGATGGGCTAAAATACAGAAGTTCAGACATCTCTGAGAACCTGCAAATCAGGTTTACATCAATATAATACAAACTTTTTTTAGTTATTAGTGTACAAAGATATATATTAACAATTTGAGATGAATTAGTCATGAATCCCAATCACTAAAATTGGACATGATTCATTAGTCATGAATCCCGATCACTAAAATTGGACATGATTCATTAGTCATGAATCCCGATCACTAAAATTGGACATGATTCATTAGTCATGAATCCCGATCACTAAAATTGGACATGATTCATTAGTCATGAATCCCGATCACTAAAATTGGACATGATTCATTAGTCATGAATCCCGATCACTAAAATTGGACATGATTCATTAGTCATGAATCCCGATCACTAAAATTGGACATGATTCATTAGTCATGAATCCCGATCACTAAAATTGGACATGATTCATTAGTCATGAATCCCGATCACTAAAATTGGACATGATTCATTAGTCATGAATCCCGATCACTAAAATTGGACATGATTCATTAGTCATGAATCCCGATCACTAAAATTGGACATGATTCATTAGTCATGAATCCCGATCACTAAAATTGGACATGATTCATTAGTCATGAATCCCGATCACTAAAATTGGACATGATTCATTAGTCATGAATCCCGATCACTAAAATTGGACATGATTCATTAGTCATGAATCCCGATCACTAAAATTGGACATGATTCATTAGTCATGAATCCCGATCACTAAAATTGGACATGATTCATTAGTCATGAATCCCGATCACTAAAATTGGACATGATTCATTAGTCATGAATCCCGATCACTAAAATTGGACATGATTCATTAGTCATGAATCCCGATCACTAAAATTGGACATGATTCATTAGTCATGAATCCCGATCACTAAAATTGGACATGATTCATTAGTCATGAATCCCGATCACTAAAATTGGACATGATTCATTAGTCATGAATCCCGATCACTAAAATTGGACATGATTCATTAGTCATGAATCCCGATCACTAAAATTGGACATGATTCATTAGTCATGAATCCCGATCACTAAAATTGGACATGATTCATTAGTCATGAATCCCGATCACTAAAATTGGACATGATTCATTAGTCATGAATCCCGATCACTAAAATTGGACATGATTCATTAGTCATGAATCCCGATCACTAAAATTGGACATGATTCATTAGTCATGAATCCCGATCACTAAAATTGGACATGATTCATTAGTCATGAATCCCGATCACTAAAATTGGACATGATTCATTAGTCATGAATCCCGATCACTAAAATTGGACATGATTCATTAGTCATGAATCCCGATCACTAAAATTGGACATGATTCATTAGTCATGAATCCCGATCACTAAAATTGGACATGATTCATTAGTCATGAATCCCGATCACTAAAATTGGACATGATTCATTAGTCATGAATCCCGATCACTAAAATTGGACATGATTCATTAGTCATGAATCCCGATCACTAAAATTGGACATGATTCATTAGTCATGAATCCCGATCACTAAAATTGGACATGATTCATTAGTCATGAATCCCGATCACTAAAATTGGACATGATTCATTAGTCATGAATCCCGATCACTAAAATTGGACATGATTCATTAGTCATGAATCCCGATCACTAAAATTGGACATGATTCATTAGTCATGAATCCCGATCACTAAAATTGGACATGATTCATTAGTCATGAATCCCAATCACTAAAATTGGACATGATTCATTAGTCATGAATCCCGATCACTAAAATTGGACATGATTCATTATGTTAAGTGTGATATGTATTTTACAGTCCCTTTGTTTTTGGAAAATTATCAATATCATGTTTCGGATTAGAGCAATACCAAATGTTGGGGTCGTCCAACAGTTACGCTTTGAAAGACGATTTGGTAATTTTCCATCCCTTGTGTTCCTGGAACACGTGTATGTTCATTATTTGGAGCTTAAGACAAATTTGCATGAAATATATATTTTTTTCTATTTGTGTGTGTATGTATAACATGCATCAATGATATGGGTTTGCTTAAATTTTGTATGATCACCAACAACTAATTTATAAGCAAGCCAAGTAACATCATTATCTGGATTTGGTTAATTGTAGTTAGTTTTTCTCTTGAGTATCCATGTGTGTTTCTTGCCGACCCGCTGGTCTTGCAAGAAAGCGTACGTTGGTGTTACTTGGTATGGTCACTTGACAGGTGCTCCAAATATCAATTATAATGGGTACAATTTTAGAAAGTTGAATCAATCAAAACTGGCATCATGTTAGTTTATAGAAAAGGTTTTTTAAAGACAATAAACCATACACACTATCAACATCCTTTATTGCAAATATTGTAATTATTAGTCACATATAAGAATGCAACATAGTTGTTAAGTAATTAATATAAAGACTTCAATAAAATGGACTTAACAGTGTTGTCTACCCGTCTCTGATGACACTGTTCATAAAATATGGTAATATGGATCTCACCATAAGGCTGAAGATACATCCTCTCATCCATTTGAAGCACGGATTGTCTCTGGCGGCCTTGTCCCACCACTGTGTATCCGTTTGTCGGCAGTCTGGAAATCCATGTTTGATAGATTTTGTTCCATCTGCAAAATCAAACCTCCCATGTTAGCATTCATTTTATATTTAAAAGAGCATACATGAACACAATTGCAATGTATGATGGACAAATTCCTTTTTGGCCTATGCATTATTTTTTGTAACAATATCCCAACATTATTTAGTTGTCCATTTTTTAGTCTTACAGTAGCAAAGATGAGTTCGTATGGGTTTGGTTGGGGAATTTTTAGTGCTAACGTTTGGGTGCATGAAGATCTGAGCTTTAGTTTCCTTACATATATTGAATAGCAATTTCTTTATTTGTTTTTTTAAATCATCTAAGACAAATTTTCAATTAACATAAGAAAAATTTGGAGCCATGACTTCGCAGGGATGCTTTGTTCAATAATGATAAAAAAATAAAAATAAGGACGCCTTTTTGATTTTTGAAATTTTATGTTCCTTAACAATTGTCACTCGCGGTCCAATGATCGTATTTAGTTATTAATGACGTTTATTCTGATTGTTACAGTTCCAATTTAATAACAGCTGGGACACTTCGTCTTTTTGAAAACGTTATAGCTGAACTCCGAATAGTTGTCAAAAGTAAATGTGATTAGGGGAAGGTTAGTATTTTATTATATAAATTTGCTATAACTGGTTTTTATATGTTCAAGAGATTTTTAAGGTTTGTGACTTATTTGGGTCCATTGCACATTGACATTGAGAGACTACTTTCGTCTTTGAAAATAAAGAAGATTATTCTCTCTGCTGCAGAGGAAGCTAAAGCCATATGGACCAATAGATTCGGACATCAGTGGCCAAAGTTTTTACTATCATGTGTCCACATATGGTTTTGGGAGACAACACGCTTGGTCCGGCTCAAAGTTCATGTCTCGGTAGAGGTTCAAGTGGAGGATATGAGGTATGCTTTTATCAAACTGGTACATCAAGGTATGGTCAGTTAAGTGCTCCAAATATCAATTATAAAGGGTACAATTTTAGAAACTTGAATCCATCAAAACAAGCATCATATCAGTTATAGAAAAGGTTTGTTAAAGGCATTTTACCATATCCATTGGAAAAAGAATTCAATGTGCTCTACTGCTACTTGTATTTTGTCTCGATTCTTAGAAAATCTTACAGTAGAAAAGATGAGTTCGTAATACCCAAAATATTTCCCCCTAATTGTCCTAATGGGTCTGGTTAGGGAATTATGAGTGATAATGTTTGGGTGTATAAAGCTCTGAGCTTTACTTTACTTATATATCTTTTGTTATATTTTTGACATATGTACACGATTCTGGTTATGGAATCAGGTGATTCCATGGAAAAAGCTGGTACTTGGATACCTCTGACTCAGGAAAACCTATTTTCGCTACATTTAGATATACCATGAGTCGACATTGATTTCTGAAAAAAAGGACTATAAAAGAAATTATAAATGAGGCGTCTCCGTCTATAGAGTTATTTGATTCTAATAGATATTTTGGAAAGAGTCTGCAGAACAGTTGGGGTTTATTGGCAGTGATTGGGTGATGAATCATACAAGTAGGTGATGATGTGTCTGATAATGAAAAATGTCATAAGAAGAGAGCATCCAAAGGTTAGGTTTTGTCCCAAAATATAGTACTATCCCTTTAACCTTAAACAAATAATTGGGTTTAGGCCTAAGATGTGTTTCGGTTGCTTCTTTGAAGCCCGTGTCATTTTAGGTTGAGCTTGAAATTGGCCTTAAAGAACTGTTGTCACCCCCGGGAGGTAAATACCTCCCTTTTAACTTTTGGTCTTAAATGTCACTTTATATAGAGCTCGCGTAATAAACATAGCCTAACCTAAAGTATATCAGCCCATCCTCCATTAAGTGTACATACGTATATCCCTCATGGTTTTGTGCTACTTCTGGCAAACTTTACTCTCATAGAACCATACACCTTACAAGTCAGATACGACATCTTTCCTACCTGTTTAATTCCGAAATATCTTTATGGGTTTAGCTTTATATCGGGCCAATAGATGTTATTTTCATCATAAGTCGCTTGTGCAAATGAACTATGAATTTATGTATCACCTATCTCAAGGTAAATTCTGAAAACAATATTAATAAATACTAAAACATTTTTATTTGGTTGTTCAGGTGCGACATCCCTAAAGGAATACATTATCAGCCCATATACGAGAACCATCATGTGAACCATCCACATCCCAACAACCGCCTATCGGAGAGAAGGATTAAAAGATTATAGTCACGGCTGGTTAGTTGTTTATGCAACTATTTCTGACGATACTCGATACTGCAACACAAGGACTTTGACTACTTATTTGTAGTTCTGGTATGGTTTGACATACTTATTTGGTTGTTCAGGTGCTTCGTCACTAACAAGGAAATACATTACCAGCCCAAATACAAGAACCGTCATTTGAAGCATCCACATCCCTATCGCCTATCGGAGAGAAGGTTAAAAGATTATAGTCACGGCTGGTTAGTTGTTTATGCAACTATTTCTGACGATACTCGATACTGCAACACAAGGACTTTGACTACTTATTTGTAGTTCTGGTATGGTTCTGACATACTTATTTGGTTGTTCAGGTGCATCGTCGCTAACCAGGAATACATTACCAGCCCAAATACAAGAACCGTCATTTGAAGCATCCACATCCCTCTATCGGAAAAGATCAGAAGGTTAGTCACACCTTACTAACTGTTTATGCAAGTGTTCTTGACCCTGCTACATAAGGAATTTGACCTATGACCTGTAGTTCTGCTACAATTGTGACACTTTTGTTCTTTCGGGTTACTATAAAGAGTGTCCTTTTCCTCAACAGGTGAGCGCACACTTATAATACGTGGCTCTCATTTCGTTTTCTATGCCGAAACTATGGCCACTAAATGGTTTTCACAAAGTCTTCCTAATTGGTTGTCTCATAAATAAAGTGATCCATCGCTAACAGTATTGCTTTTACATATATAGGGGCGCCGGTAACTTATTTTAACCTGGGAAGTCCAAGGGGTTGGAGGATCATGCACTCCGTTCTTAGATGTGGTAAGAGAACAAGAACCGGTATGTTTTCTTTTATCTATGTGCTTTCTTTCCCGTTTTTAAATGCAAATAAAGTTCAAGTATATCAATGTGTTTTTTTTTTATTTGCTTACATGTCCATACCGCCGATTGACTTTAATACAAGATCTGATTAGTTATATACGTGTGATCGGGAATGCTAAATATATGATTCAGTTGCACATATGAAGGCTGCTGCAGAGGCTTTTGAAACTGAGCAAAAGGTAGTTTGATACCTACCTGATGAGTTTGCATTTAGAATTAAACCTCATTTGATTGGCAATTTAGTATCCTTGAATCTTTTTTAGGAGGTGTTTGGTGCATGAGTTCAGTTGTATTTTAACTACCTTGGACTATTAAAGGTATAAGTTAAAACAGATTGGTCAAACGGGTCTAAATGCACCAAAAATGTATGCAAATGCATACAAACTACATTAGCTTACTGCAAAAATGTATTAGTTTGATGTTTAAAACCACTTATAGTGTCTCTACCTTAGATTTGGGCTAAGTATTCGACAGGTGGGCTCTTAGACTGTTAAGGGGGGTTATAGGTGTGTTGAGCTGAGTACTTCACGTTGTGAGGTTGGCTAACATAATTTGAAAAGTGAAACAGAGTTGGGCGCAATGGGTGTCTGACCAAAGGATATGGGTGGCTCGATGTTTTGATTGTACTAAATAATATGCCTTATGGTTTGCTTGGTGTCCCGCATAGGTTTTGTTTATCTTGGGACCCTTTCTTTGCACCTCACTCTTTCCTCTCTCCGAATTGGCATTAAGCCGTTGATCATATTGTTGTCCAAAAATAAACGCTTATTACTGAGCAAAAATGGACAACTAAATAATGTTGGGATATTGTTACAAAAAATAATGCATAGGCCAAAAAGGAATTTGTCCATCATACATTGCAATTGTGTTCATGTATGCTCTTTTAATATAAAATGAATGCTAACATGGGAGGTTTGATTTTGCAGATGGAACAAAATCTATCAAACATGGATTTCCAAACTGCCGACAAAAGGATACACAGTGGTGGGACAAGGCCGCCAGAGACACAATCCGTGCTTCAAATGGATGAGAGGATGTATCTTCAGCCTTATGGTGAGATCCATATTACCATATTTTATGAACAGTGTCATCAGAGACGGGTAGACAACACTGTTAAGTCCATTTTATTGAAGTCTTTATATTAATTACTTAACAACTATGTTGCATTCTTATATGTGACTAATAATTACAATATTTGCAATAAAGGATGTTGATGGCGGCATGCCATTTTTTGGGGGTCTGATTCAAAAGAACATGTGGTTCTCTCTAATAAAGTTGCGAAGGGCTGTGAGAAATCCTTTTCAGCATTCCCAAAAGGTTTGTATTCTGTATTCATATATTGCATGAATGTAGTTTCTAAGTTGCATCCTTCCTAAACATGATTAAGAGACACTACATCGGTTCTAAATGTTTTGGATCCCAAAAATCTACTTGAGTTGATAACATTTTAAAAAATAGCATTTGTTGAATACCCATATTATGTTTGTGCATTGACATACTCCCACTTAAAGCGCCGATATTAACCCATATATAGGTGATAGGTCAATCTAGCTAATAAGTAAACTAATCAAATAGGTCGAGTTGAAAGTCAACGAGGTTGTACTTTTAATGCTTGCAGCTTACAAATCATTTGCTTTAAATAAGAATTTCACAATTAGGCACCACCTAACAGTTTAATACAACTCATGCAAGGACACTTTTTACACTTTATATCAGATTAACCATTTGAATACGAACAAAGAATGGTTACGGCATTGTTGTCAACTCAAATTTACCAACCAACCAACCAATTTCGACCCCATGGACTTCTACTCTATATGAATATTATGTTTTTTTTGGTATTAATAGAATGGAAAATGATTGATAGACCTAAAACAAGAACCTAAACATATGCCTAATGTTTTAGATGTTTGACACATGTCACATGAGTTTTCTCTCTCCTAATCTTTACCATTTATCATGCAAGATGTCATCATCTTATTATTAGGTCTATCTTTAGGCATATCAATTAGGCTCATTAATCATTATCCTAATAGAATGGAAAATGATTGATAGACCTAAAACAAGAACCTAAACATATGCCTAATGTTTTAGATGTTTGACACATGTCACATGAGTTTTCTCTCTCCTAATCTTTACCATTTATCATGCAAGATGTCATCATCTTATTATTAGGTCTATCTTTAGGCATATCAATTAGGCTCATTAATCATTATCCTAATAGAATGGAAAATGATTGATAGACCTAAAACAAGAACCTAAACATATGCCTAATGTTTTAGATGTTTGACACATGTCACATGAGTTTTCTCTCTCCTAATCTTTACCATTTATCATGCAAGATGTTTAATCATTTTTATGATTTTTAAGAGTGACAAGTTTTTATTCAGCATATTGTAGGCGTCGTGCGTACAAATAAAGGTGTTATTCAGCTTATCGTAGCTAATGCAAGTGGGAGTTTCCTCACGGGTAGTCATCTTCTCCAAGTTTCTTGGTCTTATAATTAAGTTTAATGATAAAGTTTTGTGACTATCAAAATATTGAACTCAAAAGTGTTAGCGACAAACAGATATAAAGGCAGGGGATTTGGGGCACGACTCATTATGTGTTTCTTATTATTTGAGGTCAACATTGTTACGTGTGTATCTTTTATACACTTTGTTTCTTATTACATGAGGCCAACTATATGTAAAGTATAACAAAGTTGAGGTAACTATACCGATTTCGGCCTTCAACAATGCCTCCTTTTGTTTTATATTTTATATTTGTATTTTGCTACAAGACAACTAAGAGTGATTTTCTTTCGACTCAATGAGCACAACAAATAAAAAAAAACTATTTATTTGTTGAGGGATGAGAAGTAGAACCTATATCTATATTTGAAATATTGGATACTTCTCATCTGTTTGACATTCATTACTTTGAATGGAATCTCAAAAACTTGTATTACACATATTTCTCATCTGTTTGACATTCATTACTTTGATGGAATCTCAAAAACTTGTATTACACATATTTTTACCTGGCCGTGCATCTCACGAGACTGCACTCTAGTTACAATATAAACTTAATTACATAACATAAACACACCGACTACTTCGTCATTATTTGCCACATCCTCATAAAAAAGGGATTAAAGGATGTCTATGTGATGATAAGATGCATTCTTTCATTGTGTAATGTGTAGCACATCTATATCTACTAATAAACTAAAACAGGATTGTAGCTTTCTTTAATCGACACATGACTTTATATTAAAATGACAAGTGTCTTTTTAGTTTTATTTAATTAACTAAAAATCTATTCAATAATTTCATTATTGGAATCTCATTCCGATTTAAACTAGGATATAGGATATCCATATCTATCTATTAATTATATATACGATCTATTAGTTCCTAATGTCTTAAACTTCTACAAGTAACAAAGCCAATGCCTATATATGTATTTTCGGAATCATTATATCATTGCAGGTAAGTTTTTAATCTTTTTTGTTTATTTTTTTTGGTTATTATTATTACTTTATTCATGATATTATTATTGTTAATAATAATAATAACAATAATAATATTATATTATTATTATTTTTATTTTTTTTTTATAAACACCATTTCTATTAGAAATTAATAGGATTTACAAGAAATTAGTAGGAACCCGAGATACTATCTGGGCCCCTATTCCTCTAGCTATAGCAAAACTAATCATACTAAATATATGAGCAGCAACACGTGGTCCAATGTCTTGTGCAGCGGAGAACTTCTTGATTCGCTTGAGCAGGGTCACTGCATCTTTCTCAAGTTCCCCAAAAGAAGAGAATGAAAAGGGGATAAACCCATATCCAATATCTGCACACTTAGCCTTATACTTATCCCGCTTACGTTGTGCAGCCTCAACCACTGCACGACCAGGCACAAAGTCAGTCATACCAGTCTGCGTCAAAGGCGATGACCCTGTCAAATCGATACATACATCAAGCCCTCCATCCCATGAGTAAAGCAATATATCAGCTGGGCGTAAGGGGTTGTCTTTATCTCCAAAAAGCCCAATATCAACTTCTTTACGAGCTGAAACCCCAGATCGAGAACAAATATCAGCCAAAGTGTCACGTACCACGTTATGCCGGTGTTTAATACCAATAATACCAGCACATGATACAACATGGTCTCCATAAATATCCCCCTGAAATACCTTGGAACAAGCTGAGCACGACATCTGAACAGAAAATAGAGGGACACCTAGCCGATAACATAAAACACATCGGTAGGTCCTAGCATTCATAGTTTGCCCCAACCCAGAGATCGGAACCACTCTAAGTTAGTTCGAAGTGTAGTCTTCCATTTGGGATTTCCATAATGCCATTTGTCGAGAAGATAGAGAAAAATTGGATTCAACCGTTTGGGTAACACGAGTGAAATATATATCTGCCAATTTCTTCATGAGTTTGGGAGCAGCGATCTCACTTCGATTACTCAACAGATCAATCGCCATTTTTGCATTAAAAGCGCACAAGGCATTATTAAAAGAAGGTCCAGGAGTTACAATACCAGAATGTCGGAGCAACTTAGTCTGTAGGGCATCTGATTGGAGTCTAGATGCAAGGAATGCATAGTTCAAGACATCAATTGCAGAGTAAACACCAAGCCCCCCAAATGCAAAGGGGAGGGTGGCGAGCCTCCATTGCCAATCACCAAACCCAGGCCCTGAAGCAGTTACAATACGCTCCAGAGACGAACGTAGTGCCTTGTCAAAAGAATCTTGGGCACGCTCAAAGAATCGGGGCGAACATGTGCGCATAGTAAAATATAACTTGGAAATGCCCGTACAAGCGCGAAGTAGCAACAACTCACACTGGGGGTCATTAATCTTAGCAAAGGAATCCATAAGCTCAATGGTTTTAGAAACCCGTTTCAAAATAAGCTCAATACTAGACCATGATGGGGAGGGTTCAGCTAGAACCTCTCTCACAAGTTGCAAACTACCACCCGGTGTGCCCCAAGATCGAATGGCACTAGCAATATATTCTTCTTTGTAACATCCGTGAGTTTTGACCCGTTGACTTTTCGGGTAATATGACTAACAATTTAAGTTAATGAATTATTTGAGTCGTTTTGTGAATTAAATGACAATGTGTTATATTCGGGTCGATAATATGTTTCGATCGGTGCTTAAATGTCTAATGATTGTGTTTTGGCTTGAGAAGAGGAACGGGTCGGCCCGTGGGTCACCCACGACCCATCAGCCCCTTTGACCCATTTCTCCCCCCCTTATCTCTTCCCTTGCCTTTCATTCTCTTTTCTACCTCTTTTCTCTCTTTTCTCTCAAGTAAAAAGGGCAAGACAAGAACCCATTTCATTTCTACTTCTATCTATCATCGATTGGTGTTTTGGAACTGGTATAACACTAGAATCATAGTCTTCTATACCTCATTATCGTCATATCGAAGAATCAAAGGTTGAAGTTCTTGCATTTTACCCATTTTGACCTAATTTCGGGTTTGAGCTCAAGAAGGAAGTTTTGGTAAGTCTAATTCATCCCATTTACTTCTATTTATGTTAGCTTACTCGTTTCTAGTCATCTCATACATTTACAAGTTCTAAATCGCCTTAAAATGAGTTTTGGGTCGAATTAGGGTTTGGCTAGGTTTTGATCGATTTGGAGAATTTGATGATGTTATGGATGGAGATACGGGTTTGGGCAAGTGTATTTAAGTGTTAGAAGGTCAAATGTATCATCAAAATGAGTCCTTTAGCCTTACAATGCGATTTAGGGTTTTGGTTCAAGTGGAAATAGGTTTTGGTTCAAGTGGAAATAGGTTTTGGTTCTTGTTTTTCTGCACAAACTGCTGCTGGTCGTGTTGCTGCCCAGTAAGGGGCGTAACCTACGACCCTATGGGGCGTAGGTTACGCTAGTTATGTTTTGACTGGGCGTAGGTTACGGCCCTTTGGGGCGTAGCTTACGCCGAATGCTCCACCTTACGCCCAAAAACCCACTGTTTACGCCACTCCAAACGCCAAAACCTTCATTTCTAGAGGACCGTAGGTTACGCCCAGTTTGACCGTAACTTACGCCAGTTGTTTTCTGACCACCGTACCTTACGCCCCTTTTGACCGTAGCTTACGCCTGGTGGTTTTGAACCACCGTAACCTACGCCAGTTTAGGGCGTAGGTTACGCCCCCTTTGTTGCTGAATTTCCTGTTTGACCTAGTTTGACTTCCAGAACCCTATTAACGCCTCGAGCATCGTTCTAAATCACTTCTTAACTTATTTAACAATGATTAAGAGTCTTAGAAGTCACTTAACGTCGAGAACCACTTTGGAAACTAATTAGGGTTTTGCCGTGAAATTGATAAGTCATGTATACGTGTTTATGAATGTTGATGTGAATGTATATGTTCGATATTTAGGTGTTGGACGTGAAGTGAACATTGTACGGCAATAACTTGACTCTATATCAAACTTAGCTTTTCTTAGCTGATCGAGGTGAGTTTCGTATCTCCCTACTCGCTTGAGATTCGGGCTGAAAAGTGTAAACTTGCGTGTTTACTTACGTTGTCGATTGATTGATTGATTTGGTTTAAATGTTGGATTGATGAGACAGTTATCACGTTTGAATGACTTGATTTATGTTTTGTTAAGTATTTCGTTAATATTAGGATAGACGTACATACATGGAAGTCGGTTATGCTTTTAAAAGGGTTTTAGATGTGGTGGGAAGGCTGCGGGTGACCCTATACATAAGCATCTAGAACTTGATGAAAGTAGAATCCTCCGAAGTGTATGTACGCATTGTTTAGAGGAATTGATGGATGTTGGGAATGTGTTTGGAACGGACATATACGCCTTGTTATACTTGACTTGTACGGTACACACTCAAGCATACTTTTATTGTTGCATTGATGACGTTATTGACACGTATTTGATATACGTTGGGGTCTTACATACGTATGATACATGATTTGATGTTAATATTTCGCGTACTCATTTATTATACGCAATTACTTTACCCTTATGATCTTGTAATGATTTGATGTTGTGACTAGGATAGTTGTACATACATGGAAGACGATGATACCTTTAATGAGTTGTAGATGTGGTGGGAAGGCTGCGGGTGACCCTATATATAAGCATCTATGATTCCTTAAATGTAAAGGCGTATGAAATGTATGTGCATTGTAGTTTTTAGATGATTTGTTGTACGATAGACTGGTGATTTGGTTGATGTACTTCCAAGTGTTTTACACTTGAGAATATGCTTTTGTACTTACTGATTGGTTGATGTACTTCCAAGTATACTTACTTGATGAATGGTTCCACGTACTTCCAAGTGTCATATACTTGAGATCGCGCAATGTACGACGTACTACCAAGTTGTTAGACTTGAGAATATTGTGTTGGTAGGGGTTTTGTTGTTGTCATGGTACTCTTAGGATGCGTTATCTGACGCCTAATTGTTGGACATACCTTTTATGCATTCTGCACTCACATTGATATTTACATCATTTGTGCATACTTATTACACATTTACAAATAATGGTGTAATCTTGTTGTTGGACGATATTGTGTTACTTAGAGGCTCGCTGTAAGTCATGTCTAGCCTCTACTCGTATATTGTGATTATTGATGGTGGTTCCTTATGGACCATTACTACGAACTCACCAACCTTGTGTTGACTATGCTTAGTACGCTTTTCAGGTTATCAGGTTATTCCAGGGCGTGGAGTTGATTGTTTGCTTGCTGTTTGAACCCGGACTTGGACTTATATGGATCAAGGATCCATTTGCCTTCTTTTGCATTGTACTTAGGACTGTTAGCCATCTTTTGATGTTCTTTTGTAAACTTTGATGGTTACTTGTTCCTTATGTATTTTGATACTTGTTATTCGTATTGTATGGATTCACTGAATCCTTTAATTGCATATAGTTCATGTTCTACATTAATTCCACCTTGTGCTATATGATTTCCGTAATATTTCGAGCCTTGGCTTGGGGTGTTACAGAATGGTGGCCCATGCGTGGTCGTAGAGAATTAGGCGGTTTGACCTAGACTACGGCTTAAGTTAAAACTCTTCATATAGCATGCATGGTTAGGAAATTTGTGTGCAACGTGAATTCTGTGAACCCTAGAAAGTGTATGAGTTCGTAGTTAAGACCACTTATGTGATGGCTTGAATTCAACGTGATGAATGTGGAATGAGTACAATGTGGTTAATGTGTGCATTGACTGAATTTGATTGTCGTTGATGTGGATTGTTACTATTGATTGGTGCTAGTTTGATGCTTTAGAGCAAAGTGAAGTTATGTTATTAACTTAGTATAATATTGTGGCAACCCTAAAAGAACCCGATCAACTCTTTTATGGTTACCCAACATTATAGCAAGTTAATGACATCATGGATTGCGCATGCATGGCTTAGTGTATAATAAGGAACCGATATGCTTAATGGAAGTTGATTGGGTGGAGGGTTAGCCGTTGGTACACCCTGTATACATACCCGGTCAATAACTAGAAAGCATATCGAATTCGGATTATACTTTGAATCATTCGTGTTAGTTGCTTGGCTTAGTGTATAATAAGGAACCGATATGCTTAATGGAAGTTGATTGGGTGGAGGGTTAGCCGTTGGTACACCCTGTATACATACCCGGTCAATAACTAGAAAGCATATCGAATTCGGATTATACTTTGAATCATTCGTGTTAGTTGCTTGGCTTAGTGTATAATAAGGAACCGATATGCTTAATGGAAGTTGATTGGGTGGAGGGTTAGCCGTTGGTACACCCTGTATACATACCCGGTCAATAACTAGAAAGCATATCGAATTCGGATTATACTTTGAATCATTCGTGTTAGTTGCTTGGCTTAGTGTATAATAAGGAACCGATATGCTTAATGGAAGTTGATTGGGTGGAGGGTTAGCCGTTGGTACACCCTGTATACATACCCGGTCAATAACTAGAAAGCATATCGAATTCGGATTATACTTTGAATCATTCGTGTTAGTTGCTTGGCTTAGTGTATAATAAGGAACCGATATGCTTAATGGAAGTTGATTGGGTGGAGGGTTAGCCGTTGGTACACCCTGTATACATACCCGATCAATAACTAGAAAGCATATCGAATTCGGATTATACTTTGAATCATTCGTGTTAGTTGCTTGGCTTAGTGTATAATAAGGAACCGATATGCTTAATGGAAGTTGATTGGGTGGAGGGTTAGCCGTTGGTACACCCTGTATACATACCCGGTCAATAACTAGAAAGCATATCGAATTCGGATTATACTTTGAATCATTCGTGTTAGTTGCTTGGCTTAGTGTATAATAAGGAACCGATATGCTTAATGGAAGTTGATTGGGTGGAGGGTTAGCCGTTGGTACACCCTGTATACATACCCGATCAATAACTAGAAAGCATATCGAATTCGGATTATACTTTGAATCATTCGTGTTAGTTGCTTGGCTTAGTGTATAATAAGGAACCGATATGCTTAATGGAAGTTGATTGGGTGGAGGGTTAGCCGTTGGTACACCCTGTATACATACCCGGTCAATAACTAGAAAGCATATCGAATTCAGATTATACTTAACCCATTCGTGTTAATTGTTTGATTTTTTTTTATGTATTGAGCATGATTATTTGAGTTAATAATGAACGATTGTAATGAAATTGATATGAAATGAGTATGTGGTATCGGTATGAGAGCATTGACTACTTGTGTGACTAACATGTGAGCATTTGAGACTAACTCTCGGGTCAACGTGTCACTTGCTTTATAGAAATGGTGAGACCAAGGAGAGCCGGAACGAACTATAGGGCTGAACCGGAAGAACCTCAACCGGAAGCTCAACCGGAGGTACAAGGAGGTAGAGGTAGGGGCCGTGGTAGAGGTCGTGGTAGAGGCCAAGGAAGGGGTCGTGGTGAAGTTCCTGAGCCAAACATGGCTGAGGTGATCGCTCAAACGATCGCCAATATCATGCCAACCATTATTGCTCAAGTCACGGCAAGTCTTGGGCAGAACAATGTGGCTCAAAACAATGAAGCCCCAGAAAATGTAAATAATGAAAATGCTCAACCTCAGGACGCAGAAAACGAAGAAGAGGAACCAGTGAGAGTTGATAACCGTATACCCATGTATAATCAACATGGAGGATACCGACAGGGGTGTATATTTAAAGACTTCAAAAGCTGTGGGGCGCCGGAGTTTAATGGAAGAGGCGGTCCCACAGAGTGTATAAGGTGGTTTGAGGAGATCGAGGCAGTGATTGAAAGAAGTCATTGCACATATGACGACCGGATTTCTTATGCGTCTGGCATGTTTAAAAATGACGCCTTGAGTTGGTGGAACCAAGAGATAACTTTGGGGCGAACTTATAACTTGGAATGGATCGATTTCAAGAACAAGGTGAAGGCGAAGTTTTGTCCTCCCTACGAACTACAAAACTTGACCATTGAGTTTGTTAATCTCAACATGGACGGAGCTGATTACAAGGGTTATGTTAGACGATTTCAGGAGTTGTCTACCCTCATTCCTCACTTGGTGGATTCCGAGTCTCGGGCCATCGAGAAGTTTGTATTGGGCTTGAATCCTCAAGTCCGATCTTATGTGAATTCTAACATGCCTACTTCTTTGGCCGATGCTGTCAACCGAGCCGGTAGTGTGACTGAAGACTTGTTGAGGAGTGGTGTTCTGAGTAACTCCTCAACAAACAAGAGAAAGGAAATGGGAGAATCAAGTGGGATGAAGAAAATGGGAAGGTTTGATCCCAAAGACGCTAATAGGGGTAGAGTAATGGCGGCGGTGGAGCCAACGAGGAAAACTTACTTAGGACCTCACCCCTTTTGTGCAAGGTGTAATCGTCATCACTCCCCCGCTATCCAATGTGGGACTTGCTTTAATTGTAATCGACCCGGGCACGAGGCCAAAGATTGTAGAGCACCGAAAGCGGCACCATTGAATGTAGCACCTTTACGGGCCGTCCCTCCTCAAGGTAACCAACAAAGAGGCGAGTGTTTTGGATGTGGTAGTCGTACTCACTACCGTAACAATTGTCCGCAATGGGTGGGACAACAAGTTGAAGTGGCGGTCCATCCGAATCAGCTCCAAATTACCGGGCCGAACCAAAACCGGGGCCAACAAGGTCAACAAGTTCAACCTCGAGGCCGAGCTTTTGCGGGAAATGGCAATGGGGGCCAAAATGATCCAAACGTCGGTTAAGGTACATTCCTCTTAACGGTCGTTATATTATGGCACTACTCGATATTGGAACAGACTATGATCTCGTTTATCCAAACGTTACTCCTTTGAATTACGTTCGTTCGTGTGTTTTAGAATTATATGTTTAAAAATTTTGGATGTTTAGCGACTCCATAACTAAATTTGGTCAAATACCCCGTGTATCTATCTTGACTCTAGAAAACGACTAAACTCTTCACGTACTTGGTGCTCTATGATATTAAGGTTCTTGACGATAAAATAAGTGCAATCTGAATACCAACGGTTAATACGGATCTTAGTTGTGTAGTAGGGTTTTCTAGTGTAAAAATACATAACGGTAGGGTTCTTAATGTCCCATGTACATCTTCCAACTCAAAGGTCCTTAGAACTACCGTCTCAAGAATCTGAAAACTAGCGTCGTCTCTATTAATCTTGAATCTCCCGAACGCTTTTCCGGGTGACTTACCGGGCTTGTCCCATCACGATAACTTAAATTTCGTATATGCTTAACTCCCTAACATCGCGCGCGTAGTCAAAACCCTTATAGACTTCTGAGATGCGAATAAGCTCGTAGTGAAAGACCGGGAGAGAGATTCGAAGGAAAATAAATTGTAATGGATTTCACCATGAAGTCGCCGACGACAAGAAGTGGTCACGATACGACGAAACCGGTAAAGTCTGACAACTTGGCACATTAGTATGTAGAAGAAATGGTGTAGGTGCACAGAGATTCGATTTCTATCATTTCAGATAAAGAAAGTCGCTTAACTCCAATTCAGGGAGCCATCCAATTGGCAACGGGTACTCAAACCGACTTGAGACTTGATCACATGTGAAGAAAATGTGCTTATGACCATGGCGGAAATCTTGTGCAATGAAAGTTGTTACGCGAGTATTCGAATGTCACTAACCGAAGCATTAAGTAGTAAAGGTGTTACTCTCCGCTGGATGAGCCAAGAATCGAAGAAATCCAATGCAGCGGGCCTAAAATAGTAATTGGAATGACAAGAACAACTTCTCAAACTAAGAAGATAGCAACTAGCTTGCATGCTACGAAGGAAGTGGGTCGATGTGTGTTGAAGACCGTTAGAGTTGAAACCTAAGTACCCACATTTGTCTAACTATTAGCGCTTTGTTGAATTTCGGGACGAAATTCTTTCAACGGGGGAATAATGTAACATCCGTGAGTTTTGACCCGTTGACTTTTCGGTAATATGACTAACAATTTAAGTTAATGAATTATTTGAGTCGTTTTGTGAATTAAATGACAATGTGTTATATTCGGGTCGATAATATGTTTCGATCGGTGCTTAAATGTCTAATGATTGTGTTTTGGCTTGAGAAGAGAACGGGTCGGCCCGTGGGTCACCCACGACCCATCAGCCCCTTTGACCCATTTCTCCCCCCCTTATCTCTTCCCTTGCCTTTCATTCTCTCTTCTATCTCTTTTCTCTCTTTTCTCTCTTTTCCTCTCTTTTCTCTCTTTTCTCTCTTTTCTCTCTTTTCTCTCTTTTCTCTCTTTTCTCTCTTTTCTCTCTTTTCTCTCTTTTCTCTCTTTTCTCTCTTTCTCTCTTTTCTCTCTTTTCTCTCTTTTCTCTCTTTTCTCTCTTTTCTCTCTTTTCTCTCTTTTCTCTCTTTTCTCTCTTTCTCTCTTTTCTCTCTTTTCTCTCTTTTCTCTCTTTTCTCTCTTTTCTCTCTTTTCTCTCTTTTCTCTCTTTTCTCTCTTTTCTCTCTTTTCTCTCTTTTCTCTCTTTTCTCTCTTTTCTCTCTTTTCTCTCTTTTCTCTCTTTTCTCTCTTTTCTCTCTTTTCTCTCTTTTCTCTCTTTTCTCTCTTTTCTCTCTTTTCTCTCTTTTCTCTCTTTTCTCTCTTTTCTCTCTTTTCTCTCTTTTCTCTCTTTTCTCTCTTTTCTCTCTTTTCTCTCTTTTCTCTCTTTTCTCTCTTTTCTCTCTTTTCTCTCTTTTCTCTCTTTTCTCTCTTTTCTCTCTTTTCTCTCTTTTCTCTCTTTTCTCTCTTTTCTCTCTTTTCTCTCTTTTCTCTCTTTTCTCTCTTTTCTCTCTTTTCTCTCTTTTCTCTCTTTTCTCTCTTTTCTCTCTTTTCTCTCTTTTCTCTCTTTTCTCTCTTTTCTCTCTTTTCTCTCTTTTCTCTCTTTTCTCTCTTTTCTCTCTTTTCTCTCTTTTCTCTCTTTCTCTCTTTTCTCTCTTTTCTCTCTTTTCTCTCTTTTCTCTCTTTTCTCTCTTTTCTCTCTTTTCTCTCTTTTCTCTCTTTTCTCTCTTTTCTCTCTTTTCTCTCTTTTCTCTCTTTTCTCTCTTTTCTCTCTTTTCTCTCTTTTCTCTCTTTTCTCTCTTTTCTCTCTTTTCTCTCTTTTCTCTCTTTTCTCTCTTTTCTCTCTTTTCTCTCTTTTCTCTCTTTTCTCTCTTTTCTCTCTTTTCTCTCTTTTCTCTCTTTTCTCTCTTTTCTCTCTTTTCTCTCTTTTCTCTCTTTTCTCTCTTTTCTCTCTTTTCTCTCTTTTCTCTCTTTTCTCTCTTTTCTCTCTTTTCTCTCTTTTCTCTCTTTTCTCTCTTTCTCTCTTTTCTCTCTTTTCTCTCTTTTCTCTCTTTTCTCTCTTTTCTCTCTTTTCTCTCTTTTCTCTCTTTTCTCTCTTTTCTCTCTTTTCTCTCTTTTCTCTCTTTTCTCTCTTTTCTCTCTTTTCTCTCTATTTCTCTCTATATTCTCTCTTTGACCCTTTTCTCTCTTCTACCTCTTTTCTCTCTTTTCTCTCTTTTCTCTCTTTTCTCTCTTTTCTCTCTTTTCTCTCAAGTAAAAAGGGCAAGACAAGAACCCATTTCATTTCTACTTCTATCTATCATCGATTGGTGTTTTGGAACTGGTATAACACTAGAATCATAGTCTTCTATACCTCATTATCGTCATATCGAAGAATCAAAGGTTGAAGTTCTTGCATTTTACCCATTTTGACCTAATTTCGGGTTTGAGCTCAAGAAGGAAGTTTTGGTAAGTCTAATTCATCCCATTTACTTCTATTTATGTTAGCTTACTCGTTTCTAGTCATCTCGTACATTTACAAGTTCTAAATCGCCTTAAAATGAGTTTTGGGTCGAATTAGGGTTTGGCTAGGTTTTGATCGATTTGGAGAATTTGATGATGTTATGGATGGAGATACGGGTTTGGGCAAGTGTATTTAAGTGTTAGAAGGTCAAATGTATCATCAAAATGAGTCCTTTAGCCTTACAATGCGATTTAGGGTTTTGGTTCAAGTGGAAATAGGTTTTGGTTCTTGTTTTTCTGCACAAACTGCTGCTGGTCGTGTTGCTGCCCAGTAAGGGGCGTAACCTATGGCCCTATGGGGCGTAGGTTACGCTAGTTATGTTTTGACTGGGCGTAGGTTACGGCCCTTTGGGGCGTAGCTTACGCCGAATGCTCCACCTTACGCCCAAAAACCCACTGTTTACGCCACTCCAGACGCCAAAACCTTCATTTCTAGAGGACCGTAGGTTACGCCCAGTTTGACCGTAACTTACGCCAGTTGTTTTCTGACCACCGTACCTTACGCCCCTTTTGACCGTAGCTTACGCCTGGTGGTTTTGAACCACCGTAACCTACGCCAGTTTAGGGCGTAGGTTACGCCCCCTTTGTTGCTGAATTTCCTGTTTGACCTAGTTTGACTTCCAGAACCCTATTAACGCCTCGAGCATCGTTCTAAATCACTTCTTAACTTATTTAACAATGATTAAGAGTCTTAGAAGTCACTTAACGTCGAGAACCACTTTGGAAACTAATTAGGGTTTTGCCGTGAAATTGATAAGTCATGTATACGTGTTTATGAATGTTGATGTGAATGTATATGTTCGATATTTAGGTGTTGGACGTGAAGTGAACATTGTACGGCAATAACTTGACTCTATATCAAACTTAGCTTTTCTTAGCCGATCGAGGTGAGTCTCGTATCTCCCTACTCGCTTGAGATTCGGGCTGAAAAGTGTAAACTTGCGTGTTTACTTACGTTGTCGATTGATTGATTGATTTGGTTTAAATGTTGGATTGATGAGACAGTTATCACGTTTGAATGACTTGATTTATGTTTTGTTAAGTATTTCGTTAATATTAGGATAGACGTACATACATGGAAGTCGGTTATGCTTTTAAAAGGGTTTTAGATGTGGTGGGAAGGCTGCGGGTGACCCTATACATAAGCATCTAGAACTTGATGAAAGTAGAATCCTCCGAAGTGTATGTACGCATTGTTTAGAGGAATTGATGGATGTTGGGAATGTGTTTGGAACGGACATATACGCCTTGTTATACTTGACTTGTACGGTACACACTCAAGCATACTTTTATTGTTGCATTGATGACGTTATTGACACGTATTTGATATACGTTGGGGTCTTACATACGTATGATACATGATTTGATGTTAATATTTCGCGTACTCATTTATTATACGCAATTACTTTACCCTTATGATCTTGTAATGATTTGATGTTGTGACTAGGATAGTTGTACATACATGGAAGACGATGATACCTTTAATGAGTTGTAGATGTGGTGGGAAGGCTGCGGGTGACCCTATATATAAGCATCTATGATTCCTTAAATGTAAAGGCGTATGAAATGTATGTGCATTGTAGTTTTAGATGATTTGTTGTACGATAGACTGGTGATTTGGTTGATGTACTTCCAAGTGTTTTACACTTGAGAACATGCTTTTGTACTTACTGATTGGTTGATGTACTTCCAAGTATACTTACTTGATGAATGGTTCCACGTACTTCCAAGTGTCATACACTTGAGATCGCGCAATGTACGACGTACTACCAAGTTGTTAGACTTGAGAATATTGTGTTGGTAGGGGTTTTGTTGTTGTCATGGTACTCTTAGGATGCGTTATCTGACGCCTAATTGTTGGACATACCTTTTATGCATTCTGCACTCACATTGATATTTACATCATTTGTGCATACTTATTACACATTTACAAATAATGGTAATCTTGTTGTTGGACGATATTGTGTTACTTAGAGGCTCGCTGTAAGTCATGTCTAGCCTCTACTCGTATATTGTGATTATTGACGGTGGTTCCTTATGGACCATTACTACGAACTCACCAACCTTGTGTTGACTATGCTTAGTACGCTTTTCAGGTTATCAGGTTATTCCAGGGCGTGGAGTTGATTGTTTGCTTGCTGTTTGAACCCGGACTTGGACTTATATGGATCAAGGATCCATTTGCCTTCTTTTGCATTGTACTTAGGACTGTTAGCCATCTTTTGATGTTCTTTTGTAAACTTTGATGGTTACTTGTTCCTTATGTATTTTGATACTGTTATTCGTATTGTATGGATTCACTGAATCCTTTAATTGCATATAGTTCATGTTCTACATTAATTCCACCTTGTGCTATATGATTTCCGTAATATTTCGAGCCCTGGCTTGGGGTGTTAGGCAACGGATACATGGAAAGAGAAGCTGTACAGCAAATGGAGGTCCATCCCTCTGTAGTCCAACCGCGACAGGCCCTAGGTATCCCTGTGCATGAGCATATAGGTGTTGGCATCTCTGATATGTTCATTTCTTCTCCAAATACTACCAAAGTAGTATTAGGTTTAACAAACTGGTAAGACCTTTTCGACCTTACATTTCTTTGGGCTTTTGAGGACGATACTTTTGCGGACTTTTTCTTACCACTATAAAGCTTGCAAATATAAGCCCATGAGTCTTCTACGTGCTTCTCAAACTCGGGTCCATGATTCATTATCGTATCAACCGGTTCCACCCTGTTCGAGGTTGAGACCCCATAATATGTGTCACTAATTGGATTGGGGTATAGTGTGGGCGAGTCAGACATTGGACGTTTGCCTGGTGCCCTGTTACCCTCCTCGGAAGATTCTGGTTGGAATGATGGTTTCGGTTGGAATGTTGATTTCAACTGGAATGTTGCTTCTGGTGTATCGAAAGAGAAGTTTTGATATAAAGGGTTAATTGGGATTGGAGATGAAACTCCATGATGTACTGCATCAACAAGAGTTGGGAACGATGCACTGACATTTTCTGTTGGGGGTTCTAACTGTGATGTTGGTACTGTATTTTGGAGAAGCCAGTCTTGGCAAAAATCTCGATTGATGTTCCCCATTCACTAGTACCAATCATCTGGTTTTGCCATGCGTCCATGATTATATTGAGTTCTTCTTATATACAATAAGTTTTGGTCAGACAATTGACATAACAAATACATAAGAAACATTATCAACAATATTATTCTGATTTAAAAACACATTATGGACAACTTAAGATTTGATTTATAAAAATTTATAACAGATTCCAAATATTTCTATAAAATCCCTCTTGATTTCAATGTGAGTCCCAAATATAAAGACGAATGACTAAACCCGACTGGCAAGTACAACTAATCTTGATGGACAAGTTTAGTTTAAGATCCAGATATGGATAACAAGAAACAAATGACAATATGAATTAATGCAAGAACAAATGGCAGAAACTATATAAAGATATATATAAATATAATCAAGTATGTAGCATTGAGACACGTTGTTTTCTAATGTATTTGATGTAT
>CM067170.1:119769990-119799989 GCA_034093135.1 Erigeron breviscapus | reverse complement strand
AAGAGTGACAATGGAACAGAATTCCAGAATGCAACTCTGGAGTCATTCTGTACTGACACTGGCATCTCCCAGAATTTCTCATCAGCCCGCTCTCCAGAACAGAATGGAGTGGTGGAAATGAAGAATCGAACGCTGATAGAAGCTACCAGGAGTATGCTTGTAATATCCCATAAAATTATGATACTATAAATAAGTTAATATGTAAAACTTATATTTATGGGACACCATTTGTAGATGAAGATGTATAATCTATCTTAAGTTTTGTATAATTAATTTTATGCCAAGCTATAAAAAATAAAATAGATATTACATACTCCCTATTTGAATATGTTTTGTGCTTATACTTTTGTATATGATTAGATTTGGTTTGGTGATCGCGTTTCGTTGGTGGCTCTTGCATTTTTTTGAAATTGTGGTGATCGACAATAAGGTACGGATATTCTAGAGGTTATTAGGATCTTTTCGGTACAATCTTTTCTTTCAAAACTTTATTTGTTATATATTATTATATGTACGGATATTCTAGTTGCTATTAGGATCTTTTCGGTACAATCTTTTCTTTCAAAACTTTATTTGTTATATATTATTATATGTACGGATATTCTAGTTGCTATTAGGATCTTTTCGGTACAATCTTTTCTTTCAAAACTTTATTTGTTATATATTATTATATGTACGGATATTCTAGTTGCTATTAGGATCTTTTCGGTACAATCTTTTCTTTCAAAACTTTATTTGTTATATATTATTATATGTACGGATATTCTAGTTGCTATTAGGATCTTTTCGGTACAATCTTTTCTTTCAAAACTTTATTTGTTATATATTATTATATGTACGGATATTCTAGTTGCTATTAGGATCTTTTCGGTACAATCTTTTCTTTCAAAACTTTATTTGTTATATATTATTATATGTACGGATATTCTAGTTGCTATTAGGATCTTTTCGGTACAATCTTTTCTTTCAAAACTTTATTTGTTATATATTATTATATGTACGGATATTCTAGTTGCTATTAGGATCTTTTCGGTACAATCTTTTCTTTCAAAACTTTATTTGTTATATATTATTATATGTACGGATATTCTAGTTGCTATTAGGATCTTTTCGGTACAATCTTTTCTTTCAAAACTTTATTTGTTATATATTATTATATGTACGGATATTCTAGTTGCTATTAGGATCTTTTCGGTACAATCTTTTCTTTCAAAACTTTATTTGTTATATATTATTATATGTACGGATATTCTAGTTGCTATTAGGATCTTTTCGGTACAATCTTTTCTTTCAAAACTTTATTTGTTATATATTATTATATGTACGGATATTCTAGTTGCTATTAGGATCTTTTCGGTACAATCTTTTCTTTCAAAACTTTATTTGTTATATATTATTATATGTACGGATATTCTAGTTGCTATTAGGATCTTTTCGGTACAATCTTTTCTTTCAAAACTTTATTTGTTATATATTATTATATGTACGGATATTCTAGTTGCTATTAGGATCTTTTCGGTACAATCTTTTCTTTCAAAACTTTATTTGTTATATATTATTATATGTACGGATATTCTAGTTGCTATTAGGATCTTTTCGGTACAATCTTTTCTTTCAAAACTTTATTTGTTATATATTATTATATGTACGGATATTCTAGTTGCTATTAGGATCTTTTCGGTACAATCTTTTCTTTCAAAACTTTATTTGTTATATATTATTATATGTACGGATATTCTAGTTGCTATTAGGATCTTTTCGGTACAATCTTTTCTTTCAAAACTTTATTTGTTATATATTATTATATGTACGGATATTCTAGTTGCTATTAGGATCTTTTCGGTACAATCTTTTCTTTCAAAACTTTATTTGTTATATATTATTATATGTACGGATATTCTAGTTGCTATTAGGATCTTTTCGGTACAATCTTTTCTTTCAAAACTTTATTTGTTATATATTATTATATGTACGGATATTCTAGTTGCTATTAGGATCTTTTCGGTACAATCTTTTCTTTCAAAACTTTATTTGTTATATATTATTATATGTACGGATATTCTAGTTGCTATTAGGATCTTTTCGGTACAATCTTTTCTTTCAAAACTTTATTTGTTATATATTATTATATGTACGGATATTCTAGTTGCTATTAGGATCTTTTCGGTACAATCTTTTCTTTCAAAACTTTATTTGTTATATATTATTATATGTACGGATATTCTAGTTGCTATTAGGATCTTTTCGGTACAATCTTTTCTTTCAAAACTTTATTTGTTATATATTATTATATGTACGGATATTCTAGTTGCTATTAGGATCTTTTCGGTACAATCTTTTCTTTCAAAACTTTATTTGTTATATATTATTATATGTACGGATATTCTAGTTGCTATTAGGATCTTTTCGGTACAATCTTTTCTTTCAAAACTTTATTTGTTATATATTATTATATGTACGGATATTCTAGTTGCTATTAGGATCTTTTCGGTACAATCTTTTCTTTCAAAACTTTATTTGTTATATATTATTATATGTACGGATATTCTAGTTGCTATTAGGATCTTTTCGGTACAATCTTTTCTTTCAAAACTTTATTTGTTATATATTATTATATGTACGGATATTCTAGTTGCTATTAGGATCTTTTCGGTACAATCTTTTCTTTCAAAACTTTATTTGTTATATATTATTATATGTACGGATATTCTAGTTGCTATTAGGATCTTTTCGGTACAATCTTTTCTTTCAAAACTTTATTTGTTATATATTATTATATGTACGGATATTCTAGTTGCTATTAGGATCTTTTCGGTACAATCTTTTCTTTCAAAACTTTATTTGTTATATATTATTATATGTACGGATATTCTAGTTGCTATTAGGATCTTTTCGGTACAATCTTTTCTTTCAAAACTTTATTTGTTATATATTATTATATGTACGGATATTCTAGATCTTATTAGGATCTCTTCGGTACAATTCTTGCTCTCAAAACTTTCTTTGATTAAATGTGTAATTTTTATGAAAATGACGTGTTATTTGAAAAATTATTTGTTAGTTATCCTTGTATAAATATTGTGATATCCCTGACTTTTGATGTACTAACGAGGTTGCCTTTATGATTATTAATTGGGGAATCATAATATTTTATTATCTATAGTTGTGTCAAAACCATCTCTTGAAACCCGATTCGAAAGTTGTTCCGAAAAAGGTGGGTTTGGTGTGTTACAGTTGATGCGATGATTTGTACACTAATATGTTCCTTGACTATTCGTTGGCCGAAAGATAATACAGTCGCCTATTATGAATCATATTAATTGGCCCCGAAAGATTAATACAGTCGCATTTTGTGATTCATGATATGTCCCTCGAATATTCGTTGGCCCGAAAGATAATATAGTCGCATATTGTATGTCATGATGACTCCATTGAAATTTTGTAAGAATTGGGTGGACGGAGATGTGATTTTAAGTCTATTTTTGAATGTCTCAAAATATATATAATTTTAAGTTATTTAGTTGTCCGAAAACTATTTTGTCATTTGGAAACATTTCGATATACTTAAATATATAAGTCGGTCAAAACGGTTTCTTAAGATATGCATATAAGAGTAACCTATCCATGGAGGTCCCATGGGCGCGTTATTGTGACACCGATGACGTGGCACCGGTCGTAGCGGTGTATTTGATTTGATCTACGGCGTCTCCTTTTGATTACCCGGTAGTGGTATGCGCACTTTGATATTTTGATAGGAGGCGTATGGATCGATCCTAGGCATTTTGTAGTTTGATGGTTGGCGTTTTCGTAGTGTCATACGAAGCGTTCGACCCTTTGATAGGAAATTTTGTTTGACTCTTATGTGCATTATTTTATGAGACTTGGCTTTATAACATACTTTGATTTGTTAAGTATAAGATATTTGTGAAACCATACGTTACGAGCTTTGATTTGAAATAAGTTTGTTAAGGTAATAAGTTTGTCTTTGAATTACGTCTCTGCTTTTCATATTATATTTCTGCTTTTGTCATATCCGTCACTGAGCTTTTTGCTCAGCCGTATTCCTTTTTCTTTCTTATACGGCAGGTGATCAAGCGGGCTTTGGGAACGAGAGAAGAGAGTAGATAGAAGTGGACTTAGCACCCCTCGGCTTTAGAGTTTTATTTCAAGCTTTAGAAGTACTTATTTTGGTTTATCGGGTTGACTTTAGTTTGATTTTGAATAAAATTAACGCCCTTTTGGCCTTTTAGTTCCTTTGATATCATTTTGTTTTGTTAAGAAAATTAGGGGTGTTACAGAATGGTATCAGAGCATAGGTTTCCTCCTGTAGAAACTTAAACCTAAGTTATGGCCTGTGAGATTGGGTAGAGTTCGGGTTAGGTTCCGTATTATAATGATATGAAGGGATCACGATTTAAGTAATTAGTTAGTGGCATATCGCTATAGCTATAAGTATGTGTAATGATAATGGTAACGATATTAGGATATAATAGAACTAAACAATAAGTTATATTGGCTGGAAATCAATCCTTGCTTCTATGTTCAAGACACGTAGTCATAAGAAATACATGAGACTTATAATAAGTGTGTCCTGTTAAAACCTCAACTTGCAACTACTATTCTTATATGCTAGTTAATTGAAATTTATTTGCTCACGGTTAAGCTATGCCCATATTTAAATGATGATAGTAGTAAAAAAAAAAAAAAAAGGCACACACATACCCACACCATATATTAAACACCTAAATCACTAAACCGCTAGGCTATATTTGTGTTTCTTTCGTACTTGATTTTTCATTACCAATACAAGAAAGAAAAATTATTATATAATTCGTGGGATGTGAGACTTTTAAGGCAAGGTATGTAAGTTTATTTTATGTTATTCCTTTAATATAATACTAAAACTGATAGAGATAGATTAAGGTTTCTTACATATATTTTTGGTTTAAGTCAAAATATTGAACCAAGATTTAGATTTGGATATATATATCAATTATTTAAGGCAGTTTGATTATTATCTAAACTAGATATGCGTGAATGTCGAAAACAAATTAATATAAGTAGTTCACATATAATAACAAGGATCATGAATCTTTTGTTTTAAACAACCTTTTCATTTGGTTGAATATATTTATGATCTATTAAAATCGATCAGTATGTTTTGTATAAAAAATTTTTTGGACTTGAATTTGTGGGCTTGGTGACTTGTTTGAAGAATTAAATTAAGGTTAATCAAAGATATTTTATAAGACGAATATATATAATAGAGCTAAAGTATACCATATGAGGAAATTATAATGTTTTACAATAACATCTAAAATATATTTTCATAGGCAAATTTTAGTTATAGTATGATAATAATGAAAAAAAATATATAATAACAAAAAAATATATAAGATAAACTAATAATAGGAATAAAACCTTAGATATATGTTAGACACAAGAAAAGTTAATAAATTATATGGTTAATTTGACAATGATAAACAAACGACTTATTAGTATATTTAAATAAACAAAATAAAATAATATTTGACAATAAGAGTTCACATACGTTACTTTATGTACATAAATCTGGGTAAGGAGCTATAAAATGTTTCTGTTTATATTGTTGTGGTGTAGATTCACCTTATTATTTTAAAGGTAATATTTTTATGTTTAAAGAAAAACAAAATAAAATAATATTTGACAATAAGAGTTCACATACGTTACTTTATGTACATAAATCTGGGTAAGGAGCTATAAAATGTTTCTGTTTATATTGTTGTGGTGTAGATTCACCTTATTATTTTAAAGGTAATATTTTTATGTTTAAAGAAAAACAAAATAAATAAAAATAAGTAAACGAAGTTTGAATGATAAGTAAAATCATTATAAATAAAATACCTTCTATGTTTTAAAATTTATATAAAAAGCATTGTAAGTTAGTCGCAATATTATTCGTACGATTGAATTCGAGGACGAATTCTTTTTAAGGAGGTAATATTGTAATATCCCATAAAATTATGATACTATAAATAAGTTAATATGTAAAACTTATATTTATGGGACACCATTTGTAGATGAAGATGTATAATCTATCTTAAGTTTTGTATAAAAAATTTTTTGGACTTGAATTTGTGGGCTTGGTGACTTGTTTGAAGAATTAAATTAAGGTTAATCAAAGATATTTTATAAGACGAATATATATAATAGAAAAAAAATATATAAGATAAACTAATAATAGGAATAAAACCTTAGATATATGTTAGACACAAGAAAAGTTAATAAATTATATGGTTAATTTGACAATGATAAACAAACGACTTATTAGTAAATTTAAATAAATAAAATAAAATAATTAATTGTAGTATAAAATAAACAATTGGAAGGAGCATGTAATCGGCTAAGTAAAATGTAACAGGAGAAAGTTCTAGTTAATTTATGGATCATAAAAGTAAAAGTTATGACAAGTTAATGATCATTGAAAATGACTATAAGACTCTTGGATGGAAGGACTAAGGAGGTTACGGTGGATAAATAAAAGGTTAGGCTAAACATTTGTAATTAACATCAAAATCTTTAAAACCACTAGACTAGATTCATATATTTCATTGCTTTGTTTCTAACGAAATTAGAGATAAGAGCAAGGGATTTAACAAACTATTGGGGTGGTGAAGGTAAAGGAAAACAAGAATTTGTAAATTTGGGTGAATTTTCTAATGATCTTCAAAGTACAAATCTTCAAGAATCATCTTTATTGGTAAGTCTTATATTAGATTTTATACTATAAATAAGTTAATATGTAAAACTTATATTTATGGGACACCATTTGTAGATGAAGATGTATAATCTATCTTAAGTTTTGTATAATTAATTTTATGCCAAGCTATAAAAAATAAAATTTAAATAAACAAAATAAAATAATATTTGACAATAAGAGTTCACATACGTTACTTTATGTACATAAATCTGGGTAAGGAGCTATAAAATGTTTCTGTTTATATTGTTGTGGTGTAGATTCACCTTATTATTTTAAAGGTAATATTTTTATGTTTAAAGAAAAACAAAATAAAATAATATTTGACAATAAGAGTTCACATACGTTACTTTATGTACATAAATCTGGGTAAGGAGCTATAAAATGTTTCTGTTTATATTGTTGTGGTGTAGATTCACCTTATTATTTTAAAGGTAATATTTTTATGTTTAAAGAAAAACAAAATAAAATAATATTTGACAATAAGAGTTCACATACGTTACTTTATGTACATAAATCTGGGTAAGGAGCTATAAAATGTTTCTGTTTATATTGTTGTGGTGTAGATTCACCTTATTATTTTAAAGGTAATATTTTTATGTTCTTTAATATAATACTAAAACTGATAGAGATAGATTAAGGTTTCTTACATATATTTTTGGTTTAAGTCAAAATATTGAACCAAGATTTAGATTTGGATATATATATCAATTATTTAAGGCAGTTTGATTATTATCTAAACTAGATATGCGTGAATGTCGAAAACAAATTAATATAAGTAGTTCACATATAATAACAAGGATCATGAATCTTTTGTTTTAAACAACCTTTTCATTTGGTTGAATATATTTATGATCTATTAAAATCGATCAGTATGTTTTGTATAAAAAATTTTTTGGACTTGAATTTGTGGGCTTGGTGACTTGTTTGAAGAATTAAATTAAGGTTAATCAAAGATATTTTATAAGACGAATATATATAATAGAGCTAAAGTATACCATATGAGGAAATTATAATGTTTTACAATAACATCTAAAATATATTTTCATAGGCAAATTTTAGTTATAATAAATGATAATGATAATAATAACAAAAAAATATATAAGATAAACTAATAATAGGAATAAAACCTTAGATATATGTTAGACACAAGAAAAGTTAATAAATTATATGGTTAATTTGACAATGATAAACAAACGACTTATTAGTATATTTAAATAAACAAAATAAAATAATATTTGACAATAAGAGTTCACATACGTTACTTTATGTACATAAATCTGGGTAAGGAGCTATAAAATGTTTCTGTTTATATTGTTGTGGTGTAGATTCACCTTATTATTTTAAAGGTAATATTTTTATGTTTAAAGAAAAACAAAATAAATAAAAATAAGTAAACGAAGTTTGAATGATAAGTAAAATCATTATAAATAAAATACCTTCTATGTTTTAAAATTTATATAAAAAGCATTGTAAGTTAGTCGCAATATTATTCGTACGATTGAATTCGAGGACGAATTCTTTTTAAGGAGGTAATATTGTAATATCCCATAAAATTATGATACTATAAATAAGTTAATATGTAAAACTTATATTTATGGGACACCATTTGTAGATGAAGATGTATAATCTATCTTAAGTTTTGTATAATTAATTTTATGCCAAGCTATAAAAAATAAAATTTAAATAAACTAACTACCGTATTGTGAATCGAATGGTCTTGTGAACCATATATGTGATTGAAATTAAAGTAATAATATCCTACTTTAAGTAACAATTATAAAATAATTAATTGTAGTATAAAATAAACAATTGGAAGGAGCATGTAATCGGCTAAGTAAAATGTAACAGGAGAAAGTTCTAGTTAATTTATGGATCATAAAAGTAAAAGTTATGACAAGTTAATGATCATTGAAAATGACTATAAGACTCTTGGATGGAAGGACTAAGGAGGTTACGGTGGATAAATAAAAGGTTAGGCTAAACATTTGTAATTAACATCAAAATCTTTAAAACCACTAGACTAGATTCATATATTTCATTGCTTTGTTTCTAACGAAATTAGAGATAAGAGCAAGGGATTTAACAAACTATTGGGGTGGTGAAGGTAAAGGAAAACAAGAATTTGTAAATTTGGGTGAATTTTCTAATGATCTTCAAAGTACAAATCTTCAAGAATCATCTTTATTGGTAAGTCTTATATTAGATTTTATACTATAAATTTTGTGATGTTTAAACACATGATAATTATTTTAGGTTAAGCAAACTAATCTTTTAATTGAACCAAATTTAGCATAAGCTATTTTAATCTAATCGTTTTAGCATATCTATATGCTTTCAAAATCTTGACGTAAATCCCATGGCTTATTTTAAAAGAATATATATATAATCTTTGATCTAAACTATACAGGGCCAAGTAATGTAGTCGTCATCGAAATTGTAATAAAATTAATTTGATATATATATATATATATCTGATTATAACCGCTTATATATATATATATATATATATATATATATTAGCATATCTATATGCTTTCAAAATCTTGACGTAAATCCCATGGCTTATTTTAAAAGAATATATATATAATCTTTGATCTAAACTATACAGGGCCAAGTAATGTAGTCGTCATCGAAATTGTAATAAAATTAATTTGATGATTAATGGTTAAATTGTGTATTTACATAGAGTTTTGTCATGCGAATTAATAATCTCTTTTGCAGCCTTTATGCGAGAAGTGATATATATGAAAAGATAAACAATTTGTAAAGACTAACAAAAACACTTAAAGTTTTGTAAGCAATTATTGTTATAGGTTATAGTTTAAAAATTTGGTTCATGTTGGAACTCATTAAAATGTTATCGGAATTTGGCTAAAACATTATTTCATATCAAGGTAATGTTCTTTTTAATCTTGTAATATATGTCTCGTATAAAAATGTTAAGCAGTTGTTTTCGAAAATTCATATCGTCATGTCGTTTTCTTTTCGTGGCATAGACACAAGTTAAAGCAGCTTTTAGAACATTGTAGCAACATTTCAGTGAATTAATACTCTTAAATTTAGTGTGCGTATCCAAAATATTTCAATATTAATATAACTATCCTAAACTCATAAAATAAAATAGATATTACATACTCCCTATTTGAATATGTTTTGTGCTTATACTTTTGTATATGATTAGATTTGGTTTGGTGATCGCGTTTCGTTGGTGGCTCTTGCATTTTTTTGAAATTGTGGTGATCGACAATAAGGTACGGATATTCTAGAGGTTATTAGGATCTTTTCGGTACAATCTTTTCTTTCAAAACTTTATTTGTTATATATTATTATATGTACGGATATTCTAGTTGCTATTAGGATCTTTTCGGTACAATCTTTTCTTTCAAAACTTTATTTGTTATATATTATTATATGTACGGATATTCTAGTTGCTATTAGGATCTTTTCGGTACAATCTTTTCTTTCAAAACTTTATTTGTTATATATTATTATATGTACGGATATTCTAGTTGCTATTAGGATCTTTTCGGTACAATCTTTTCTTTCAAAACTTTATTTGTTATATATTATTATATGTACGGATATTCTAGTTGCTATTAGGATCTTTTCGGTACAATCTTTTCTTTCAAAACTTTATTTGTTATATATTATTATATGTACGGATATTCTAGAGATTATTAGGATCTTTCTGGTAAAATCTTTTCTCTTAAAACTTTGTTTGCTATATATATGTATATAATGTACGGATATTCTAGTTGCTATTAGGATCTTTTCGGTACAATCTTTTCTTTCAAAACTTTATTTGTTATATATTATTATATGTACGGATATTCTAGTTGCTATTAGGATCTTTTCGGTACAATCTTTTCTTTCAAAACTTTATTTGTTATATATTATTATATGTACGGATATTCTAGTTGCTATTAGGATCTTTTCGGTACAATCTTTTCTTTCAAAACTTTATTTGTTATATATTATTATATGTACGGATATTCTAGATCTTATTAGGATCTCTTCGGTACAATTCTTGCTCTCAAAACTTTCTTTGATTAAATGTGTAATTTTTATGAAAATGACGTGTTATTTGAAAAATTATTTGTTAGTTATCCTTGTATAAATATTGTGATATCCCTGACTTTTGATGTACTAACGAGGTTGCCTTTATGATTATTAATTGGGGAATCATAATATTTTATTATCTATAGTTGTGTCAAAACCATCTCTTGAAACCCGATTCGAAAGTTGTTCCGAAAAAGGTGGGTTTGGTGTGTTACAGTTGATGCGATGATTTGTACACTAATATGTTCCTTGACTATTCGTTGGCCGAAAGATAATACAGTCGCCTATTATGAATCATATTAATTGGCTCCGAAAGATTAATACAGTCGCATTTTGTGATTCATGATATGTCCCTCGAATATTCGTTGGCCCGAAAGATAATATAGTCGCATATTATTATTCATATTCATTGGCCGTGAAATATCAATACAATCGCATATTGTATGTCATGATGACTCCATTGAAATTTTGTAAGAATTGGGTGGACGGAGATGTGATTTTAAGTCTATTTTTGAATGTCTCAAAATATATATAATTTTAAGTTATTTAGTTGTCCGAAAACTATTTTGTCATTTGGAAACATTTCGATATACTTAAATATATAAGTCGGTCAAAACGGTTTCTTAAGATATGCATATAAGAGTAACCTATCCATGGAGGTCCCATGGGCGCGTTATTGTGACACCGATGACGTGGCACCGGTCGTAGCGGTGTATTTGATTTGATCTACGGCGTCTCCTTTTGATTACCCGGTAGTGGTATGCGCACTTTGATATTTTGATAGGAGGCGTATGGATCGATCCTAGGCATTTTGTAGTTTGATGGTTGGCGTTTTCGTAGTGTCATACGAAGCGTTCGACCCTTTGATAGGAAATTTTGTTTGACTCTTATGTGCATTATTTTATGAGACTTGGCTTTATAACATACTTTGATTTGTTAAGTATAAGATATTTGTGAAACCATACGTTACGAGCTTTGATTTGAAATAAGTTTGTTAAGGTAATAAGTTTGTCTTTGAATTACGTCTCTGCTTTTCATATTATATTTCTGCTTTTGTCATATCCGTCACTGAGCTTTTTGCTCAGCCGTATTCCTTTTTCTTTCTTATACGGCAGGTGATCAAGCGGGCTTTGGGAACGAGAGAAGAGAGTAGATAGAAGTGGACTTAGCACCCCTCGGCTTTAGAGTTTTATTTCAAGCTTTAGAAGTACTTATTTTGGTTTATCGGGTTGACTTTAGTTTGATTTTGAATAAAATTAACGCCCTTTTGGCCTTTTAGTTCCTTTGATATCATTTTGTTTTGTTAAGAAAATTAGGGGTGTTTCAATGCTTGCTGAATCTGGTCTGTCTACCAGTTTCTGGGCTGAAGCAATTGCTACTGCTTGCCACACCCAGAACGGGTCAGTGTGTGTGAAGCGACACAAAAAGACAGCCTATGAAGTCTTAAGAAATAGAAAACCAAATATTGGTTATTTTCACGTTTTTGGATGTCCAGTTTACATCCTGAACGACTCCAGTCAGTTAGGCAAATTTGATGCCAAAGCTGATGAAGGGTATTTCTTAGGCTATTCAGCCATTCGCAAGGCCTTCAGAGTCTACAACAACAGACTGGAGAAGGTCCATGAGTCAATTTATGTAACATTTGATGAATCAAATGCTGCAATCAACTAGAAGCCAGCCCTTGACACTCCCCTAGTAACTCCAATTGTCTTTTGTGAATCTGATCCTATAAACGACATTAAAAAAGATTCAGAAGACACAGTTTCCAGTCATCCTGATCTGGAACCTGTTCAGAAAAAGAAACACTCCAGTGGTACTCCATTCTATCATTATATTATTTTCAAACTACCCTCTGAAATTAATATTGGATCAGATGTTCGTACTGCTCCCCCAGTATCAGTGTCAGTTGAGAATATACCAGAAATGTCTTCTTATGAAGAATTCAAAACTGAACCAGTACTTCAAGAAATGCCTTCAAATGAAGAATTTCATGATGCAAATCGTGATTTAAATGACTCAGATGAAGATACTGAAGTAGTCTGGCAAGATCCTCCAGAAGCAACTCCAGAGGAGACTCAACTGAAGTCTTACACTGATATTATTGTCAGTAACAATCCTGATCAGTACTCCAGATGGACAAAAGCTCATCCTATTGATCAGATCATAGGTGACTCCAGTAGAGGAGTTCAGAGGAGTTCAGACCAGAAGAGCCTCCAGTAATCAATGCTTATATGTTAGTTTTCTATCATTGATGGAACCAAAGAAGATTGACGAGGCTATGGAAGATCCAAGCTGGGTGACTGCTATGCAAGAAGAGCTTCACCAGTTTGAAAGGAACAAGGTCTGGTATCTTGTTCCTTTCCCAGTTGGAAAGAAAGAACCAATTGGAACAAGATGGGTCTTCAGGAACAAGGTAGATGAACATGGCCACGTAATCAGAAACAAGGCCAGACTGGTAGCAAGGCTACTGCCAGTCAGATGTTGACTTTGATGAATCATTTGCTCCAGTGGCTAGACTTGAAGCGATCAGGATATTCTTATCATTCGCTGCTTATCATCAGTTCAAAGTCTACCAGATGGATGTAAAGAGTGCTTTCTTGAATGGAAAGCTTGAAGAAGAAGTTTATGTCAGACAACCACCAGGTTTCGTTGATGACAAGCATCCACATTGGGTATATCGTCTGGACAAAGCGCTTTATGGCCTCAGACAAGCCCCACGTGCCTGGTATGACACTCTGACTAAACATTTGTTGAAAAATGGTTTCAAACGAGGTGCAATTGACAATACCTTATTTATTCTTCATGAAAAAGGTAATCTGTTAATGGTACAAATTTATGTTGATGATATTATTTTTGGGTCTACTGATGAAAACATGTGCAAGAAATTTTCGAAAATAATGTCAACTAAATATGAAATGAGTTTGATGGGTGAATTAACATATTTTCTTGGACTCCAGATTAAACAAAACAAAGATGGCATTTTTATTAATCAGGAAAAATATGTTAGAGATCTTTTAAAGAAATTTGATATGAACTCTTCACCATCTAAACCAACTCCAATTTCTGCACCATTGACACTGGACTCCGATCCAGATGGAAAACCAGTGAACACCACTGTCTACAGAGGCATGGTTGGTTCACTGATGTATTTAACTGCCAGTAGACCAGATATTATGTTTTCAACATGTTTATGTGCCAGATATCAGTCTAATCCAAAGGAATCTCATATGCTTGCTGTAAAGCGCATACTGAAGTACCTTAAAGGTGTCCCCAGTCTAGGTCTTTGGTATCCCAAAGGCTCAGGCATGGATCAGGCATGGATCTAATGGGTTATTCAGATTCAGATCATGCAGGTTGTAAGATAGACAGGAAATCCACTACTGGTGGATGTCATTTCCTTGGTGGCAAACTGGTCAGCTGGACCAGTAAGAAGCAAACTTCAGTTTCATTGTCTACTGCTGAAGCTGAATACGTATCTGCAGCCAGTTGTTGTGCTCAGATACTCTGGATGAAGAACCAGTTGCTTGATTATGGTATTAAATATTCAAAGACCCCAATCTTTTGTGATAATACCAGTGCCATTGCTATCTCAAACAATCCAGTCATGCACTCCAAAACGAAGCACATTGATCTCAGGTATCATTTTATCCGTGATCATATTATGAAAAACAACATTGAACTCCATTTTATTCCCACTGACAAACAACTCGCTGACATTTTTACTAAACCTTTGGATGTCAAAACTTTTGAATATCTTGTTGGTGAGTTGGGAATGTTAAACCCTTAAATCTGGAACCTTGGTATTGAACGCCATTGTGTACTACTGAGGATCTTTGATTTAAAGATTTATAAATTTATAACTGCTCAGATATTGAACGCCATTGTGTACTATCTTTGCATTTATAGATTTCTGGATCAACATTCCAGGGGGAAAGACTTGAAAGATATTTTTGCTCTTAAAAATGTTATAATTTCAGGGAGAATTGATTAATTTATTTTCTCACTGGACAAATTCTTCAGAAAATATTACTGGTACTTTGTAAATGTGTCCCTCTCACTGGTAATTGGACAGGTTGAAGTGCGTGTTTGAGGTAATTTTTGTCTCCTTGTAAATGTGTCCCTCTCATTTGTCTGTATTAGTTGACGTGCATGTTTGAGGTCACCAGTCTCTTTCAAATGGTTTTCACTGGTACTTTACTGGAGTGTCCCTCCAGTGTACCATCAGTGCATGCTTCACTGGACTAATCCACCAGTGATACTGGAGTGTCCAGTCAACCTCCAGATGCACTGAAATAAGTCATAATATTTTTTTAAAATACTTGGTCATTGTGCGTGCCACGTAAGCAAACTTTTTAAAGATATTTATCTTATAATCCTACGTGGCATGTAAATTTTCAACGTAATGATGGTATTTTTACCTTGGGAAGTCAAAAAGAGCAACTTGATACTGTTTGTGGGCTGTAAACCGTCACACATTTATGTGTGATGTGATGTAATTAATGCGGATCTCAGAACCCGATCAAAATTTTATTTGATAATTTCAAATTAAACCGTTTGAGTTCCACATTCTCTCTCCTATAAATACCCACTTTCAATTTCATTTGCATTTACTTTTGTTAGGACCAGTTCACCTGGAACTGGCCAGTCACCAGTTCACACTGACCAGTTCACCAGTTGCATCTGGTGACCAGTAAACTGGTGACCAAGAAGATTTGTCGAGAAATATATTGAAGTCCAGTTGCACCGTACAGTTAACGCAACTGAAGACTTCCTCCAGTTGAGAACTGACCAAGTTGAAGAAACATTCCAGTTGAAGTCGAAGACAACAAATGGAAGAAAGAGAATGACAATGGCAGCGAAGCCCAGTTGACATTCTAGTCAGTTACAAACTGGAGACCTTCAGTGGAAAGCCCTTACAAAGCTTTACACTGATTACGAGGAATTGACTTGTATACTTTATGTACCTTTACCCGGATAATAAGCCTTATCTTATTATTTAAGTATTAAAAGGTACATAAAGGTGGTTGTGTAAAGTCACTGTAACATGCGACTTTACAACACTTTTTAAGGAATTAAATGCTATTCCTTAAATGCTTCCAACCACATTTGTACGGCTAAAGTTAACATCCCAATGTTAACTTTGCCTATAAATACAAGTCATTGCACAACCAAGAACAACAAGTATTCGTTCTCTCAAAGTTATTTCACACACAAACGAATAACTTCATACTTTGCAAACCTGCAATATTCTTGGTGAACTTGTGCAATATTCTCTCAATCGCTAAAAGGAACATTTCACTACTTTAAGTGTTTCGATTGTAGAAGAGAAATTCCGAGTATAGATCAATTGTATTTCATAGGTTGTTAGGATATTTACATTCGTGTATTATCTTGGTTCCGCATCAACCTTGTAATTTGTTTAATATCAATAAATAAATTACACCTTGAAAACTACATATTGTCTCATCAAGATTGTTTACAAGTTATTGTATTATTGCTTTGTTCTTTACTTATTGTCTTTTATATAAGTAATCTATCTAGAACTTGGTATATACTTATCTAACTGGTCGTCTCCAGTTTAGTAAGTATATTGCAAAGTAACTCCACCATCGACATAGAGGTGTCTTCAGTAGTACCATCTAACAAGTTGGGACTTACAAGTGGTATCAGAGCAGAAGGCTAATAAACTTGCCTAGATCTGCAAAGATGAACACTACTGAAGGTGGAGATGGTTCTGGTTTAGGTGAAAACCCATCGAACACTAATGCACCACCTTTTCAAAACGTTAACACCAACCCTCCTCCTCCTTCTACCCCAAGCCACGTCCATGTACATTACTCCAACACTCCTGTTCCAAAATTTGATGGAAACAGTGAGACCTTTGGTACATGGAAAGCTAGAATGCTGTTGCATTTTGGTGGGATAGAAAGGTATATGTTGAAAATCCTTAAGGATGGACCATATATACCTATGTCCATTGGGGTGAGTCCTCTTCTTGATCCAACTGGAAGAAGAGGCTCAAGGGAAAAGCCAGAAGACCATTGGTCTGATGAGGATCGCAGACTGGTGGACTTGGACACCAGACTGAAAAACATGATCCTTGGGGCTGTCCCTGAAGACCTAATTCCAACACTTGTGTTGTTTCCCAGTGCCAAGTCTATGTGGGATGAATTAGTGATTCAATTTGAAGGAGGTGATGACACTATTGTCACCAGAAAAGTTGCCTTGAACAAGAAGTATGAATCCTTCTTTGCCTTGCCCAATGAAAGTTTAACTGGTACTTATACCAGATTTTCTAGCCTCATCAATCAATTGAGAGGTCTGGGTGTAGAGAAGGATAAGGATATTCTTCTTGAGAAGTTTTGTGATATTCTTCCATCTAAATGGGAAAACATGGTTCTTGTCTTGAGACAAGGTAAAACCTTGCACTCTCACACTCTTGCATCGCTCTATGGAGCCTTCAGATTCACTGAAGATAATAATGCTGCAAGACTTGTGGCTGAGCAAGATGCCATGAACCATGCTCAGAGTCCCAAGGTTGCTAATGTAATTGAGCGACCTTGTGCTGCTTTAATGTCTGCTGAGAGTGTCCAGGCACACTCGATGAAGGAGATGTTGAACAGTTTCTTAAACTCTGGACTGACCACTGAAAACAGTGAAGGTTATGATGAAACTGACGATGATGATCTGGTCGCCATGATTGCTAAAACCTTTAATAGGTTTAAGCATAAATCTAAAAGATTTAATGGCCCCAACAATGCTTCCAGCTCCAGCTCTCTGGATAAGACCAATCTTACATGCTATAAGTGTGGCAAGAAAGGTCATTTTATGAAGGAATGCAGATCTAGTCAGTTGAATAACCAAACTGGCCCCTCTGTCCCTAATTACAATCGGCCTGATGATAGCTACAAAGCTAAATACAAGCAGCTTAAGGCCCAGATTGCCCTCCTGTCCATGCAAAAGGAAAAGGATCAGTGCTTAATTGCACAAACTGAGGGAAAATGGGAGTACTCTGATGACTCATCTGTGGATGAAGAAGAGGAAAGGGACATGTGTTTCATGGCCTTGGAAGATCAACAACAACAGCAGCATGTGGTGAAAGATGATGTCATCTCTGGAAGATGGGTGGACATCATACTGAAAAAGGTATGTGATTATGATCACCAGGTTGACCCTGAATTAAAACTGGACCTGGCTGAATCATTAAGTGGTGATTTGGCATTTGTAGAAACTGTTAGAGCTGATAGTGAAAGATATTTAGACACTATCTTAGTTGAACTGAACAATGTCAAACCACAACTGAATGATTTGCAAAGTGTCCAGTTGGCTCTCAAGGAGTCAGTTTTAAAGATTGAGGCTTTAGAACTTGATAATCAAAAACTGTCTCATGATTTTGAAAAAGCTCAAATGATTATCAAGTCCTGGGTAAAAGCATCTGGCAAAAACTATGATGCATTTTCAAGAACAATCGATGCCCAGAAAAATGCATGGAAATCTGAAGATCTGGAGATGGCAGCTCTTATACCAGATCTTCATGCATTGCCTCCAGCTCTCCAGGTTGAAACACCTTATGATCAACCTGAAGCTGTTGAAACTGAAACCAATGAGACCACCCCCATTGAGGTTAAAACTGGAGCCAAACAGGCTAAAGCTCCAGTCAAAAAGGCCACTGTTAACAAGCCTTTACCTCATAAGTCTAAGGAGCCCAAGACCCGAAAGACTAAATTCCCAGTTGAACCAATGTCCAAGGTTCAACTGCCTGAACAAAACAATGTTTTGGTTAATTTGGAAAGGCAACTCCAACTTTTGTCTCGGCAGGTTCAGAGTTGCACTGCCCGGATTAACAATCTGGAAGGAGGTTCACCACCTCCAGTTTTAAAACAAAACATTAAATCACTCCCTTCTGTACCTAAACAAAAGAATGTTCCATCTGGAACAAAATCTGGTAAACTTAAGGTGAGTAAGTATCAAATACCAATCGTTTTTACTTCTGCACCTGGAGCTGGTGATAATGCTCCAGATGTAGCCTCCAGTTCAACACCTCAACAATCAACTATGGCTTCTGTAGAGAAGTCCAGTGGACCCATCAAGAAAAGATGGGTTCACAAAAATAACTAATGATTTTTGTGTGTGTGTAGGGCGATCGAAAGAAGAATATCTGGTATCTGGACAGCGCTGCTGGCCGGACTATGACCGGATGTAAGCCCCTACTGGAAGAGTTCACTGTCCAAGATGGACCGACAGTGACGTTTGGTAACGATCAATCTGGAAAGACTGAAGGATATGGTGTGCTCAATAATGGACAAGTCGAATTCAAAAGAGTTGCATTTGTGAATGGTTTGAAATATAACTTGATCAGTGTAAGCCAACTTTGCGATGATGGCTTCAGAGTATTGTTCGATATTGCACAAGGCACCATATTTAACAAGGATTGGAAAGTGGTGATGATTGCACCAAGAAAAGGGAATGTGTACATCATGGATATGGAACCAGCTCCAAAAGAGCAATGTTTCTATACCAAAGCTGATGAGGACACCAACTGGTTATGGCATAAAAGGTTATCCCACCTTAATTTCAATTTCATTCAATGGCACCTAGATCATCCCGTTCGAGAGATGTAAATCTCTTGACAGTTCCATATGATCCCTCGCCAGATGCCAAACAGGCACCTGGTGCTCCTTATTGTGTTGCGCTTAAATTAAACCCCAATAATCCAATGGCCAGCCTTCGAGGAAATCAAGGGTCCGATACCCTTATTGGTAGAATTCGAAAGTTTTTAAAGAATTCTCCAATAGGACCCTCGTTCTCTCTAAACCCACGCAAGTTGTTTCACAACTACTTGTGTGAGTTTTGGTACACTGCTGTTCTTTCTTCTGATTGTTCCTCCATCAATTTCACTTTAAAGGATGGAACAATCCAGTGTATCTTGACCTCTGACGTGTTAAGGGATGCCTTACGCCTTAACTACTGGAGAGAGAATGAATCTCCAGTCGTCTTGCCCCCTAACATTAATTTTCGCCAAGTACTCCTGGAAATGGGACACAAAGAGTGCTTGGAGAATGGGGTGCTCAAGACAAAAGGTGCGATGACCATGAAGGTCTTACTCCTTCATGGAGGTATTTTTTCATCCACCTGGTGGAAAGTATGGGTGGGAGTTCTGGTGGACTTGACCAGATCAACTCCACACAAGCAGAGATGGCTTACTGCTTGTGGAATGGTTTGAGGGTGGACTTTGCAGAAATCTTGTACAGAAGCCTGGTACAAAAACTGAAGGGCTCCAGGGGTGTATGTATCCCCTTTTCAAGGTTCCTCTCACTCTGTTTCAAGCAAATTCTGGGCAGGGAAGCATACAATGATACAAACTCTCCATTCAATGCCCCAGATATGCTTAGGAATCTAGACTCACTAGCATCTGAAGCTGGTGAGGTTGAAATTCCTGAACGAATGCAGCTGGCATTCGCTTCAACTGATGCACCTCTTGAAGGTGAGTCAGAAAGGCAACTGGGCGGGCCTCAAAATAATGAGGGACCCTCCGGTGTGTCTAATGTTGTGGTAGAGGATAGAGCTACCATAACTGAAGCAACCCCCATCACATCTATCCCTGGTGACGATACTTCGGTATCTGATCCATCAACAGATGTACCCATCCAGGAAACTGGGGAAGGTCATCTGGAGTCTGCCCAGGTAACTGGTCAGCCCTCTGTCACATTCATGGATCTGGACATGGGTGTTAACGACGAGGAAATCCTTATTGAATCTTCGGATTCAGAAGGTACTGAAACAGACTTGGAGATTCTTGGTGCTTCTGTACAAGCACAAGACCCTTCATCTCAGTCTGCCCTCCAGACGCATCAATTTCACTTTTCCCATCTGAGCATAATGTGCCTACAAATATTTCCTTACCAATATATACCGCTCCTCTACCAACTGGGCAATTCTCCTTTGCTCGAGAAATGCCCCCACCACCGTCGCCGTTGTTCACACCTGAGCTTTCTCAGCATGAACAACACATTGAATTTCCTATCCTTTCTTCTTCTACCACTCCTCCTATATATTCAACTGCTGGCCTGACAACTGGGGAGACTTCCATTAGTTTGCCTCCTCCAGTTGCTCCAGTAGTAACTGCTCGTGGTCCAGTGACACCTTCTTCTTTGTCACTGGACACTCAAGTTGTCTCTATACAATCCAATCTCCAAAACCTTCTAACCAGGGTGGAGGAGATTCAGAAGACACTTGAGAAGAACACCAAGTCCTTCTCCAGATACCACAAAGACTCATTGACAAATATCAAGGTGGTTGATCTGGGGATAAACAAGTTCTCATCAAATGAGGACTTGGTGTTTAATAAATTGAATGAGTTGGTCACTGGCAGTAACAATCTGGCAGGTACATTGAAGGAAGCCTTTGACCTAACTCACTCCAAGGTCACCAGTTCTATCTCAAGTCTACTTACCAATACTGTCAGAACTTCTGAAGTAGATTTGAAGGAAATTGAAAGGCAGGTCAAGGAACTAATTGAGAGACCTGGCCTAGATTTAACTGGCCTTGGTGAGCAGATGGTATCTTCAGTTGGTCAGAAGATGGAGGATATGTTGGGTGCTAGGGAAGAGCGTTTGGTTGAAAGGGTGATGTTTGAGATCACCAAGCTGGCCACTCCTCAGGTTGATCTGGCCCCACTTACCAGTGAGATCAACCAGTTGAGGGGCAGCATTGAAGGTTTAAGCACCCAAGTATCTCTTCACACTGAAACATTGAATAAACTGACCAATGAAGTGGAGAATTTGAAGAAGAGGGATGATGCTTTGAAGGAAAAGGTGGGTGCTGGTATTGATGAAGAATCAAAGGTTTTGAATGAATTAAAAACTGGTCAAGACAAAGTTGTTGCAAATGTCCTGGCCCAGTCTAAAGAAACCAGCCACCTTTGGAGGTCCTTCCGAATGATGTGTGGGATATTTAAAGAGTGCAAGGACATGCAGTCGTGGCAGCCTCTTGACCGGTTGCCATCACACCCCTCTGAATGGGAAGCTATTAGGGCAGGTCTCGATGCTGCCAAGGGGGAAAGAAGTACAGTCCTTGCACCACCAGTTGTACCAAGAAGGGAATTAAGCTTAGCTACCAGTACTGATGCTGGTGAGCAAACTGGTGATGCTAGTGTAAGGGGGAATGTGTTGGATAAGGGAAAGGGCAAAGTAACTGATGAAGCCCAGTCGGCCACTGAAATGGAAATGCTTGAGACTGGTAATGTTGATGTACTGCCTCCAGTTTCAGACAGTGATAGTAGAAGACTGGCCAGACTTGGTGATAGTGTTAAAGAACGAAAGAAAATGAAATAAAGGAACCAAGCTGAAGCCAGGGCACATCTCACACAATTGAACTTGCTAGATATGAGTGATGCCAATCTTCTAGGTATCACTAAGGAGGAGTATCTCAGTGTTAAGAATAATCCTAGGATAGTTGACCAGTTAAATGAAATGCTAGATGTTGAACTGGAAAGACACTATCATGAGGATGAGGCTGAATTTGATGCCAGAAGCTTGAACATTTCTTTGGAGAGGGCTAAGGAGTTAAGGGCCAGTGGGATTCTGAAAAGAATTGCCAATGTAAAGAAGGTTGTGAAAGAAGTGATGAATCCACCTAGAAGGGTTCCACAACCTAGAAGACCACTGACCAAAGCTGCCAGGGATGCTGATCTTAGAACATTCGTTGAACCAACTGGCGAGGTAACAATGAAGACATTAAGTCCGCCGTACTGGCTGCTGGTGCTGGAGTATTAAAATCACTAATGAAACTGAAGCAAGAAACTACTACTCCCAGATCATGTCAACCAGGAGACATGGTGGTACTATAACTAATGTCAACATTACAATTAAGCCAGGCACCAAGGTCTTTCAAGTTGAAGTAAAGTATGCTGGTGGGCCACTAGTGAGAACTGATGATCCTGGTGTGTTGCAGTTTGGGTTCAGTGAATGGGTCGAGATGGTAAAAGTGCTGGATGCGAAGGTACAAAAGAATAGGTTTGAGAAGGCATGGGTAAATTTCCTAAAGGGCAAGATTCAACATAAAGAGAATCTAGAGCAAAGGCTGAATATTGACCCTGAAGACACTCAACCTATTTCTCTTGTGACCAAAAGAAGAAGAACTGGCGAAGGGCCATCTGTTTAAGTTCTTTCTTCATTTTATCTTCTTGTAATTTGTTGTACATTCTGTTGTAACTTGTGTAAATCTTGCTCCTTGTATAAATGAAGTTACCAGTTTGTAACCACAAGGTAGATAAAAGATTAAAATCTAACAAACACAAAAGAAAAACCTAAGGCATTTATTGATCTATAAAAATGCCCTAGATATCTTAGATAGATTTAAATCAAGCAAGTCTCTATAGTTCACACTTGTATAGATACAAAACTAGAAAAGACTTAGACTATATTTCTAGACAAATAGGTGGAATTTGTTAGGACCAGTTCACCTGGAACTGGCCAGTCACCAGTTCACACTGACCAGTTCACCAGTTGCATCTGGTGACCAGTAAACTGGTGACCAAGAAGATTTGTCGAGAAATATATTGAAGTCCAGTTGCACCGTACAGTTAACGCAACTGAAGACTTCCTCCAGTTGAGACTGACCAAGTTGAAGAAACATTCCAGTTGAAGTCGAAGACAACAAATGGAAGAAAGAGAATGACAATGGCAGCGAAGCCCAGTTGACATTCTAGTCAGTTATAAACTGGAGACCTTCAGTGGAAAGCCCTTACAAAGCTTTACACTGATTACGAGGAATTGACTTGTATAATTTATGTACCTTTACCCGGATAATAAGCCTTATCTTATTATTTAAGTATTAAAAGGTACATAAAGGTGGTTGTGTAAAGTCACTGTAACATGCGACTTTACAACACTTTTTAAGGAATTAAATGCTATTCCTTAAATGCTTCCAACCACATTTGTACGGCTAAAGTTAACATCCCAATGTTAACTTTGCCTATAAATACAAGTCATTGCACAACCAAGAAATCAAGTATTCGTTCTCTCAAGTTATTTCACACACAAACGAATAACTTCATACTTTGCAAACCTGCAATATTCTTGGTGAACTTGTGCAATATTCTCTCAATCGCTAAAAGGAACATTTCACTACTTTAAGTGTTTCGATTGTAGAAGAGAAATTCCGAGTATAGATCAATTGTATTTCATAGGTTGTTAGGATATTTACATTCGGTATTATCTTGGTTCCGCATCAACCTTGTAATTTGTTTAATATCAATAAATAAATTACACTTGAAAACTACATATTGTCTCATCAAGATTGTTTACAAGTTATTGTATTATTGCTTTGTTCTTTACTTATTGTCTTTTATATAAGTAATCTATCTAGAACTTGGTATATACTTATCTAACTGGTCGTCTCCAGTTTAGTAAGTATATTGCAAAGTAACTCCACCATCGACATAGAGGTGTCTTCAGTAGTACATCAATTTCAATTGCATTTACCTCGAACATATTTACTCCCAAATCTTTCAAATTCCTTCATTTACTTCTTCATTCAATTTCCAATCATATTTATCTCTCTTATTTACTCCATTACCATTCAATTCTTCATCAAATCTTCATCTTAACCATATATATTCAATTTCATCTTCATCTATTCTTTATAAAATGGCACCTAGACAATCCAAATCGCTTAAAAATCTGCTTGCCGCTGAATATGCTCCTTCTGAAAATGTTGAAAGGGCACCTCATATCACTCTAAGGCAAATGCCATAAGAATAAACATGAACAACTGGATGGCCAGACTTTCTCTCTCCAGTGTTCATGATGCTCAATCTGTTATTGGGAGATTAAACACATTTTTTCTCTCATGTCCTTTATATGGTGCTTTAACATTAAATCCATGAAGGATGTACCACGATTACCTTTGTGAATTCTGGTACACTGCAAAATATGATGATGAAACTTCATCAATCAATTATTCTCTCAAGGGAGGTACCAGATCCCTTGGTTTCACTGCTAGTCTACTCAGGTCTGTTCTACAGTTGAACTATTTTGAACAGAATGAGTTGCCTATTGAACTTCCCTCTGGTATCAATACAAGGGAAGTGTGCAGACTGATGGGGCACACAGATATCATGGATGAGCATGGCCAGCTATCCAGGAAAAGAACTATCTACATGAGCAAACTGTCAGACTCATGGAGATACTTCTTCACCCACATTGTTGAATGTCTGGGAGGCAGTTCTGGAGGGTTAGACCAGATAAATCAAACCCAACTCCAGATTGCCTACTGCTTATGGTTTGGGCTTAGAGTGGACTTTGCTCAGATTCTTTTTGATGACCTGGTAGAGCGTCTTAGAGTGAAAGGTAGAAAACCCTTTGTTCCTTATATCCGTTTTCTTTCACTCATGTTTAAAAGAGCTCTTGGAGACCAGTATGATTTTGAGACTACTCACTTTCTGTGAGTGAGTATATGAGGGATCTGGTCAACCTCAGATCTCCACTGAACGAGGTAGATATTCCTCAGTCCATGCTCTCCTTTCAGAGAGAAGAAGCTGAAATGGCTCCAGGTAGAGGTCAGGTTAGTGAAGGATCCTCTTGTGATCAAGATGTACAGATCATAGAAGCTGTACAACCCATTCGACAAATTGCTCCTGAATGTCAAGGACCAGAAGTTGTTGAACCTTCCAGACGACCTAGAACTAACAGGCGTCTGATGAGAGCTGGACTTCAGGTGAATTCTGAAAGACATCCTGGTGATGTAATGAATCTGGATGGGTCTCTGATTTTTGAGCAAGAGCATGTACCAGTTGTTGGGCAGGTGACTGATGAGGAGATTGAAAATGTGGCCCAGATTATTGAGCAGGTTGTTGAGGAAGTCGAACAAGATGTTCAGACTGATGAACATGTATCTGGTGAGCAAGAGGCTCAAATAGACTTGAATGTAGAGGCTGGTGAACAAGTGAATGTAGAGACTGGTGAACAGTCTGGTGAACAGACAGTTGGGATGGCTCCAGAATGGGATGATGTAGATTCCCCAATGTCTGAAGGTTTTGATGTAAACATGAATTTCTGGGTGATGAAGAAGAAAATATTGACACATCTGCTATTGCTTCAGTCACCCAACCAATTATATCTTCTGAAATACCACCACCACCAGAATCAAATAAACCACCACCAGAATCAAACATGCCACCACCACCACCTTCTTCAATTCCTAGAGATACACAATACTTCACTCCTGCAACCATTCAAACTTCACAATCTCAACCTCCACCACTTGAAACACCAGTCACCGTATCTGAACAAGCTGCAACTGAAGAGGACTGGGCACAAGTACCTCTTATGACCAGATTGCCTTCCAATCTTGAACCTCCCAGTGGTCTCTCCACTTCATCTTCTGCCGAGGTCCAAGGCCTTTTAAGTAAGGTGGCGGACCTGGAGAGATCACTCCATACTTCATCGCAGGTTATTTCAGACTTTAAATCCTTATTATCAAATAACCTTGCATCTGAGATGAATCTGTTTGCTGGGAATGAGAAGCTTGTGTTTGAGAAGCTTGATGAACTGGTACTGGCCACAAACAACAATACTGAAAATTTCAAAGTGGCAGTCTAGGGTTTAGAGACAAGGCTGGTTAGTTCAGTTCAGACTGCAGTGACTGGTGAACTTGTTCAACCACTGGCAGATCTGAAAGAAGAAGTTCAGAAGTTGGTTTCCAGGGTAAGTTCTCTAGAGAGTAGATCAACACTTGATCAGGATGCAGTTGTCAGTACAATAAGTGATGAATGTACAAAGAAGTTCAGAATCAGTATGCTGAAAGAATTATCTGAAGATATTTCTGAGACTGTTCTTCGTACCATTCAAGATGGGGTGTTACCCCAAGTGGAGAAGTTGCTGGAAGAAAAGTTGCCAAAACACTTGCCTAAAGAAGTTGAAACTGTTAAAAAGGAAGTGCAGGCACTTAAGAAAAGTTGTGACTGATACAACTCCAGTGGCAGGAAGAACCTTTGGTGCACTGGACAGACATATGCTAGAACAATTATGGAATGATCTCAAGTCCAGAACTGGTGATCATTCCAAGGGGGAAAAGTCATCTGGTGACCAAAAACAAGTGACACTGAAGCACTTGGCACAAAGAGCATATGGCACTGAAGCCGGGCTAACTGAAGAAGCTACTGGTACTGAAGCCAGTGAGCCCCAGTTTGAGTCCTTCCCAGATATTCCAACTACACTGAAGGCTGTTAAAGGAAAAGAAAAAATGGTATCTGGAGAAGAAGAGCAAACTGTTGAAGAATCGTCAGAGTTTCCTACTGCTTATGATGAAACCTCTAAGAAACTTGAACAAGAATGCATAATGATAGAAATCTTTAAGAGAAATCAAAAAGATGAACTGCTGGCCCATCAAAGGGAGATGGCATCTATGGGTACTCTGGACTCTTACAATGCTGGCAGGTTAGGCATAAATATTGAAGTGTATAAAAAGATGAAGGAAGACCCCAGAGTTCATCAATGTCTGAATGCATTGAATGATGTTCATGTACGCTCCTTTTACGCCGAAGAAGAACAGGTTTATGATTCTATAATTTATGGCGTTAGTGTACCAGAACTCATCAGGCAGAGGAAGGAGGAACTGGTAAGCCTCCAGAAAAAGATCAGAAAGAACGCTGGTGCTCTGGAGATAGAGTACAGGAAGCGACTTACTGGCTTACCAAAACTGACTGCCAGACAAATCAAAGCAATCAAAGATGCTGATGTAAGCAAATTCATTCCCCTGGACACTTCTCGAAAAATCAATCGTCAACAACTCCAATCTGCTGTAGAGCAAAAGAGAGTGTCCAAGGAAACTGAAGCATTGATCCAGACAGCCAAAGTGAAAGACAAGTACAATGAAATGTTAAATTTCAGGGCTGATGCTAGAAGGATCACGGGTGCTGAGATCAAATTAGCTGAAAATCATGAAGGCATGTCCAGGTTTGAAGTAAAGTTGACCAGGGAGGGTAACTTTACTGATGAAAGGAAAAGTACTTCAGTCCAAGCATTTGGATGGAGTGAACTGAAAGAAATCGCCTTAACGTTCAGGGGAAGACAAATGTGTCGACTGATGTTAAAGCATTTCTGAAAAGGGTTGAAAAGGTATGGAGAAGAAAGCAACAGATGGAAGTTGCAATGGGCATAAAATCGCCAAAATCAATACCATCTTCTCCATCACCAAAGAGAAAGGCTACTGAAGATGCTCCAGGACAGACATCGAAAAGAAGGGCCTGACTCTTATGATTTACTTGTTGTAATTTATTGTTTTATGAAAAATTGTAAACTATTTATCAGTTGATGTATGTAATAATAGTTGCAATTTTTGATTCATATAAGTAAATGATCAGATTTAGTCTAAGTTAGAACCTAAAAGATGAAACTGAAAACACTCATGATCTATAAAGTGTTTTCCAGTAACTTAGATTTTTTTTAGACAAATCAAAACTTGTGTTTTTCAAGCATACAAAATTGTATAGATATAAGCTTGAAAACACTTGCATTATTTCTAAACAAATAGGGGGAATTTGTTAGGTCCAGATTTACTGGACTCGCTCCAGACTCGACTACTGGAGCCTACTGAAGATCTGTCCAGAAACGTGTTCTACTGGACCTACTCCATACTTGGAATCTGGAGTCCCTCTGAAGATTTGTCCAGAAATAATGGAAGACCAGTGAGCAAATACTTGTATAGGAAATCTGGAGTATTCTCCAGATTAGCTCACTGGACTTCACCCAGTCCAGATCTACTCTACTGAAGACATTCTCACTGAAGTCAAAGACTGAAGTCAGAATAAAGAAGACTGACAAATGGCGGAGTCCACTGGAAGTCTTACCAGATGTGTACACTGGAGGATTATCAGTGTTCTAGTCCTTACAAGTCTGAACACTGATATCGAGTAATTGACTTTTGCCTTTACACACTTTCCAAAGAACATTCCACTTGTTCTTTACCAAAGTTTATATGTGTGTAAAGGTGGTTGGTTAAAAGGATACAAGTCATTTGATGTGACTTTATCCTTATACCTTATCCAATGCATTTAATGTTCTTGTCGTATCATTAAATGCATGCAACCATATTTGTACGGCACAAAATTCACTGGTGAATTTTGTTGCCTATAAATACAAAGTCATTTCCTTTGAGAAAAATACTTTTAAGCATACATTTTGCATTAGAGTGAATTTGTCTAAATACTCTCGATCTTAAACTGGGATGCTTCACAACTTTAAGTATTTGACAAATATAGATCATTTGTAATTCATAGGTTGTTAGGATACATACTTATTTGTATTATCTTGATTCCGCACAACCTTGTATTTTATTTAAACATCATAAATAAAATACACCATTGAAAAATACATAATGTTCCACTTTACTTGTTTATTGCTTTAAGTATCGTACAAATTCGCTTATTAGTGGTGACAATAAAGGTGCAGCTGCAAGATTTATGGAGGATTGGTATAACACAAATGCCATGCACAAAGGATTTGAAAGCCAATCACTCATCGAACCTGGAGCTTATAAAGTGCCTCGAAGAATCTCCAGCATAATTACAGACATCCATGAACACCGTAAGTTTAATCTAGCCTGTTATAACTGTAAATATCAGATTTCATAGCTAGGTAGGCAAATTTCATCTTAATTCTATCTGGGGTATTATAGTATTTTGTATAATCTAAAAAGGTTAGCCTTTCAATATATGACTGGTTTGGGTAACTGTAAACTCGAGGGAGCAGGTACGAACTAAATTGTGCACCTGTGGGAATGAATCTTCAGCAAAACTCACTTGTTTAGACTTAAAAGAACCGACAAAAGACTTATTACTTTGACTAGACTTTTGATATAAAACCTACGAACTCACCAACCTTTGTGTTGACACGTTTTAGTATACTTTTTAGGTACTCAGGCAAATCAGGGATAAAGACTTAAATTCTAGGCTGGACTTCGGAGATTAGTGCTCCTTTACTTATATCGGACTTTAAGGCTGCATGCCTTGGTTTATTTTCTGTTATGGACGTACTAGTAATAAGCTCTCCTAGCATTGTGTGACTTGGAACTCTTGTATTAAGACTTATGTTTTGAGAATATATCATTATATTCTATTTCATTTAGTAGTATCTATGTAATTCCATGTCGTGCTGTACTTTTCATGACACCTCATGTTTCCGCCAACGGTGGGGTGTTA
>CM067170.1:119757684-119768990 GCA_034093135.1 Erigeron breviscapus | reverse complement strand
AATGGCTTTCAAAGAGGTGCAATAGATAATACCTTATTTATCTTGAAAGAAAAAGGTAATATCTTATTGGTACAAATTTATGTTGATGACATTATTTTTGGTTCAACTAATGATGCAATGTGTAAAAAGTTTTCTAAAATCATGTCATCTGAGTATGAAATGAGTTTAATGGGAGAATTAACATTTTTCTTAGGTCTTCAGATTAAGCAAACTGAAAATGGAATTTTCATAAACCAAGGAAAATATGTCAGAGATTTGTTAAGAAAATACAAATATGATTCTATCCCATCGAAAAACACACCTATTGCAGCACCATTAAATTTGGACTATGACCCAACTGGCAAACCAGTGAACATCACTGAATATCGTGGAATGGTTGGTTCACTGATGTATTTAACTACCAGTCGACCAGATATAATGTTCGCAACATGTCTATGTGCCAGGTTTCAGGCTAACCTAAAGAATCACATTTGCACGCTGTTAAGCGTATCTTTAGATACCTGAAAGGGTGTCCTAACCTTGGTCTTTGGTACCCCAAAGGCTCAGGGTTAGATCTAATGGGTTATTCAGATTCAGATCATGCAGGTTGTAAGATAGATAGAAAATCAACAACTGGTGGTTGTCATTTCCTTGGAGGAAAACTGGTAAGTTGGACCAGTAAGAAGCAGACGTCAATCTCTATGTCCACTGCTGAGGCAGAGTACATTTCTGCGGCCAGTTGCTGTGCCCAGATTCTCTGGATCAAGAACCAGTTACTAGATTATGGTCAAAAGTATACAAGGACCCCAATCTTTTGTGACAACACCAGTGCAATTGCTATATCTCACAAGTATACAGTGATGCACTCCAAGATAACGCATATTGACATCAGGTATCATTTTATTCATGATCATGTTATGAAAGGAGATATTGAAATTCATTTCATCCCCACTGACAAACAGCTCGCTGATGTTCTTACAAAACCTCTTGATGAGAAAACCTTTAAACATCTCATCAGCGAACTGGGAATGTTAAATCCTTAAAACTGGAGATTTTTGTTATGAATGCGTCAGTGACACTGATGAAGTTCTCCAGTTGAGGAGGTCTAGATAATCTTTGCTCGCCAGGCTATCGAACGCCTTTGTGATACTATCCTGGCACTAATCGATTTCTGGATCATCATTTTAGGGGAAAGACTCAAAATAATTTTCTGACTAAAATTCGTTTTGTTTGAAAATGGCAACTGGAGAACTCTCCAGTTGGAAACTGGCGCTAAATTAAACCTCCAGTGTCCAGGTTCAGTCTTGTCTTAAATTTTCATAACATTAGAAAATACTTGGTCAATCTTTGTGACACGTGATGGTACTCAAGTGTTTTAACCCACTTGATATCGTTATCTGACGTGTTTAAAGTCATTTTGGTAAATGACAACTGTTTTTATTGGGAAAATGAAAATTAGTGGGTGCGTGGGTAAGTTAAGCCGTCGTAGCATTTAATGCTGACACGGTGAATTATGTTTTTGATTCAAAATTCAAACTTATTTTGTAAAAATATCTACAAAATTGATTTTGTTAATAAAATATAATTTTTGGTATTTCATTGGGATCTTGAATTCCTTATAAATATCCTTATTTACTCCGATCACATTTACTTCCCTTTACATTCTTTTCATTTACTTCTCAATCATCTAAAATTGCTTCTTTTCTCTCTCTGCTTCATAAATCAAGAACCCTAATTCCAAAGTTTCAATTTCATTTTCAAATGGCACCTAAATCATCCCGTTCCAGAGATGTAAATCTCATATCTGTCCCATATGCTCCTCCACCAGATGTCAAACAGGCATCTGGTGCTCCTGGTAATACTACGCTCATCAAACTAAATCCAAATAATCCGATAGCTAGTTTACAAGGAACCCAAGGGTCCGATACCCTTATTGGGAGAATCCAAAGATTTTTGAGGGATTCTCCAATCGGACCCTCATTCTTCTTAAACCTACGCAAGATGTTTCACGACTACTTGTGTGAGTTTTGGTACACCGCTTCTCTTTCTTCCGACTGTTCTTCCATCAGTTTCACATTAAAAAGTGGAACAGTCCGGTGTACCTTATCAGCAGATGTATTGAGGGATGCTTTACACCTCAATTACTGGAGACAAGGAGAGTCTCCTGTTGTCATCTCCCCTAACATCAATTTTTGCCAGGTTCTCCTTGATATGGGACATAAGGAGTGCCTCGAAAAAGGGGTTTTGAAAACAAAGGGTGCGATGACCATGATGGGCCTTACACCTTCATGGAGGTACTTTTTCATCCACCTTGTGGAAAGTATGGGTGGGAGTTCTGGTGGACTTGACCAGATTAACTCCGCACAAGCAGAGATGGCATACTGCTTGTGGAATGGATTGAGAGTGGATTTTGCTGATATCCTTTTCAGAAGCCTGGTTCAAAAACTGAAGGGCACCAGGGGACTATGTATCCCCTTCTCCAGGTTTCTCTCTCTTTGTTTTCTACAAATTCTGGGCAGTGAAGCTTATTTAAGCACAGATTCACTTTACACTGTCCCAGATTTGTTGAGGAATCTTGACTCTCTAGTATCTGAAGCTGGAGAGGTCGAGATTCCAGATAGAATGCGGCTGGCATTCGCAAAAACAGATGCACCAGTCCAAGGTGAGTCGGAAAGACAATTGGGCGGGCCTCAAAATAATGAGGGACCCACCAGTTCGTCTGCTAGAATTGTGACCATTGCCGAACCCGGGCAACAGTCTAACCCCTCCAGCTCCAGCGTGTCTGTCCCCACAACCATTTACCTTGGAGACCTCCCAACAGGTCTTTCAGGTGTTTCAAAGGCAACAAGAACACGTCGCATTAGGACTTTTTCAGCACTTGCCACTGACAGTAGAAATCTGACCAGCCCTCCAGTTTCCTCCCAACAGGAACCTGGAGATAGTCAAATGGGACAACCGCAAGCAGCCACCCTCGCAATTTCTGTAGGAGAGGTGGTGAAGATGAAACTGGGCTACCCCAACCCAGATTAGAGTTTGAGTCAGCACAAAGTGTCCACGGCCTATCTTCTGACACTTCTATTGCACGAACTGACGACGTCTCTGCCAGTCACTGCTGGAGACTGAGGTTCCCAACTCTACGGCTGATGATGTTATGATTGTGGATAGAGCAATTATAACTGAGGCAACCCCAGTGATCTCTATCCCTGGTGAAGATACCTCGGTATCTGATCCTCCAACAGATGCAACCTTCCAGGAAACTGGAAAAGGTCATCTGGAGACTGACCCATTTGGTCAGCCCTCAGTTACATTCATGGATCTGGACATGAATGTTAATGACGAGGAAATCCTTATTGAGTCTTCGGATTCTGAAGGTACTGCATCAGACTTGGAGATTTTTGAGTCTTCTGTACAAGATCAAAACCCTTCATCTCAAGTCTCGCCTCCAGATGCTTCAATTTCAGTTTTACCATCACAAGAAAATGAGCCTACTGATATTCCATTTCCCACATACAACTATATGTCTGGAAACAGACGTTTGGCACCATCACCATCTGGGCAGTTCTCACTTCTTTGAGAAATGCCAACCCCACCGCCGCCGTTGTTCACACCTGAGCATTCTCAGCATGAACAACACATTGTTACTTCAGTCCCTTCTTCTTCTACCACTCCTATTATTACTTCCTCGACTACTGCGACGTCAACTGGGGAGGCTTCCCTCAATTTTCCTCCTCCAGTTACTCCAGTAGTAACTGCTGCTGGTCCAGTGACACCTTCCCCTCCGTTACTGGACAGTCAATTTGTGTCTGTTCAAACCGATATCCAAAACCTTCTCACCAGGGTGGAGGATATTCAAAAGACACTTGACAAAAACACCAAGTCTTTTTCCAGATACCACAAGGATCACTTGACCAATATTAAAGTGGTTGATCTGGGGATTAACAAGTTTTCAGCAAATAAAGACTTGGTGTTCAACAAGCTTAATGAGTTGGTCACTGGCTACAACAATCTGGCAACATCTTTAAAAGAAGCCTTTGACCTTACTCAGACCAAAGTCACAACCTCAATCTCAAATCTACTGGGTAACACTGTTAGAAGATCAGAAATTGATTTGAAGGAGATTGAAAAATAGGTGAAAGAGTTAGTTGAAAAGCCTGGGTTGAATGTGACTGAGCTTGGGCAACAGTTGATGGTTTCAGTTGGTCAGAAGATCGATGATACGCTGGGTGCTAGGGAAACACAATTGATAAAAAAGGTGATGTCTGAGATCACCAAGCTGGCCAATCTTCAGGTTGATCTGGCCCCACTCACTAATGAGATCAACCAGTTGAGAGGCAGCATTGATACTTTGAGCACCCAGGTATCCAATCATACTCAATCTATTGATAAGCTGACCACTGAAGTGGATAATTTGAAGAGAAAGGATGAAGAGGTTAAGGAACAGGTGGTTTCGGGTCTTAGTGAAGATTCTAAAATTTTGGATGAACTAAAAACTGGTCAGCAACAGGTTACAGCAAATGTTCTGACCCAGTCAAAGGAGACCAACCATCTGTGAAGGTCTTTCAGGATGATGTGTGGAATTTTCAAAGAATGCAAGGACATGCAAACATGGCAGCCTCTTGACCGGTTGCCATCTCACCCCTCTGAATGGGAAGCTATAAGGGCAGGTCTAGATGCTGCCAAGGGGGAAAGAAGTGCAGTCCTTGCACCAGTTGCACCTGGAAGAACTCCATCTGAAAGACAATCTGGTGGAGAAATAGTTGTGGCTGCCAGTACTGAAACTGGTGAGCAAAGGGTTGAAGAGAATGTGGATGTGATGGATAGGGGGAATGTGGATAAAGGTAAAGGTTTAGCATCTGATGTAGCCCAGCCGGCCACTGATGTACCAATGTTGGAAACTGGCAATGCTGATATACTTCCTCCAGTTTCTGAAAGTGATAGCAAACGTCTGGCAAGGCTTGGTGATCAAATTAAAGAAAGAAAGAAAATGAAACAAGCCAACCAAGCTGAAGCCAGACAACATCTGGCCAAGATTAAATTGCTTGATATTAGTGATGCTCACTTGTTGGGAATCACTAAGGAGGAGTATGCTAGAGTAAAAGATGATGCCAGGATAGTTGACATGTTAAAAGAAATGCTTGACATTGAACTGGACAGGTACTATCCTGATGATGAAGCTGAGCATGATGCCAGAAATTTAAATATATCAGTGGAGAAGGCAAAGGAGAACAGGGCCAGTGGGATTCAGAAAAGAATTGAAAATGTAAGAAAGGTTGTGAAAAGGGTATTGAATCCACCAAGAAGGAACCCTAAACCAAGAAAGCCACTGCATAGAGATGCTGATCTTAGAACTTTCGTTGAACCAACTGCATAGAGATGACATCAAGAATGCTGTGCTGGCTGCTGGAGCTGGGAGTATTAAAATATCAAATGAATCTGAAGCTAGAGAGTATTACTCCCAGATCATGGCAACCAGAAGACAAAGTGGGGCAATCAATGGTGTTCATGTAACAATTAAGCCAGGCACCAAGTACTTTCATGTTGAAGTCAGTTATGCCAGAGGGCCACTGGTTAGAACTAACAATCCTGGTGCAATGCAATATGGGTTCTCAGAATGGGTAGAAATGGTGAACTTTTTGGAGGCTAAGGCACAAAAGAATAGGTTTGAGAAAGCTTGGGTTAACTTCTTGAAGGGCAAGATTCAACACAAAGAGAATCTGGAGCTTAAGTTGAATATTGATCCTGAAGACTCTCAGCCTATCTCTTCAGTGACAAAGAAAAGGAAAATTGGTGAAGGGCCATCTTAAATTTTTCTTTCCAGTTTATCTGCTTGTAATTTTGTTTACATTCTGTAACTTGTGTATATTTCATTTCTCTGTATAAATGAAGTTACCAGTTTGTAACCACAAGATAGATAATAGATTAGATCTAACAAACTCAAAAGAAAAACCCAAGGCATTTATTGATCTATAAAAATGCCTTGGAAAACTTAGATAGATTTAATCGAACAAGTCTCTCCAGTTCACTCTTGTACAAATACAAGAACTGAAAAAGACTTGGCAATATTTCAGGACAAATATGGGGAATTTGTTAGGACCAGTTTCAGTGAAACTGGCCAGTCTCCAGTTGCACCTGGAGACCAAGAAGATTTGTCTAGAAATATATTAAAGTCCAGTTGCATCGTACAGTTAACGCAACTGAAGACTTCCTCCAGTTGAGAACTGACCAGTTGAAGTCGAAGACAACAAGTGGAAGATAGAGAATGACAATGGCAGCGAAGCCCATTTGACATTCTAGTCAGTTACAAACTGGAGACCATTAGTGGAAAGCTCTTACAAAGCTTTACACTGATTACGAGGAATTGACTTTTATGCTTTATGTGCTATTACACGGATAATAAGATTTATCTATGTATAAAGTACAAAAAGGTACATAAAGCTGGTTGAGTAAAGTTGCTTTATACTGCAACTTTACACAGCATTTTAAGGAATTAAATGCTATTCCTTAAATGTTCTCAACCATATTTGTACGGCCAAAGTTAACATCCCAATGTTAACTTTGCCTATAAATACAAGTCATTGCACAACAAGAATAACATACTTTGCGTATCAGACTTTGCATACAATATTCTTGGTGAACTTGTGCAATATTCTCTCAATCGTAAAAAGGAACATTTCACAACTTTAAGTATTTCGATTGTTTAGAGAAATTCCAAGTGTAGATCAATTGGAGTTCATAGGTTGTTAGGATATTTACATACTTTGTATTATCTTGGTTCCGCAACAACCTTGTAATTTATTTAAAGTTAATAAATAAATTACACTTGAAAATTACATATTGTCTCACCAATTTACTTTACAAGTATTTTATATTATTGCATTGTTCTTTACTTATTGTCACTTAAATAAGTAATCTATCTAGAACTTGGTATATACTCACTGCAATGGGTCGTCTCCAGTTCAGTGCTTATATTGCAAAGTAACTCCACCATCGACATTGAGGTGTCTTCAGGTAGTACCATCTATTGAGTTGGGACTTACACTCCCCCTCAACACTAGCAGGGGGAACTTCAGTATTTCCAACATCTTTTCCAGCTTCAATCTGTTCAGCCTCCTTCTTATCATCAGTTTGGGGAACCACATCAATGGCACTAACCACTTTCTCCCCCTTGGAAGTTGCATCAGTAGTAGCAACTTCCACATTTTGTGCCTTGTTTGATTGTTTGGTCACCAGCTGAACCAGTAGATTCTTGATTTCTCCCACTTCTTTCTCCAAGTTAATTTGCCTCTAACGATCTTCCTCAGTGAAAGATACTTGAGGTATGGGAAGATTAGCCACTTGTTTTTCTAAGGAATTGATTGCCTTGGTGTGATTTTCAACTTGAGTGACCAGCAGAGAGATGAGATCAGTCAACTTTTTCACTTCAGCAGCTGCAGTATTGCTGGTGGAGGCTGCCTTTTTAGCTGCATAGCTGGTTGTATTGGCAAGTTTGAGCAGCGAGATGGCACCAGATTTTAGAATCTGCTGATCACGTCGAACTACATTGGTGGTCGTATTGATTTTGTCTTGAGCAGCAGCTATGGAGACAGATTTTTCTTTCAGCGTCTCTATAACTGTGCTATTCTCATCCTGTTTGTTGTACCAGCTGGTCAGGGTTTCAATCAGCCTGCCAGACTCTTTATCTTTCCATTCAATAGCAATGTTGGCAGCCTTGGTGAGATCATTTAACTGATGCTCAACCGTTTCCAATCGGTTTGAAGAGTAGGTAGAATAAGAAATGCCCAACTTCTTTGCTGGAAGGGACTCAACTTCCTTTGACAATACAGACTGATAACCAGGAACAACTTGAAAAGAAGAAGGCATGCCCAAAGATAACATGGTGTTCACTGGTTGAACCGGTGGAGTGTTAGGCCTTGCAGTTGGAGCCACCGACACATCTTCAGTTTCAACATTTGTGGTTTCAGTGACTGGAACTTCTGCAGATACTATTTCAGTAGTCACAACTTCTTCATCAGCTTCTTCCACTTCCATGTCACTGGCTTCCTTTTCATCAGCATGATTATACAAATCAAGCTGGAACTCATCAGCAACAAAATCTTCTAAATCGAAATCACTTTCATTGTCTACATCCTCCGCTTCAAAACTAACGACAACTTCTTCATTTTCATCACCAACATTCACAACAGTAATTACTCCTTCATCTTCATTTCTTCTTTCAATATTTTCCACAAACGTTTCACCAGCACCAGTACCTTCATTTATTTCAACCTCAGTCCCAGCCCCTTCATGGAAGTCATCATAACCAGCAGCTTGCACTTCAGGTTCATCAGCATTGGCTGTTTCCCTTTCAACAATAGAGAAATTGATAGGGGTAGGAGAAAGGCGTGCCTCTGTTTCAGTATGTTGCTGCTCTATGTTTTCATCAGCTGTAGAGGTTGCTAATTCAGTGATGATTGAGAGCTGAGATGGTTCCAATCCCTTTATGGAAAAACCTTTTGCTGCTTTCTGCTTCTTTTTAGGGACAGCAGCAGTAGGTGATGATGGAGCAGCAGCCTTTGAAGACTTTGTTTTAGCCTTTTTGGTTGGCTTGGCAGCTTGAGGTGCTTCTTGAATGGTTAGAGAGCCAGCAGCCATATCAGAGGGTGCCTTTTTGTAGATGTGAGGATAAGATGAGAAGTGTACCTCTTTCATAGAAGGAGTAAGGATAACAAACTTGCTGTCAAAGAGTGTAAGATCACAAGCAGGCTGCTTGTATACTGAAAGACCAATTCTTGGTGCTTTGCAGACAGTAGCACCAAATTGGTTGTATTTTTCCTTGAGCTCCTGTTTGAAGATCAAGGAGAAAAACCTTGTATAAGGGATAGTATAAGAGCGATTGCTGGCTTGAACTTTTGACTTCATGTCTTCAAAGATGACTGAAGCAAAATCAATGAATCTCCCAGTGGCTAAAGCATGAATAATTTGCATGTTGCTGGCTGTGGCTTGATCAAAGGATCCAGAGTTGCCTCCCATGCACTGGATGACATGAGCAAATAATAATCTCCAAACACCAGGGAGATGCTTTTTCAAGGGGTTGCTGGGTACAGATTCAGGTTTTTCCAAGTCTGTTCCATACCCAATGGTTGGCAGCCATTTCTTCCATTGTTCTACAGTAGCTGGATCAACAAATGATCTTTCAGTTGATTGATCAGGGTGACCAAGTGCTGTTCGAATAATCTTTGGTGTGATTGTTATGGTAAGCTGCTTCTTCTTCACCGTGCCAGTGATAGCACCAATGCTTGCCTTGTAATCACATGTCCACCAGAATTTCCGAAGGAGATAGACATACATGTCTTCTGGGTCAGAATAAATAGCATTCTTTGCAGGGCAAGCTTTTATGAAATCCAGCATTTGTTGGTACCCTATAATGCCAGAAGGAACTTCAAGTGAACCCAAATAATTATTGGGTTTAATGGTAAGCCTTTGGGCATGAAAGTTAACTTTTGAAGAGGAAGCAATGGTTTCTGGATCAAAAGTTTTGGAGTGCATGTAGAGAGGAACTTGTTTAAGGGCCTTTTGAGTACCCAGATCATCTGCAGGTAATTCAACCAATTCTGGTTGATTTGTTGGTGGAGGATTTTGGGTTTGTGATTGTGATTGTGATTCTGGTTGTTGTTGTTGTTCAAGAATGGTTTGTTCAGATGAAGAAGCCATTTAGATAAAAGATTAGAAGTATGAAGAATAAGATGAATAGTTTGAAAGGAAATAGAAAAGATTTGTGAAATTTGAGAGATTTTAGGGAATAAGAGAATATGAATCGAAAATAGAAGAAGATATGAGAGTATAAAAGACGGAGATGGAAAAGGTTTGGCTATATATATGGTATTGTAGTGGGTCCTATTGACTGCAAAAGTGAACCGTCACATATACGTAATATATAAATATCTGTATTTGATATATTTAAAATTCAAAAAGTGATGGTTTTACAAATTAAATAAATATAGAATACTAATGTTTAATTAGAAAAATACGTTTGATATACGCATGTGAGTAACGTATAAAAATGATTTGATGTGACAACTTGTACCATGATTTCAAAAGTACTTGAGTGGTTACGGCGGATACAGTGTACAAGTTGCCCATTAGGGAGAAAATCGAGGTAACCGTTTGAAATTCCAATAAAATATTAATAAATATACTTGGTGGATATGCTCACACGATAAAATAGTTGAGATTGAAGTATATCCGCTGACAATTAAGAAAATCTGGTTACCTTATTTAGAAAAAGAGCTTTAGTCAACGACTTCTCAACTAATGATGGTCGCTGACAAACTTTACACAATTTTTGGCAAATTGTCAGCCATCAACGGATTTAATAAGTTGTTGGAGTCAAGTCACTCACATATCACAAAATAGATTTGAAGATGACAAACAACTCAAAGAAATACTTAAGTCCTTGGTTCTGGAGCTGAGTCAGCTTGGATGGTTCCAAGCTGAGTCAGCCTGAACATCTTCAAATTGAAGATGGTATCTTTCAAGTTGCATCAAATGAAGAACTAGCACTTGGTCTAAATCGAAGATGAAGAACAAGGATAGAAGACGAAGCTGATGGGTGGAAGTCAGCTTGGATCTTACAGTCAGCTTGGAAGGTACATTGTCAGCCTGGAGTCTTGCAAGTGCTCCAAGGTTGTTATAACTTTGTATACATCATCAATCAACTGGATAAACACCAGAAAGGACATTCTAGAAGTGCAGTTGTTGATTGTAAACATTCTATGAGGTGTCCATTGTATTGTTGCTGCACGATTTATCTTGGTGAACAAGTAGGGAACAAAAAGGACAATGTCACTGTCACCTAGTACTGATCATGCAGAGACTATTAGATCAAGATGCGTGGAAAGAAATGGACGGCATCCAAGGCAGTGTTGATGCCTATATAAACCAGCCATTGTGTCTCAAGAATGTGTGCATCCATAACATTAACTCTCACAACGATTAAAGCATTCAGCTTGGATCTGTGTTGTACTCAGCTTGAGCTAGTAGAGTTAATAAACAAAGTTGTAACTTGCTATTCAGCCAAGTAGTTAGATTTGTAGGCTAATCTATTCCACAACTACTTGTAATTCTTTTTATTATTCAATAAAAGAATTGGTTGAAACTCAGCTTGCACTTTGTTCTTGGACTGCACTTTTACTTTACTGTCTTTATATTCTGTTCTGTTGTTTACAGTTTCATTAACATATCTATCTAAATCTGAATATGGACAAATACTTAAGATAACTTATATTCCGCATTTAAAAGTATTCTCAAGCTGATTAAGTTTAATAGTTGTATTCACCCCCCTCTATTCA